>VDFB02271358.1:488804481-489392011 GCA_007258455.2 Sequoia sempervirens
GGAGTTTCTGATTAGGAGTAGTGATGGAACTTCAAAGTTTGTTCTCATGTTCTATTTATCCTACCTTGTGTCTCTGGTCATCTGGTGTTTGGGAAAATCCTAAGGTTGGGGTTTTACCTTCATCTTCATGTAAGACCCTAGTGTTCATCTTACACCTTGGATGGGATCTATTTGGCCGTTACTTTTTGGGAAGGTTTTAAAATGACTTAAGCCCCATCGCTTCATCTAGGCTGGGCCCCTTTTGTGTTATTTTTCGTAAGTCTTTTGTTGGTGATGTGTTTCATCGTTAAAACAACTTATGTCATTGTTTGTCATCCGCATAGTGATGGCTCCTTATTCCTTTAGGGGAGAGGGACTAGTAGTCATGAAGGCTAACTTTGTTAGCATGTAGGAATTGATTGGAATTTCATAGAACCTTCATTTCTATTTTGAAATGTAGACTGGTCTCTTATTTATCTATAACTAAGGTTTGGAGGAGTGACTCATCATGAAACTCGCCACGTTAGAAGATCTTTTGAGAAGTGTCTAAAATTTGACTTTTTAAAGGTTCGACCAAAACTTAATTATGGAACCCTCAATAGTTGAACAAAAAAATATCATTTGTTGCTTGTATAATATCATATTTTTATTTAAATTAAAATTAATATACAACCTAAGTGGACCAAATACTTATTGATAACCATAAATCTTTGATATCTCTACCTTTTATATTCAACGCATATGGACTAATAGTTGAACACAAAATATCTATTTGTTTTTATAAAAACAACACATAATTATTTAAAATACAACTTATATTGAACAAAAATGGACCAATAGTGAACACTAAAACTTTTTGAAAATCCTTCACATTTAATGGGAAAATACATGTTATTTATTGTGCTCACCTTTTATATTTGTGATTGGAGAAACTATTAATATAAGATTATCCAATGCTTGTACATTGCTACCCCAATTGTAGTATGCATAAGAACAATATTTTTTTAGTATGATAACAATACTTTTTTAAATGAGTGTCTTATTTTATTAAATGAGCATTTTATTTTTTAAATGATATACTTATAATGGAGAGTTATGATATTTTATTTGAAACAAAAAAAAACTTATTTCACTTCTTCATGAATGTATTTATGTTTTTTTCATATAACATTTAGAGGTTCTCATGTGTTCAAGTATGGGTCCATTTTTTATCAACATTTGGTTTTTTCTTTATTTACATTTGGACTATTTATTTACAATATATAGTATAAATATGTGGTAAGAATGGGTATTATCATCACAATTGAGTGCGACAACTATTGGACCGCATGACTACTGGGCCCTCTCCCCTAATAAATATTTTTATTTTGCAAAGGGACAAGTTTGCATGGCCATAAATCAATCATCATGTGATCTCAGTTGTTCCCCACCATCCCATGATGACCCCACCACATTTTCTCTATTGATTGCAATATCATAGACGGGTGCCACGTGTCTCATTCACTGAAGCCGAAGGAATGATAAATACTTTGATGTGTCTTTAATACATTATGCCATGGGTTACTAAAGTAGTTATAGGATGCATGTGTTTTAGATCAATGGAGATGTTATAATCTCGGTAGAAAGGTGCTCGATGGTTAATAACAAGGTTGGAAACTGTGTTGAACGAATAGGATTGCCAATGGTTGAGATCCATAGTTTCCCACCATCACATGATCAAAAGTTATGAGGTCTTTATTGATTGCGATATTACGGGCGAGTGCCAACTGGATCTCCTTGGAAACAAGTAGTATGGTGGGCCCCTTATTGCCATGATGGAGACTATGTTAGTATGCTTTGAAGGCAGTCGTTCAATGATCTAACCAAGGTGAAGGATCGATGGCTAATATTTGAATTTGCATCGAATGCAATTAGAATCATTCGTACAACATGCAAATAAGCTTTAATGGAAAACATGGCATCTACTACCATGGTTTGATCAAAATAAAGAAACTATTCTTCTTCTTTTGGTAACACAAAGCATTAAAAACATCTTAAATGGGGATTGTAGGTCGCTATGTTCTGTATGAGGATTTGATAAGTAGAATTGGGTTAGGATACATGTTGAGGAGATTGTAAAGAATTTTTCTCAAGGATCTTATATGTTGTGTTAAATTTGTCATAAACCCTTAAATGCTTATGAATTTGACTCCCCCAATAGATATATGTCACTGATATGAGTTGTACTAATTCTTATGGTTTAGTATTTGTTTGTCTTTACCTAGAGCTTTCTACAAATTGCAAATCGATGACTATCTTATACTATGAAAATGTGTTCTAGTTATCTCATGCTCCATATAGTTGATATTATTGATGAAAAACCAATTCTATTGGGTATTATCCTATTATGTTGAGCTAATTAAATTATATTATGTATTTTTGTTAATGTCATTTATGATAATGGTGCAGAGGTTGTAAAATAATTAAGGGATCACCCTCCTGGGTCTTGTAGAGCCCAAAGTTTAGGAGGTCTTTAAAATCCTCATTAGTTGGTGTAGGTACTTCAAGCTACCCTTGATTGGAATTTTCAATTCCATAGGTAAATTAGAAGACCAACCTAGTTATAGTAAAAACAACCAATAGGTAGAGGGTAGAGAGATAGAGGGATTTAGTGAGAGAGATGGAGGGAGTGGGAGAGAGATAGAGGGTAGAGGGGAGGGAGATAAGAGTGAGAGAGAGAGAGATAATTGAGAGAAGGAGAGGGGGTAGGAAGGTGAGACTTGAGAGAGAGAGGGAGGGATGGAGGGAGTGGGAGAGAATTAGAGGGTAGAGGGTTTAAGGGTTTAGAGTCTAAGGGTTAATGGTTTAGGGTTTAGGGTTAAAGGTAAAGGGGAGAGAGATAGAGGGAGTGAGTGTGAGAGAGAGAGACTTGAGAGAGGGAGAGGGGGTAGGAGGTAGAGTCTTGAGAGAGAGAGGGAGGGAATGGGAGATAGAAAGAGGGTATAAGGTTGAGCATAAAGGGTAGAGGGTTTAAGGGTTTGGAGTTTAAGGGTTAAGGGTTTAGGGTTTGGGTTAAAGGTAGAGGGGAGAGAGATAGAGGGAGAGAGAGAGAGAGAGAGACCTAAGAGAGGGAGAGGGGTAAGAGGGAGAGTCTTGAGAGAGAGATGGAGGGAGTGGGAGAGAGATAGAGGGTAGATGTTTTAAGGATTTAAGGGTTAAAGGTAGAGGACTAAGGGTAAAGTGGAGAGACTTAGGAGTGAGTGAGAGAGAGAGAGAGAGAATTAGGAGGTGGAAGGGAGGGGGAAAGAGGGGAGGAAGGGGAGAGAGAGAGACTTAAGAGAGGGAGTGGTGCTAGGACAAAGAGAGTTTAGAGAGAGAGAGAGGGAGTGAGTGGGAGATAGATAGAGGGAGAAAGAGTTAAGGGTAGAGGGTAGAGGGTTTAAGTGTTTAGGGTTTAAGGGTTAAGGGTTTAGGGTTTAGGGTTTAAGGGTATAGGGGAGACACATAGAGCTAGTGAGTGAGAGATAGAGAGAGACCTAAGAGAGGGAGGGGGTAGGAGGGATAGACTTGAGAGAGAGAGAGAGGGTAGACGGTAGAGGGTTTAAGGGTTTGGGGTTTAAGTTTTAGGGGTTTAGGGTTTAGGGTTATAGGTAGAGAGGAGAGAGATAGAGGATAGAGGGTAGAAGGTAAAGGGTTAAGGGTAGAGGGGACAAATATAGGAGTGAGAGAGAGAGAGAGACTTGAGAGAAGGAGAGGTGGTAGGAGGGTGAGAATTGATAGAGAGGGAGGGATGGAGGGAGTGGGAGAGAGATAGAGGGTAGAGGGTTTAAGGGTTTAGAGTTTAATGGTTAAAGGTTTAAGGTTTTGGGTTAAGGGTAGAGGGAAGAGAGATAGAGAGAGTGAGTGAGAGAAAGAGACCTAAGAGATGGAGAGGGGGTAGGAGGGAGAGTCTTGAGAGAGAGAGAGGGTAGAGGGTAGTAGAGGGTAGAGGGTTTAAGGGTTGGTGGTTTAAGGGTTTAGAGTTTAGGGTTTAGGGTTATGGGTAGAGGGGAGAGAGATAGAGGGATTTAGTGAGAGAGGGAGGGAGTGGGAGAGAGATAGAGGATTAAGGGTTAAGGGTAGTGTTGGTCATATTTACTGTAACCAGGTTGGTCTTCTAATCTACCTATGGAATTTCCAATTCCAATCAAGGGCAGCTTGAAGGAACTAGACCAACTAACGAATATTTTAAAGACCTATACTTTGGGCTTTGCAAGACCTGCGAGGGTGATCCCTTAATGCATTTACAACCTCTACACCATTATTGTAAACAACATTAACAACATATCTCATTTAATATCTCAACATAAAAGGATAATACTGAATAGAATTGGTTGTTCATCAATAATATCAACAATTTGGAGCATGATAAAACTACAACACATTCCATAGTGTAAAATACTCATTTATTTACAATTTGTAGCAAATGCTAGGTAAAGAAAAACAAAATATTGAACCATACAAATTAGTACAACTTAGATCAATGCCATATATCCATTGAGGGAGTAAAATTCATAAACATCTAAGTGTTTATGACAAATTTAACACATAACATATAGGATCCTTGAGAACATTTCTTTACAATCTCATCAACATGTATTCTAACCCAATACTACTTATCAAATCCTTATTCATAAGATATCCACCTACAATCCCATTCAAGCATTTTAATTAATTCCTTGAATTAAAGCCAAAGCAAAAATCATACACACCATAACAATGAGATGAATGAGACAACGCTTGATTATCTTATTCAAAATTTAAATATGCATGTACAATGGAGAGACACGAGTTTGAAGTAATCATTTCAATTCAAGTGACAATACTTTCATAAAACATCAAATCCTCATGAATTCAAAACCTACTACAAAATGACTCAAAACCTAAATTGCATTTTCCTTAAAACCATTGAAATTTACAATTTTCTCTACAACTCTACCTTGAATGGACCAAAAAATATCTAACTTGCTAACCTATACTTCTGGCCATGAAATCCTTCTTATAGAAAGGAAGGAGAAAAAAAGCATCAGGCCAAAAATAACATGCATCACCAGCCAACTGGACCACTTTGTGACATTCCAAATTTTGTTACAACAACAATTTCCTAGAGAATCCTCATGTTCATCATGCCCATTGAGAATGATTGATGTAGCAACAAAGCTTCTAAAATTTCATGCCAAGACTGCCACCAAAAACAAAACTATAATCCATTGTAACTACAACAGCTGACTTCTCAACCATTAACAGCCTACTCCTTTTTACTTCTCCTCAATTAAATATACGTTTACCCATTTATGATATTCCTCATCAGTTGGCCAATTAAAATTGATTACCTCATTTACCTTGTCACTATAAGGTGTACACTTAACTGCCACCTAATTCATTTCTCTTTCAAAAGATTCAAATACTGAACTAGTGCTAATAATTTTATCCATATAGCTCACCAATAAATAATATTCCAAGTCATCACAAATTAATCTAATTTGACAATTGATGACTTCATTTTCCTGATCCTGCCATTGTTGGAGTGACCTGATATTTCATTGCTCATCAATTATGTTAGGTTGCAATGTGTCACTCCAATCATCAAAGTCTTCACCAATTATTTGATCTTCCTACTCAAGTCATCTGGTAAGGTTTGAAAACCTTGTAATGACTTAACTAATACCTGAGTAGGCCTTATTGATTTGGGCCTATTATTTACATCAAACCTTGAAGCTTTATACATAACGTAAAGATCATTGGCCCTAGGGATTCATCTTTCAATTAATGGTACTACAACTTCCTGATCCCTATTAATATTCTTTATTGCACTTAATAATAAAGAATATAAAGAATGCATAGATGACAATATGTCATCAACTTTCTCATTTAAATGTCTCAATAAAACATTTACAACCTCCCTTTACTTTAAGAATATTCCCTCCTCACTCACCTTCAAGGATGATTGTAACTCTGAAATATTATGCATTAACTGCTTCTTCGAAGGATCAATAGAGTATTCCATTCCTTCACCAATTACCTCTAACATAGGGCTAAGGGAAGGATTTTTACTGTGAGACCCTGGTGTAGACACAATAGGAGAAGCAGGAGGCACTAACCTTGATGTGGAAGGAAATGTTTTGATCCCTACAACACTTGATGTCTCCCCAATTTTCTTGTTATTTAACCTATCCACCTCAGTCTGCAACTCAACATTACTTTGCTACATCTTGTTATATTCCTCAATTATGGAATTATACTTCTCCATTAAGCTTTTCTTTTTAGCCTCCTCTCTTTCAATAGTATTTTGGGCCAATTTGGCCACATTTATAGTCAAATTAGTAGCCTTTGTGGTTGAGGTCTCTAAAGTTCTCTTTATTATCAACCCTCCTCTTAGATTTAGGTTAATATTAGTAACATTTGAATTTCTCCCTTGAGGGGCCAAAGCCCAAATTGCTAAAGTTGCATACTCTTCACTGAAGGTAGAATCTTGCAATGTTGCCTTAACCTCTTCTTCAGAGTCTTGTAAGGGGTGTTTGGACTTCAAAATAGCATTGAAAGATACAACATCTGCAATGTCCCATTTAGGTAAAATCAAGACACCGACTTGATTTATTAATTTTCTCCCCTCCTGAGGAGTAATGTTCTTGAACTCTTCCATTAGTTCATCTTTCACTTCATCATCATTCTCCTAGTTTGACCTATCAGGTCTCAATTCTCTTTTCCTCTTTCATTTATCTTGATATTTTTCCAATTTCATTCTCCATACTAGTTGCAAGAAGACTGGAGTTTTTACAAATGCATTGTCATCTAGAAACTCTTTACAAGCCTCCATTCTTGCATCTTGTACACATTTTCCTTTCATATCCAGATCAGAGAGAACTAATTCAACTATCCTAGGAGGGGAAGGAATACCCATCTACATGTCCTGGTCAATGAGAACAATCTCATCCACCAAATCCTCTTGTGATTGTTCAATTCTTTTCCTTTTAGGGGTTGGCTCTAATGGTGGTGGTGAGGGACTATTTTTAGGTGATGCATCCAAGTCAATAATCTTGATTGCTTTAGTTGTTTTGAACTTTGGACCTTTTGTGTAGGAAATTTCATTATTTGCTTTCCCTTTCTATCCTCTTCTTCTTCATCACTACTATCATTTCTCTTCCTTTTGTAAATATTCCATCTTTTTGTAGGTTGGTATGCTTGCCTCACTTCAATTGGCCTGGCATCTTGCTCCTATATGCTCAAATCTGACTCCAAGTTTATCTTTTTGGTCATGAAGAAGTCAATTTTCTTATAACATGGACCGAAATCCATCAATGTATCATACTTTGGATCCATTTTGTGCACAATAGCCAATAGCTTTTCATAAGCTACCCACTTCTCCTTGTTCAACTCCTGCCTATTTAGGTCAAATTCATTTCTAATCAAGTCTTTAGGGAAGTTGAACTCATTCACAAACTTACCACCATTATCCTTTTCTTAAAAGAGAAAAGAATCCCTCAAGATCATGTTGTCACTTGGAGCCACACCTCAAATGGTATTCCTCAAAAAATTTCCCAAAATGTATCCAACCTCCCTTTGAAAAAACAAAATTTGACACCACAGTGTAATCTGGGAAGAATGCTCCTTTACCTTTCCTAGTAAGGTTGTCCTCATGGATACAACCAATTTTCCACATGACTTCTATAAACCCCACTCTTGGTGGCACATTGTACGACAATATATGAAGGGTCCCTTGAAAACCATACACCCTCAAGACAGTGCTGACTGGGCATGGAATGATATCACCCCAGTTATGGCAAACCTTCAATTCTAGCTTCCTCCCCTTTGGTCTAAGGAGATCATACAACTCCTCAAAAATCATGGGTACATTTTCCATAAGCCTGGCTCTCAATCTAGAAGCAAAACAATTGTCAAAATGTACATAACTAGTTTTTTCCCTATTACATTATAAATCTATAGTTCATAACTACACCGAGAATCTTTGTCCATTAGCCCACTACCTTAACTCCATCTTCTCAAAGAAGAATTCAACATTCTTAGAACATATACATTAACATGGAATACCAGAAGAATGGATTCCATGTATCATTTTTCTACAACTTTGGTAGCCCTTCATGTATCTTTTCAGCCAATAAAGAAGCAAAATCATAAATTACTGAGAAATTAGGTGTTGTATTTGCACCCCCATAAACATGTAAGCAATAGGCATCACCATGTTGGAGTGAAAACCAAAAAATTGGCACAATGAGTAAAAGGTATCCAAGAAATGCTTTGCAAAACAATTTAGTCTGAAAGGTTCTTGGTCATTAGGGCTAATATGGAATTTTGAACCTAGTGCCCTAGCCAAATGAGGTGGGAGAAACTTAGCTCTAAAAAGTGATTTTGACCTCCCATATTCCTACTTCATCTCTTCAAGATCAATAGGAACCAAGAATGTACTAGGTTCACTCAGATCAAAAACCTATCATAATTCCTCTCTATTGATGCTTAATAGAACCTTTCAATCATTATCTCGAATCACCCGTGTGATAGGGTCATATCGTGCAACCACTACCCTAAGCAAGTCTATATCAGGGAACTAATTTGGTACCACTAACTTCCCCATATCATACATCCAACCATTGTAAAAAGGGTGGGGAAAATTCCTCTGTCCAAACCATAATTTGAACATCTCTAGACCAGTAAGAGGAACCCTAGCATAAGCTATGTTAGAATAATTATATACTAATCCCTCCCCTAGAGTTTTTCCTTGCATCAAAACCAACCCCTTCTTCCTATAATTTTTCAACAAGGGAAATTGATCCAAGAAATCATCATATAAGTTTCTACTTAAATAATCAATTTAGCCAAAGTGCTACTTTGTTAGTGCCATCTTGAGTAAAGTAGGGCTTCCTTGTTATTTCAAACTTTAAACAAACTAGGGCTTAACAAAATATAAAATTACAAAAAAATACCTTGCAATTTACCACAATTCAATTATTTTATAGCCCTAAAACAACTATCGAAAAGCCATAAGAAAAGCACACAACAAATTTCCCCCAAATTCAAATTCAAAATAACTAGGAGATACATAAATGAACTCATGACTTTGCACTTGCAGAAACCCAAATTCTTGTTGTAGCAATTTGTAACTTCGTCCTTGGCTCAGCAACTACTCCGCAAAGATGTTTTGAATGATTTATGATACCAAAAGCAGAAGAAAAATTTCTTTATTTTGATCAAACCCTAGTAGTAGATGTCATGTCTGCCATTAAAGCTTACTTGGATGTTGCACGAATGGATCAAATTGCACTCGATGCAGATTGAAATATTGGCCATTGATCTTCCACCTTGGTCAGATCATCAAATGACTTCCTTCAAATCAAACTGACATAATTTCCATCATGGCAACAAGGGGCCCACCATACCATGTGTTGCCAACAAAATCCACATGGCGCTCACTCGCGATATCATAATCGATAAAACCTCACAACTTTTGATCATGCAATGGTGGGCAACCATGGATCTTCAACCATCGGAAATCCAGTTCATCCAACACAGTTGCCAACTTTATCTAACCATTGAGCACCTTTCCTACATAGATTATAACATCTATGTTGATTTGAAGCATGTGCATCTCATAAACACTTTAGTAACCCACTGCATAATGTATTAAAATCAAATAGATGCATCAAAGTATTTAATCATCCCTTCAACATCACCGAACGAGACACATGGCACTTTCCCATGATATCGCTATCAACAAAGACAGTGCAGTGGGGTCATTGTGGGATGGCGGGGAATGACTGAGATCAAATGATGATTGATCAATGGTCATGTGAGCTTGTCCCTCTACAAAATAAAAAAAATTATTAAAGGAATAAGGGGACATCACTAGGCCAATGACAAACAATGACATAAGTTGTCATTTAAATGAGGGAGCATGAGACCATCCAATACTTAGGAGAATAAAATTAAATGAAGGAAATAAAATGATAAAACTAATGGGGGCCAGACTTAGATGAAGCAATGGGACTTAAGATGTTTTAAAAACCCTCCCAAAAAGTAATGACCGAATAAATCCTTCCTAAGGCGTAAGATAATACTATGGTTTTACATGAAGACAAAGGTAAAACCACAACCCTATGCTTTTCCCAAACACCATAGATGACCAGAGACATAAGGTAGGATAAAATTTGAAGTTCCATTAGGAAGCTTGTTAAAAGGGTAGAGGGGAGAGAGATGTGAGTGAGAGAGAGAGAGATACCTGAGAGAGAGAGGGAGGGAGTGGAACAAATATAGAGGATAGAGGGTTTAAGGGTTAAGGGTAGAGGGCTAAGGGTAGAGTGGAGAGACATAGGAGTGATAGAGAGAGAGAGTTGAGAGAGGTAGAGGGTGTAGGAGGGAGAGAGTTGAGAGAGATAGAGATAGAGAGAGAGAGAGAGAGAGAGATTAGGAGGGGGAAGGGAGAGGGGAAGAGAGGAAGAGGGGAAGAAACAACCCATTTTTTCTTCACATGGATAAAAATTCATAAAATTAGATCTCCCATACATATTTTATTGAAACCTAGGCTTGAACCTCTCATTTCACATGCTTTTCTTCACAAAACTCTTGAGGAAAACAACTATACCTTCTTTATTTATCATCCTACAACCTATTCATGCATCCTACAATTACAACAGTATCCATGAAACCTCTTACACAAACAATAGTATCCAGGTAACTGGGTTCTATGCAAAGAAATGAAGCTTTCTAACTCAAATCAATGCCTTAAGCCCTCAAATCAGATTCAAATAAAAGATAACACATATCTTCATGACCTAGAATTGATTTCACATCAAAATATGGCTGCATGTGATCATATAAAGCTACATAACAAGAAAATACAAAAAGTTTGAAGAAAAACACATATTTTTGAATGTCAAGAGCTTGTATTTTAAATCCTCAACCATCAACAACCATTACAATGATCACTTTATTCCTTTTAAAGGCCTTTACATTTCGACCACTAAAAAAACACCTCTACAACTAAATTTTTAATCTTTTATGATCACATGAAACATAAAACACACTAATTTCAAGGTTGTTAACATCACTATTGAAATGTTTTAATTTTTTGACCTTTCAAATATTAAAAAGTACATCATTAAATTAAATATGTAATGGCATAAAAATTAAAAACATCATGAATTAATTATGTAACCACATAAGTCAAATATAATTCTATCAAGAAATTAATATCAAATAGATAATATAATCACATAACTCATACATTTCAATGTCATTGATCTTCTTCTTCATCCAACTCTTTGTCTGTATCATCCAATCCAAATTCAACATTGTAAGGATTGGTCATATCATCATCATTATCAATATCAGTTTTGATAATGTCATCATCCACATGGATATCATCTTCATGAACATTAACTCCTATATCATCATGATCTAGTTCCTCCTCTTCAACATCTTCGTCAGGGACATCACCAACTAACTGTTGATCCTGATCATCATCTACATCATCTTCTAGTTCTTTGGTATCTTCTTCTTTCACCACATTATAATTTACCAACCTTCCTCTTGGATCATGTCTAACAACAAATGACTAACCTGGTTTACCTGGAACCTATGAGTAAAATATTTGCTTACACTGGCCTGGAAGAACATAGGGCTCATTTCCAGCTTTCTCATTTGACCTTGTATTAACCATGGTAAATCCATTATCATGTTCAATAATAGTTCTCTCAAGATAATTTTTATTCAATCGTAGCCTGTACCATAGGAACACGAACAAAATTAATCTGAAGGACTAAAAGTCACACTCAAGTATATCATCCAAAATCCCATAGTATCAATTTTCTGAGAATTCTGGATGTACGTTTCTTCTAGATGAAACATTAGTCACCTGAAAGACTGCAGTTATACCAGAATCATAAGTTTTCTTCATGTCATCCAACATTTTGATTTGAAATTTATGACCATTACACCACATAGCCTTGTGGTGTTTCACTTGCAATATGTCAAACACGTAAAAATTATTGTAACATCGTCAGTTGATAAACATATTTATTCTTGGCCGAATGTATGCAAAGAAAACAATCTCAACATATATATATACATCAATATAATTGAAAATAATTAAATAATATGGGTGATTAATATATTTATACATACTTTTGAATCTCTTAAACCATATGCTAAATAAATTTCCCTTTGTGTAACATTGGAATCTCCATTACGATGAGCTTCTTTAACCAATGAAGCTCCACACCTTCCCATGTTAATGCACGACTAGATTATTGACATCTTCAATCCATACCGTCATTCAATCAAGATTGTTTGCAACGTAAAATGTAGTGCATCCCACTCTTGACCAACTGTATAAAAAAAATTTGAAATTCACAGGGTATGTGCAGGATCATCATGGAAAAAATAGGCCCTTAAGTGGCAAAAAAATTAGAAAAATCAGAGTTAGAAACCGTGACGTAAAAATTTGAATAAGTTATCTATATTGTTTCAAAAATTTGTAAGAATAGAATTTTTAGAAAATTGAATGTAGTTTCTAAACTACTAGGTATTTAAAAAAAAGAAAAGAAAGCTATTTGGTGAAAATTTGAAATTTCAATGTAGTGGTACTTAAATTTTGGGGAAAAAATAAGTAGGTGTTTGTCTGACCACCCTAACCACAATAAAATGATAATATTTTTTTATAAGATTTTAGATATAGGTAGAGGACTCATGCCTTGATGAGATGCATATTTTTTTGTGATTTTTTTCCAAGTAAATAATTAATTATGAATTTTGCATTTCAACCTTTTTAAAAATATAAAAATTTGTATGTCTAACCACCTCAACTTGGTCAAAACTTCATGAAATTCAATTTTTCTCTTTTTAATCCTATAGTATGCAAAACATAGAATGTGACACATGTTTTGGGTTCAAAAAATATGATACCGTTTGAAAGCTATAGATGTTTTTCAATCAGCCTATCAATTAGGACTTTAGTCATAATTTGAATAGAAAATGAATAATAATTCCTTATTAAATTCAAATTAAAGCATAATTTATATCAATGGAAAGATGAGAATAACCTTTAAAAACTTTTTTCATTTCATCAATTTTGGGTAAAAAAATAGTTGTCAGACACATACCCATCATATTGCCACTTTTTGGCCCATCATGATCCTACACATACCCCACAATGACGTATAATTAGTTAAATACCACAGTATACAACCTTAATTTATAATTGTTGTATATTGAAGATTAAAAATTAAATAAGTACAATATACATAAAAACCATATGTAAAATGCACTCCAATTAATCTCCATGACCATCTTATAATTACCTCTCACTTTCCTCAATCTACCTTTCCCCATCAGGTACTCCCCTTTGAATTTGTTAATGAAGTTGGAATCCCAAATGCAATCTACATGGATCTTTACTGCAAACTTAGGAATATATTCACTAATGTACACCATGGTCTGGTATATTGTATATCCCTCCACCATAGAACCCTCAGGATGTGCTCTTTGTCTAACCAAAGCCTTTAAAAATTTCAAGTGCTTCTCAACCATCCACATTGACCTTGTGTGTACAGGCCCACACAATTCAATCTCCTCAACTTGGTGTATCAGGTAGTGTTCTTGTGCATTGAAAAATGTTGAAGGTAGACACTTTTGCATTTCACACATTAGTGAGGCATTTTTCTCTTCCAATAATTTATATCTTCTTTATGGATTTCTTTAGATGACAACCATCTACAAGTGATTCATGACACAAATATATTAATGAGATTTAACAAAAATTTATAGTATATTACATAACAAGTAAAAAAAAATAGCAATTATAAGATGTATACAATGGATTGAACAAATATCACTACTTACCTCATGTATTTTCCAAGATCGTATATAACTTTCTTGACATTGTTGTCAAAATTGTCTAGGAGAGATAGAGGTAGAATGTGCTGTAACAATTATAAAATAATCTTTTCATTATTTTTCCAAAACTAGTAAACATAATACACTAAAAAGTACATGCATTATACAAGTGTATATAATATACTAGAATAATTACCTTAATGAAGGTATGTCAATCATGCATTTTCATCCCTAACCCAAATTCACCTTTCTTTGTTATTATATTGTTTATGTTCGCAACACATCTTGTGGGAAATTGAATTTTCCATATGACTTCTTTTATAGCATTGCTTTGTTGCTACGTTAATAACCAAGGAAGGGTATTTATATTAATCTAGTCTTCATCACTATTTAATTGAATGAAATTTTTCATTGCATGATTGGCTTCCAAAATGTCACTACAAATTTTGGAAATTTTTTCTTTGTCATGCCTTCCATCCAATTTTTTCCATAATGTTTCTGTTATATTCTTTCTGATATGCATTATATCAAAAAAATGTACAATTTGTAGCTACTCATAGTAGGGCAACCTACTAAATTGTCTGGGATAACTTTTTGAACAGTCCCTATGGAAGTTGGCCATTAATGCCTTGATGACCTTCATGAAGCATATAAGTTAAAAAATTAACAATGACAATCATTGAGAATTACAGAATGAGTAAACACAACACAATATAAAAATATAATTCAAAACATATCATATATGATAGATAAACAATTTGATCCGATGTATAACCTTGATGATTAATTCTATTATTTTCCAACTTCCATAGGTGATGTGTCATTCTTTGTGGTTTTGATGTAGTATCTTCTTTCCCATTAAAAAGATGTTTTTCAGTAGTTTGATACTTATGATTTCTATGGAGGAAGTACCTGTACTCATCAAACACCTACTTTCCTAAACTTGTTGAACAACGAGATTTCATCTTTGGACCATAAATTGGACATGCAAATTTTCCCTTTGTTTGAAGACCTGCAATATCATATATAATTGGATTAAATATGTCAATTTTTATAATTATATATAATGAATATATTATTTGAAAAATATGCATGATATCTACTTCATAAAATTAAATATTGTTAAAGTGCAGTCAAACGTTATAACATACCACAAAAATGTGTTAGCCTTGGGGCATCATGAATTGTCCATACAAGCATTGCATGAAATTGAAATTGTCTTTGTCCTATTGGTCTAGAGACATCATACATAGTGACATCACTGCATAACTTTAGTAACTCGTCGATAAGAGACTCGATATATAGATTCATATCTTTAACTTGGCACTTACCTAGTTGAATGAACATAAACATTACATAATTATTATAATCATTTTACTGTAATATCTATAAATTAATGTACATGACTATTGAATGAAAAAAATATAAGTCATTATGCAACAAATAAGAAAAATGAGATACTGCTATGTTAAATAAAATTGATGTAAACAAATACCTAGAACAATCATTGACAACATTATGTTCTCCCTCTTTATTGACATCCATGGAGGAATGTTATTGTTGATAACAAAAATAGGCCATATCAAGTAAATAGATTGCAGCTCTCCAAATGGATTGACACCGTTCACTCCCAATGAAAGTCTAAGATTACAAGGTTATTCTTTAAAGTGTGGCCATTTTTCCTCCATGTCCCTAAATGCAGAACCATCCACAAACATTCAAATAATTTCATTTCCACTTCTATTTTGTGCATGGTAATCCATAAATTGCACTAAGCTTTCACACCTAAATAATCGTTGCATACATGGAATAATGGGAATATAATGAAGAACCTTCTAAGGCACCTTTTTTGTTAGTTGATGTGTTTGATATCTACTAATATGACATTTTGGGCATTCTGTTGTAAATTCATTTTTTCTTATGATATATAATATGATCATTAGAACATGCATCTATTGCTTGATACTCCATTCCTATATCTTTCATAATGCCAGATAAATCTCAGTATGAGCGAGGTAAAATATTTGATGGTGGTAACAAAATTCACCAATCAATCTACAACAAAAAATAATTTGTTAATATAAATTTGAATATTAATGGTACATATTTCATCCTTTATTTACTAGTGATGAACTAACAACAATTAAAATAGATAAAAAAATATGACATATATGAAATACCTTAACATCCATGAGATTGGTTTGTTTGATAAACCATTCATAACCTTCAAGTTCAACAAAAACAATATAGCAGAGAGAAGAGTTGTTTGGGAGCCTTCATTAAGGGGCTCATATGCCTTCTCAAGTACAGGTAAATCATGAACATCATCAAAGTCATCTCAATCATCATGATCAACTCTACCACTAAATGTTCCATGGATCAATGTATCTGTATCATCATCTTCTACTGTGTTTTCTGGCACATGATCATCTTCTTCCATGTGATCATTAACTTCATCTTCAATATTCACAGCTCCATGTTCGTTCGCTTGCAAAACCACATTATCCGGGCCATGATAATCCATATCATGTTCCCTAGGGTGCCCACCTTTATAATAATGATAGACAAAAATAAACCATGATCATGATCAAGTGATTTTATATATATATATATATATATAAAATGTTAAAATGATATAAACATTTACAAATTTAATCAATATAAACACATATAATGAACAACTTACCAATAGACAATAATCATCCCTCCCTTCAACGTGACCATGTTGCCTAAAATGTTTCTCATTTGTTGTGATTAAAAGTCATATCATCTTTAAGCCCTTGCAATTATTGCAAGGACAATAAAATTTCCCATCACCCTTTCTTTCCAATCTAGCCCACAATCTATCAAGTGTCTCTTCATTTTGTTCTAGACTAATATTATTTGACATGATTTTTCTTTACCAAGCTTGACTATTTAGATCTTCAAAAAATATCAAAATCACACTTCAATAATTCTGATATTTTACACCAAAAAAATTTGGCATGCAACCACCCCTGCAAAAGAGAAGATAGTTTGAAGTTAATGACCCAAAAAACACTTTAAAATATTAATTCCAAAACTTATTAAATTTTGATTTTACTATGATTTCCAACCATTAGACTCCTAAAATTAGAATATTGAACTTGATTGCAAACTTCCTACAACGATGGAGGTAGCGAGCTAGTAAAAGCAAGTGACCCATTCCTAAGGAGGAACAAGTCAGAATCATCATTGATAATGTCAATACGTATTTATCCTTTTAGTTAAAGATGTAATGTGTCACTTCTTATGATGAGCTTATCCTTGAGGCCCTCAACATGAGAGATCCCTAATTGCACAAGGAAGCACAGGCTAGTAGAATTTGGAAAATAAATGACTAGGTAACTAAAAATTTTAGTCACAACAACTCAAAATGACTAAATTCTATAATTTTTTTTTGCAACTCATCTATAAATGAGTAAATACATTACTAGTTTGGTCATTCTTTAAAAAATATTTAGTCACACAAATAAAAATGACTAAATAGTTAGTCATTTATTTAGTCGCAATCCATTTGAATAAATCATTTAAGGAATCAAGAATATAGCCCGCCAAAATACTCTAAAACTTTAATAAACATACCCTAAATTTTTTTTCAAAATCTTATTTTCAGGTGTAGCCCACCAAAATGGAGTTTTCCTTTTAATAAACATACTCTAAAACCTTCGTCAAAACATTATTTTCAAGCATAGACCGCCAAAATGGAGAAGTGTTTTAGTAAAGAATGACATAGAATGGTGAGGATATGTGCATGAAAGGAGGCATAAGATTCATTGTTTCTTATCTTATTCCTGCTTTGCTCAACAAATCTTACATTGTTCCCGCTACTATTTGTAATCTAGGTATTTACTTGACATATATTTGCATAATCTCAAATTCCTTTAGAGGCTTTTGAAGTATCAAAGTATCCTATATAGGGTTTAGAATGATTTATTTTAATTAAAAAAATAAATAAATGATGTATTTCCCTTTAATTAGATAATGTGGAGATCTCATAAATCTGCCCCAGCACACTATCCTCTTTGGTACTGTGTTCATAACTCCAAATACTAGGGTTTTTCATGTGATATCTTTAATATCTTCATGACCAAGGATTTTAAATAGATCTTAGTCTTTGCTTTAATCCTTTTCATGGTAACCCTTGAGTTCCATAATCCACCTTCAATCTCTTCTAAGAACGCTGACTTAAGCTAGACTGCATAGTATGCATATAAAGCAATTCCTTCATACATGCCATTGTTCCAAACCACCACTCACTTGCTTAAAATTTTTCCTCCATAAGCACAATAGCATGTTTTAAGATCATGGTTTCCAGTGATTGACCATTGAGGTCACCACTTTCATCAAGATACAATGATATTTTTTTCTTCAAACTTAAGGCATTATACAAGATAACATTGTGAATTGTTTGTTGTGTACGATTTGATTTTCTTGCACATTTACTACTTTTCTAACTTCCTTTAAGACTGGTTATTGCACCCTTGGCTGTAATCTCAAATAGCTCACTCACTATCACTTGAAGATTCATTTCATGAGCATCCTTCTATAAAATCAAACTATGCCCTATAGACTACCTACTTACTACAGGGGACTCAAATTTTCATGGTATTGTAGATCTTAAGATCCTTCAACCTTATTGACACTACTTCACATTCCACAAGGTATTATTCACTATTCTCCCATCTTTGATGACTCTCAAAATAATGCTCAAACATGCAATCCACTACCTCCATTATACATTAATGGCTAAGAAGAAACATTGAACCTATGATTACCACTATTACTTCATTTGGATAGTCATTCCCTAATTATCTTGCCACTACTCAACCTCTTTTTGACTGTCACATCTCAAGTGACTTTCATTCTTCTTACATAGATTGCATTTACAAATGTCAATAAGCTACATAGTGTGCTTGTTATTGGCTATAATCTTTACATTGCAAGATTTTGTTATTAGCTACAATGTCTCAATCTTTCTGGTTTTGCAACCTCACTAATCCACTAGAGTTATTGTTTATCTTTCTATGGAGGCCTAGAGTTTGTACCCTAATCATGCTCTTACCAATTCTTTTGTTGGTATTAAAAAACAACCTTAAATCTTGGGTCAGGAAATTAGTTGTGTTGACAAATTTGTGGTATGATCTTGGATTGTATCCTAGAGTGTGGGAAGCTTGTGTTTGATCATTAAGGTATGTAAATCTAATTAGGGAAATTTATCCTATATAGCATGGGTTTTTCTTTAATAATTTCCATAATGGTTATTAGAAGATCACATTATTATATAGTTTGCGGTAACCCAAGATTGCATTCAAGTATGTAACAAACTTGGTTTGTAGTTTAAGCTATACACTTTTAAGTAACATTCATAGGGTTTAGAAAATCTTGATCACCCTCTAGAATATCCCATTAAACATGGGTTGTGCTTGAATGCACTACATAATTGATATAACACAAGCACTCTGCATATCAACCAGAGTTATAGGCTCTTTATTGCAGCAAGAGGTAATCACTCTTAGACCATACTATAATTACATCATAACCTGTTAAATTTGAGACAACCTGAATGCACCCAATGATTATTGACACCTAGATTATACAACCTAAATTAACTACATTATATGAGTGCCTACATTTCTATCACAACATAGCCACATTAAACTTGGGTCACACATGAATGCATCCTATATTTGTTATAGCACAATTGTGCCACATGACCAATAGAGTTATGGATCACATAATTATAGTCACAATAATTTGTTCCTTGGTTGTGATCTTATGGTGTTTCCACACAACAAAATCTAGACATGAAATTCTCAAAACCCTAAACCTCTAAAAATGAAATCTAATGAGATGTTTCTTTAAAATATGATTTTCAAACCTAGAACTACAAATCTGACTTCACAACTGAATTCTTCAGAAAGACAATGACTATCCTCAACCTAGCAATATCTTCTTGAATTTTTTCTGATTTTTCCCAAGAAAATCATCCTTAGTTCTCCACAAATTGTCTCAAGTAGAGAAAATTTGCAAGTATAGTAAAACACTATCATAATAAATCAGTGAACTCACTTTTCTTTATGTCAGCCACAATTTGATTTTTTTCTTATTTTTCATGTTTGTCAAAATTTCAACGAAACTGCTAGTCAAAATTTTGACAAAACCCATGTCAGATTTTGTAGTCAAATGAGTTAGTGCATGTATAGGTAATGAGTGTGATGTGTGATATTTAGAGAAAATAAGTGTGAATTAGGTTTGAGGTGAAGAATGAAGTATGTTATTTTAGTATTCTAAGCTTCAATGGAATTGTATCTTCAACATAGGAATAGTGCATTGTTAGTAGTTCATATTTGACAGTGAGCTACCCTTTCTTCTATCTCTTTCTACTTTGAGTAGTGAGCCCTTTGGAAATGAATCACTGATAGGGAGCCTTTCCTCTTTTTGGATAGTGAGTCCACCAATTGTATAATACTTTGTTACTAATTACAATATCTATATATTGTGAGTTAATCCTCATTGTGGTTTTACCCTTTTTGGGATTTCCACTTAAATCTAGTGTTCTTATGTTCTTTAATGTGATACATGCTTTCTATTTTCCTTTCCGTTATTGTAAGTTTAATGAGATGCATTGAATTAATGTTAAAGTTTATAAGGTTAATGAATTTCAGTAAATACTAGTTCACCCACCTCTTAATATTTTGGGCGTTCAACACAAAATCCAATAATAAAATACTAAAAAAATATCCCAAAAAATCTGAGGGAGGCGTAGGGAGGGAAAAAATTCATAATCCTCAAAGAAAAATGAGTAAGAAAACTTATGATAAATTTTGAAACAAAATAAAATTAATGCCCTCACATAACATCCTGAGATGCATCAAAGTCTAGTAGCCACTAGAGATTTTTGATAGTCTCCATGTTTTTAACTTCATCAGAAAACCACACCACATATTCATCATCATTATGTGTTGTGCCAATGTGATCAATCAAAAGTTACTAAGAAACAAAAGCAAATCAATCTTTCTAGCCATTGCACACCCATACTAAATAGCTCATGATCTTGGGACACCAACACCTAGCCTAACTAAAGCTAGGGTTTTATCTAGCCCTTCAAGATTATGCTTCTATAAAAATTTGGAGGTTAACCACCTCATCATTTCCTTTTTCTCTCCTCAATCGATTAGTTGAATCCATTAAGAATGAGGTGATGTTTATGTTTGCCCTATACATTTTAGTAGGCGTGATGAAATCAAAACCTGGGATCATATTCAATACTTTTATATCCTTATCGATGGGATGTTTCATTATAAATTTTAGGAATTTCTTTGTAATCACCCATACGAAGGCCATTTGGTGGGGTGAGAAAGTGAGATGGATAGGAATATCCATTTACATCAAGCACACTAAACAAGATTGTGAAGAATCATAAAAAATGTATAACCTCACAATTATAAATAAAAATAGCTCCTTGACCACACATGTTTAAATTAGATTGGAATTTATTTCCAAGATCTTTCATATCACGTGAAGTAAAATAGTAATTTTAAAGGGATTAATTAACATTTTTTCAAATTTTTGGTACATGCTAACTCAACTGTGAAGTACTATGGAACAAAGTTGACATTAATGATATAGCCATGGAATGACTAGCTAACTTGTACAACCACCACTAATATTCACCTAAGTGATCAATTGTACTAATAATTTCTAGTTGGAAATGGCTTCATGTTAAAACAAGAAAATAAATGCACATCCCATCTGGTAGGAGAAGTGAGGAATGATAATTAATTCTTTTAAGTGGTGTATTCATAACCCAGAAATAATAAAAAAATGTGTCAAGCATTTGCAATGGGTGGCAGTCATGGAGTTTTGAAAATTTACTCAAGGATGTGAGGAGATGGCATATATTGAGATGGTTTTTCTATTTATTATTAATTTATAGAGAAAATAATGAAATATAATCTTTTAGAAGAAATGGACTTTTGCAATATGGTTGATGGTTTTTTCTTGAATTTTTAGATTAAATAAAGCCAATTTCAACTATCAAAATACCCAAAAATGGTATGTAGACTTAAGAAGGAATTATATGGTCTCAAACAAGCCCCTAAGACTTGCTATGCAAGGTTAGACAAGTACCCATTCAAGCAAGTGTAATGCCCTGCCATGCAACCCTAGAGGAAGTTGCAATTCACTACTTAAACATACCAATTTTTTTTTTTTGTTTAAGTACAAATAACATGTAAGATGAATACACATTGCACACAACCTCTAAGGCCACGAGACAAGGGTTACCTTAAAACCCAAACAACAACAAACATTAATATAAACTAAAATATTAATCACTTAAGGAAATGAGACAACATACATTCCATACAAGATAAATTACAATGAAGGATAAGAAATACCAAAAGATTTCAATTAACAACATTTAAACAATATGATTACAACACTCATTCCCTAAATGAGGTAAATCCAATAATCATGATTACAATTTACAAATTCCACCTCGATAACAAATGAGGGGTAAAAGAATAAAGATCAACTGAAAAGAACAAAGCCAGAATAGCAT
Source organism: Sequoia sempervirens (assembly GCA_007258455.2). NCBI lineage: Eukaryota > Viridiplantae > Streptophyta > Pinopsida > Cupressales > Cupressaceae > Sequoia > Sequoia sempervirens. The sequence continues at coordinate 488,826,908 of VDFB02271358.1, forward strand.
CTAGATCCAACGATCTCTCCAACATGAAAGTATCATCCACACGAGCAAGAGAAAAAACCAACAAAGGAAGGTGCACGTTCCACCCAACCAAGTGAAACCAAAAAGGCTTAGCCCCCGTGCTAGGAGATAGTAACAAGGATTTCCTAGACAAGACCATCTACCTCTAGACATAGGCTAGCACAACTGAACTGAAACAAGAACAAATACCACATCACTTAACATCATGGTTACAATGCTTCCAGAGTACAAAATCGAGTGCAATCACTGTACAAAATAAACTAACAGTACAACACCATACTGACTGCTGTCATAGGAGGAGTGTCATCGCAAAGGATGCATTGGTTATCCAGTGGTGTTCATCCTAGGTCCCGACCCCCCTCTAGGGATATCATGGTAACCTCTCACGAACCCGGCGCCATATGCACACCAGAGCGGAATCGGTTATCTTTCGAGAAGACAAGATAATGATCTTTCCATTCCAGGCCTTCCCAACTCATCTCAAGTCTCGTACAAGCCCTTGAGCCAATGAGCGAGGCTAAATTAACTTATTAATGTTCAAAGCTACTCTCTCCCTAGTAAGTTATTTTAATTTTCACTTAATTAACTAACTCTCAAACGAGTTATCCTGGAACCACTTTGGGCCCGGTGCTCATTTGAAAGCCACTCCCCTATCGACAACACATAAATCAACCACATGCCAAGGGTAGCCAATGCACTAATGCTTATCACACATAATCAATACACCTCAATAGGTAACACATCACTACAAATGTCTAAACTTAAACCAAAGCATACACTACCCAAGGCTAACACAAGGTTGACTAACATAATGATAACCCACATAACGAACTAAAAACATGACTCAACCTTTAATCACAAGGTCACAAAACCCGTACGAAGAACCAGGTTTCCACTGATACAAGACTCATGCACTACCCAAGAAAGACAATAACCAATCACAAGGGCAACAACATCATCTCAAAAAACACAACTAGAAGACTTACATGATCAACAAGAAATGACTTAAAATCAACAATCATATAATCACACGTTCTTTAAATGTCTAAAGATGTAATTTTGACAAACAAACTTGTCTCATAACATGGAAACCAAAGTACATATATACGTCATATACTTAATCCGTTAATGGCACATATAAGTTCTAAACAATATGTCTTTCTTGAACCTTATCAGTTTCTTTCAATAAATGAACAAACATTATTCCTTATCACTATTTAAGGCAGAGGATATAAGATCCTTTAAAAATAATAAACTAGCATTAAGATGTTCTAAATCCAATCAATCACATGACGGAAATTAAAACGAATAATTAATTTGATTCGCACAATCATACATCATAATTAAAATCAAGTTTTAAATCAATCATTTTATAATAAAACATTTAGATCAAATAAATCAGTCTTTATATCAACTCAACATTAAATCCATCAACTAAATCTTATCTCTACTTGTACACGAATTCATTCCAACAAATATACTCAATAGTGCATACTCGATGTATATCCTGTTATATTTTTAAATATATAAATCACATTGTCGACATTAAAGAATCTAAACCAATAATTTATATTTCATTTTCCCAATCTTACTTCTTATTAAAATCAACCTTTTAAAATAAAAGCATTTGATTATCTAAATCTTCTTTTTAGAATATACCATTTTACTATTAAAATTCAACATTCTAAATAGATCATTTGAAAATGAAATCTACTTTTGCTTTTATTACGTAACAAATTCATCTTAAGATGGTCTATATTTTAATTCTGTCTATTTAATTTCATTTGTCTCAATTATCCGTAATAATCAAAACTAATTTATAAATAAATCAAACTTTTAATAAATAAAATCATCTGATTGGAATAAATCATTCGTTATCCCTACGTTTCACAATTATATTCAAAATCAAGATATTTTAATAATTAAACATTTAAATTAAATCACTTAATCCATATTTCAATCATATAATAATTAATCAATTAAAATCAATATTTCAAATAAAACATTAGATTTTCTAAACTCCACTCTTGCCTCTAATAGCACGATGTTAAACTTCTTAATATATTTGAATTATGATATCCCTTAGTGCATCTATTAAAGTAAAGTATCAGTGCAATATCAATACAATTACCTATCAAAGTCTATTACCATGTTTATTTACAAATAAATATATCTAAAAATTTAAAACCCCATTAATTAAAATATATCTAATAATTTATATATTTCAAGTAATCATATTTAATTCCTTATTGTTTTACGTATACAAAATATGTCTTTAATATACATTTAAATAATTGCTTAAAATCAATTCTTTTAAAATTTATGACTATTTATTAAAATATCAATTTCCTTTAACTATAATAATCACATAATCATTTTAAAATTTCAATTTAACATTTAACATTATTTTAATATGCCAAATAAAATATTATTGTCTGTATATAAATAAATTATTTAAATATAAATTTTAAACTCCCGTTTGAAATTTCCATATAACAAAATTTATTTAAATTAAAATATTATATATACATATATGTATATTTTGATAACATATACATATTATATATATATAATATATATATTATTTGATAACATATACATATTATATATATTATAAAATATACATAAAATATAAACATTTAAAATAAAATATAAACAAAAAACAAAGATTTAATAACTTCTATTTTTTAAAAAAGAAACAAAGGGCGCACCCCCTATTGCGCAGCCCCAACAATAGGGGCTCGGCCCCTGTTGGGGACTACTATGCAGCCTCGCCCCCACTCATGGGGGGCCGCTGCCGATGAAGGCAGCACCTCCCATGGTGGAGGGCGTGGCTGTGGGCAGTGCCCAACCCAACCAAAAAAATCAAACCCTAAATTTTTTTATTTTAAAATTTTGCTTCTCCTGTGCCAAATGGCGGATTTTATTAGATCAAAAAACAAAATCAAAAGATATATATGATATATATGTATGTATATATATGTATATGTATGTATATATGTATATATATCTATATATATATCAATATATATATATATATATATATATATATATATATATCTATATATATATATATATATATATATATATATATATATATATATATATATATATATATATATATATATATATATATATATATATATATATACTTATTTCCATTATCATAGTTAGATTGAAGAAGATCAAACAACAACAAAATTGATAAAACAGAGGTTTGTTTTATTTTCTAAATTTCATTGATAAGAATTTTTTTGTGTTTTGTTTCAAGTTTTGAATACAAAATCCTGATGGGTTTTCCTTTCAATCCACAATTTTGAATCTTTTAAACAATCTTAAACAACTCCTAAATTATTTTCAAAATAAAATTACACAAGATTTAAACAATGAACCTTGTGTTTTCTCCAAAGCTTGAAGTCTTTCAATGGAGATTTTTCCCTTTAGTTCAATTCAGCTTCTCTTCAATTGCAATCCTTCCTTCAACAATTTTCCTCTCCAATTTCAATTCTCCACTTTCCAAATTCCCATGAAAATAAAATCCTCATTTTTCCTTATGTAAGCCCTTCCCCCAAATTTGTCAAAAAAACCCTAAAAACAGACTCACCCACCAAAACTTATTGCTAAAGAAGGAGATATTTTTATTTTTTATTTTTTAATTCTTTTAAAACAATTCATATTTCAAATGTAATTTGCATAATACCATTTAAAGATAAAAATCTATTCACAACCCCAAAGGAAATTAAATTTCTTTAACCAAATGAATTTAACAATTCACAAATAAAATTCTTTTCAACTTTTATTTCTAAAAGTAAAATATAAAGTATAATTCTAATTTTTGATTTACTCCAAAAATCTAAAGATGCCAACCCAACCAAATTGGTTTAATTTATCACTATTAATTTAATTAGTTAATTAAATAAATCTAATTCAAAATTAGATTATTTTATTAATTAAATTAAATTAATTAATTAATCACTAATTTTCCAACATTTCATTAAGGCAAAACAATCATCATTTATAAGTTTCAAAAGCCATTTAATCACTCTTAACTTGCAATTTTAAATACAAAGCCAAGGAGGAAACTAACAACATAAAATAACTGAGCCCGACTATAAACCTGATGACACACAATGACTAGGGTGATGGTTTGACATAGAAAAACCTAGCTACTATCTCCCAATCGATTTCCATCAGACAAGGGACACACTCAGACCTGTGGAACCAGGTGGAGTCGATGTCCTGTATGTGCATCCTGCAAACAACACGAGTGTCAAACATGCATATAACATAATAAAACACACCGTGAAGAGGAAATCATAGAAGCACAGGTCGCTCGCATGTGAGTGATGTGATCCCGTCCCCTTCACCAATACAATATCACTAACTGACGAAGTTTACATCATTAACATAATCAAAACACAAAGCATCATAGGGAAAACATTGTCTAATTAACAAAGCACAAAATGGAGGGGTGTTACATCCTCCCCCCCTAGGGTCAGGCTTACTCATGGAAGCTTGCAAGTACCCTAGTACAAACTCCATAAAACCACATATAATGCTATATTATTACAATTTTTACTCAAGACAAGGTATGCGATATCATCGCTTCAACATTCATTTAACATTTTTCATTTTGAATCTAGGTACAACAATCTAACATCAACCTGATTTCTTAAAACTTAACCAAAAAAATTGGGGACTTAGGCCTCACCAACAAGATGCACCTATTATGCAATTATCATTTACATGCAATGATTTCACTAATACTTTTCTTTCTCTAAACTTTTACTTAATACAAAATGATTCCCTATTTAGATTACACATTATCCATGATTATGAATGCAACTTGGGGACTTAGGTCCTTTACCCAAGGTTTGATCTAGGAAAGAAACCTTCATGAATACATAAACATTTTCTCATGTACTATGGGTTTTCAATACACCACACACTCAAGGACAGTCATCTTTGTTAAACCAATGAGAAGAGAGGGAAGGAGAGAAGAATTTACAATTCTAACATAAGTACTATTGTAAACATGGTCTCATCATCATACAATCACTTTCACACAAGTGCATCGATCAAAAGAGAGCCTGCACAAACTCTATGAACTAACAACATGATCAATCATTTTCATTACCATATTTATAATCTTAATAAAATATACATGCAAAAGAAATTTCAAAACCACATAGGGTCAATCAAGTAACCATTAACATAAGGAGGTAAAGCACAAGAAGACATGCACTAGAAACTTGCATGGTGAAGAGAAACAACAAAACTCCAAAGGAGAATGCACACAAAAAGGAACTTCTTGGCACCTTCAAGGTCACACAAACTTTCCAAGAACACGAACAAAGAAAACAAGAAAGGGCAATTTTAGGCGACACATGTCACCTGTAACCCACCAACAAACACACTACAACCACACTCAAGAACCACTCAAGGGTCTCAACCCTTTACACAACAAAAGAGCCAAGCAACAAGAAGGAAGAAAAAAAAACACACCTCTTGGTAGGCTTGTGAGCCTAACCCTCACAAAATCATTCAACAAAAGACATGCAAGGGTTGAAACAACAACAAAACTGATTGTCGTCCACCACACACAACACATCAAAATCACACACTACACAATCGTCCAAAATGCATTCTTCCAATAGAAAGGATATCAGTGCATTGCTCACTACACTAAGGATCCTATCCTTTCCACTAGTTTCCCACACCATTGGACCTATACCACTTAATGACAACTTCTAGGAAAACAAGAGAAATCAACCCAAAAGGAAAACAACACGAAAGAGAAAAATAACTAGGTCAATACAATGGGCTCATAGTGCCCAGAGTATAAACCTACACAACTTACAACATAATGAGTCCAACATAATCCTAGAGTTCCCGGTGTTTAAACCTAGGCTCTGATACCATGTGTAATGCCCCACCACGCAACCCTAGAGGAAGTTGCAATTCACTACTTAAACATACCAATTTTTTTTTTGTTTAAGTACAAATAACATGTAAAATGAATACACATTGCCAACAACCTCTAAGGCCATGAGATAAGGATTACCTTAAAACCAAAACAACAACAAACATTACTATAAACTGAAACACTAATCACTTAAGGAAATGAGACAACATACATTCCATACAAGATAAATTACAACGAAGGATAAGAAATACCAAAAGATTTCAAGTAACAACATTTAAACAATATGATTACAACACTCATTCCCCAAATGAGGTAAATCCAATAATCATGATTACAATTGACAAATTCCACCTCGATAACAAATGAGGGGTAAAAGAATAAAGATCAACTGAAAAGAATGAAGCTAGAATAGCATCTAGATCCAACGAGCTCTCCAACATGAAAGTATCATCCACACAAGCAAGAGCAAAAACCAACAGAGGAAGGTGCACGTTCCACCCAACCAAGTGAAACCAAAAAGGCTCACCCCCGTGCTAGGAGATAGTAACAAGGATTTCCTAGACAAGACCATCTACCTCTACACATAGGCTAGAACAACTGAACTAAAACAAGAACATATACCACATCACTTAACATCGTGGTTACTTTGCTTCTAGAGTACAAAATCGAGTGCAATCACTGTATAAAATAAACCAACAGTATGACACCATACCAACTGCTGTCATAAGAGGAGTGTCATCGTAAAGGTTGCATTGGTTATCTAGTGGTGTTCTTCCTAGGTCCTGACCCCCCTCTAGGGATATCCTGGTAACCTCTCACGAACCTGGCACCATATGCACACCAGAGCGGAATTAGTTATCTTTCGAGAAGACAACATAACGATCTTGCCATTCCAGGCCTTCCTAACTCATCTCAAGTCTCGTACAATCCCTTGAGCCAATGATCGAGGATAAATTATCTTATTAATGTTCAAAGCTACTCTCTCCCTAGTAAGTTATTTTAATTTTCACTTAATTAACTGACTCACACATGAGTTATCCTGGAACCACTTTGGGCCTGGTGCTCATTTGAAAGCCACTCCCCTATCGACAACACATAACTCAACCACATGCCAAGGGTAGCCAATGCACTAATGCTTATTACACATAATCAATACACCTCAATAGGTAACACATCACTACAGATGTCTAAACTGAAACCAAAGCGTACACTACCCAGGGCTAACACAAGGTTGACTAACATAATGATAACCCACATAATGAATTGAAAAAATGACTCAACCTTTAATCACAATGTCACACAACCTATACGAAGAACCAGGTTTCCACTGATACAAGACTCATGCACTACCCAAGAAAGACAATAACCAATCACAAGGGCAACAACATCATCTCAAAAAACACAACTGGAAGACTTACATGATCAACAAGAAATTACTTAAAATCAACAATCATATAATCACACGTTCTTTTAATGTCTAAAGATGTAATTTTGACAACCAAACTTGTCTCATAACATGGAAACCAAAGTACATATATACGTCATATACTTAATCCGTTAATGACACATATAAGTTCTAAACAATATGTCTTTCTTGAACCTTATCAGTTTCTTTCAATAAATGAACAAACATTATTCCTTATCACTATTTAAGGCAGAGGATATAAGATCCTTTAAAAATAATAAATTAGCATTAAGATCTTCTAAATCCAATCAATCACATGATGGAAATTAAAAAGAAATAATTAATTTGATTCGCACAATCATACATCATAATTAAAATCGAGTTTTAAATCAATCATTTTATAATAAAACATTTAGATCAAATAAATCAGTCTTTATATCAACTCAACATTAAATCCATCAACTAAATCTTATCTCTACTTGTACACGAATTCATTCCAACAAATACACTTAATAGTGCATACTCGATGTATATCCTGTTATATTTTTAAATATATAAATCACATTGACAACATTAAAGAATCTAAACCAATAATTTATATTTCATTTTCCCAATCTTACTTCTTATTAAAATCAACCTTTTAAAATAAAAGCATTTGGTTATCTAAATCTTCTTTTTAGAATATACGATTTGACTATTAAAATTCAACATTCTAAATAGATCATTTGAAAATGAAATCTACTTTTGCTTTTATTACGTAACAAATTCATCTTAAGATGGTCTATATTTTAACTCTGTCTATTTAATTTCATTTGTCTCAATTATCCGTAATAATCAAAACTAATTTATAAATAAATCAAACTTTTAATAAATAAAGTCATCTGATTGGAATAAATCATTCGTTATCTCTACGTTTCACAATTATATTCAAAATCAAGATATTTTAATAATTAAACATTTAAATTAAATCACTTAATCCATATTTCAATCATAGAATAATTAATCAATTAAAATCAATATTTCAAATAAAACATTAGATTTTCTAAACTCCACTCTTTCCTCTAATAGCACAACGTTAAACTTAATATATTTGAATTATGATATCCCTCAGTGCGTCTATTAAAGTAAAGTATTAGTGCAATATCAATACAATTACCTATCAAAGTATATTAACATGCTTATTTAAAAATAAATAAAACTAATAATTTAAAACCCCATTAATTAAAATATATCTAATAATCTATATATTTCAATTAATCATATTTAATTCCTTATTGTTTTACATATACAAAATATGACTTGAATATACATTTAAATAATTGCTTAAAATCAATTCTTTTAAAATTTATGACTATTTATTAAAATATCAACTTCCTTTAACTATAATAATCACATAATCATTTTAAAATTTCAATTTAACATTTAACATTATTTTAATATGCCAAATAAAATATTATTGTCTGTATATAAATAAATTATTTAAATATAACTTTTAAACACCCGTTTGAAATTTCCATATAACAAAATTTATTTAAATAAAAATATTATATATATGTATATTTTGATAACATATACATATTATATATATATATATATAATATATATATATTATAAAATATACATATAATATAAACATTTTAAATAAAATATAAAAAAAAATGAAAATTTAATAACTTCTATTTTTTTGAAAGAAACAAAGGGCGCACTCCCCTGCTGCTACACAGCCCCCAGAACAGGGGCTCGGCCCCTACTGGGGACTGCTACGTAGCCCCACCCCCACTCATGGTGGGGCCGCTGCCGATGAAGGTAGCACCTCCCATGGTGGAGGGCGCGGCCGTGGGCAGTGCCCAGTCCAACCAAAAAAATCAAACCCTAAATTTTTTTATTTTAAAATTACGCTTCTCCTATGCAAAATTGATAAAACAAAGGTTTTTTTTATTTTCTAAATTTCATTAACAAGAATTTTTTTGTGTTTTGTTTCAAGTTTTGAATACAAAATCCTGATGGGTTTTCCTTTCAATCCACAATTTTGAATCTTTTAAACAATCTTAAACAACTCCTAAATTATTTTCAAAATAAAATTACACAAGATTTAAACAATGAACCTTGTGTTTTCTCCAAAGCTTGAAGTCTTTCAATGGATATTTTTCCCTTTAGTTCAATTCAACTTCTCTTCAATTGCAATCCTTCCTTCAACAAATTTTCTCTCCAATTTCAATTCTCCATTTTCCAAATTCCCATGAAAATAAAATCCTCATTTTTCCTTCTGCATGCCCTTTCCCCAAATTTGTCAAAAAAACCCTAAAAATGGACTCACCCACCAAAACTTATTGCTAACGAAGGAGATATTTTTATTTTTATTTTTTAATTCTTTTAAAACAATTCATATTTCAAATGTAATTTGCATAATACCATTTAAAGATAAAAATCTATTCACAACCCCAAAGGCAATTAAATTTCTTTAACCAAATGAATTTAACAATTCACAAATAAAACTCTTTTCAACTTTTATTTCTAAAAATAAAATATAAAGCATAATTCTAATTTTTGATTTACTCCAAAAATCTAAAGATGCCAACCCAACCAGATTGGTTTAATTTATCACTATTAATTTAATTAGTCAATAAAATAAATCTAATTCAAAATTAGATTATTTTATTATTTAAATTAAATTAATTATCTAATTACTAATTTTCCAACATTTCAATAAGGAAAAAGAATCATCATTTATAAGTTTCAAAAGCCATTTAATCACTCTTAACTTGCAATTTTAAATACAAAGCCAAGGAGGAAACTAACAACATAAAATAACTGAGCCCGACTACAAACCTGATGACACATAATGACTAGGGTGATGGTTTGACATAGAAAAACCTAGCTACTATCTTCCAATCGATTTCCATCGGACAAGGGACACGCTCAGACTTGTGGAACCAGGTGGAGTTGATGTCCTTTACCTACATCCTGCAAACAACATGAGTGTCGAACATGCATATAACATAATAAAACACACCATGAAGAGGAAATCGCAGAATCATAGGTCATTCGCATGCGAGTGATGTGATCCCGTCCCCTTCACCAATACAGTATCACTAACTGACGAAGTTTACATCATTAACGTAATCAAAACACAAAGCATCATAGAGAAAACGTTGTCTGATTAACAAAGCACAAAATGGAGGGGTGTTATAGCAAGGCTTCAATAAAGGGAACACATAGTGATTTTTACATCAAAGTAGAGGATGAAAATATTCTAATTGATGTTATGTATGTTGATGATATAATATTTTGTAGAAATGAAGAAATGTGTAAGATTTTTTTGAAGACATGCAAAGATAATTTGAAATTTATATGTTATGTGAGTTATCTTTCTTTCTTGGACTTCAAATTGCATAGTCAAATAATGGTATCTTTATTTCTCAAGAAAAATATGTCAGGGAGATGTTGAAGAATTTTTGTATCGAAGATTGTAAGCCAATGAGTACTCCAATGGTAACAAGTTTCCATTTGAGTGATTATGATGTATCACTTAAGGCTAATTAGACTCTGTATAGGTCTATGATTGTTGCAAGGTTTCAAGCTAATTCAAAATAAATTCAAGTAAAGGATATCAAGAGGATTTTTAAATATTTCAAGAGAACTCTAGACTATGGATTATGGTAACAAAAAGGTAATGATTTAAAAAAAATTTATATACTAATGTTGACTAGGTGGGTAATGTTGATGATAGAAGAAGCACTAGTGGTAGAGCTTTCGTTTTGGGAGAGAGATTGGTCTCTAGGTTTAGTAAGAAGTATAACTTAGTGTCCTTATGAATAGAAGTAGAGTATATTGTTGCAACATCTTGTTGCACCCAAGTGTTTTTGATGAAGCAAACATTAAAGGAAATCAAAGTGATGTATGATAATCCCATTCCAATTCTATGTGATAATACACACATCATCAATGTTTCAAAGAATATACTGATGCATGCTCAAACCAAGCACACATATATCTAGTATCATTTCTTAAGAGAGAAAGTTGCAAATTAGGAAGTAATATTGGAGTATGTGACCACAAAGGAAAAATTTGAAGACGTCTTTACAAATGCACTTTCAAAGTATACATTTGAGTATCTCAAAAAAAAATCTAGGGGTTGCTTCCACTCCTAATTAGATGCATTGTTGGTGCATCTTTCTAGAGGGATAAGTTCAAGACACATTTTATCCTTGGATTGGTGAAGGATACCTCTAAAGGGAAGTAGGTAAAATAATTTTGAGGTTTATGTAGATAGTGAGAGCTTGTATGTTGTTCCAAGCTTTGTTGAAGACCTTTAGCCCTTTTCCCTTAATGTCAAAGGGGGTGAAATTGCATATCAGGTTGATTTTGGCATTTCTGCCAAAGGGGAGAATTTTGAAAGTATGTTGCAAGTGTTATCATTGATGTCAATGTAATGGAGATTGTTGATGGTGTTGTAATTGGTATAAAAAAGGTGGTAGCATGTGGATGGTCGAATATACTGCAATTAATATGTTCATCAAAAGTATTATGTATGATGTTGGGTATCATGAGTTAGTATAGTAGTTTCTCTATATTTCTTGTTTCTCGTGTATAAGTGAATGGTGATGTGAATGTCATATTCCTTATTTGTTGATGTAAAATGTATAATATTTTTTAAAGTTAGTGGCTCAAGAGAATGCTCTAAATTATTCTAGATTTGAAGATAAGGTCCTATGATTTGAAATATTGATTAAATAAAATGTCAAGCATGTGTGTTCCCGTGTTCAAAACATATAATTCAATGTAGAAGTTTCTTAAGTTAGTAGAGTGAAGACTGTGTTGTTGAATTCATGCAAGGTTTAGAGAAATGCTCAACATTTTTCTATAGTCAACATTGTGGTTTTGTGGTTTAGAGCTTGATCTTAAAATATCTTTCTTTATCCCTTCAAGTTTCAATTGCTGAAGTATACTACAAGTCAAGTTCTCAAAGTTCTATCTCAAAATTATGTTGTTTGGGTTTGCAAGAGATGCTAGTTCTTTGTTCATTTCTTCTCACCATCATAATGTTGTATAAAGTTGTAAAAGGAGGGTATTGAATTACTTTTAAATATTATTTGATGGTTGTAATGTAATCCACATAATTTTATCTAATTTTTTTGGTACCACTTTTGGTTTGGAGTTAATATTTGGGGATTTAAGTCTTTCCCAAGATGAATTGATACATTGAGTTATTTATGCCTAATTTTTGTGGCATACACCAACATTAGATTATGTGAAAAGGTAAAATAGGTCTTTCTTATCTCTTTTCTTGGTCCATATTTCATTTCCATTTCCTGCGGATGTCTTAGAGTTGAATCATTATGTTTGTTGTACATTTCATGTTTATATTTTTTAGTTTGGTTGACAAGGAGAAAAAAATCCTATAGAAGGTATAAATGAAGGATCAAGTGTGTAAAAAAGTATGTCATCTTGGTGTGTATGTGTTCAATGTAAATTTTGAAAGCAATGTGCTAAAGACATGGGAATGAGTGTGAATGTATAGAGAATTTTTTGATGTATGTTGAAGGTAGTGAGCTGGAAGCAAAAGAGTATAAGTGAAGTGTTGAAGGAAGTGAGATGGAAAAAGTATGTAAGTGAATGATAGAGGTAATGAACCAAAGGTAAAAGTGTATGTGTGATTTCTGAAGGGAGTGAGCCAAGAGTTGAGGAGTGCAATTGAAGTGTTGAAGAAAATGAACTAGAGGTAGTAGAGGTGTTCTAGAGATAGTTGTTCATTTATTTCATCAAGTGCTATAATTTGAGGTTGAAACATCTTTTTTGTAAGATTTGTACTTGGTAGGGAGTTGTGCAATTTCCTTTGTTTGAAGCCATAAAATTTTTCTTATGCTTTCAATGTTTTATTTGATTAAGGCAATAATAAGTTTTGATTGGTAAAATTGAATTGGATTAAATTAAGGGATATTCTAATTTACCCCCCTCTCAGTATATTTGTGTGTTCTACTAGAAATTAAAACCCATTATAGATGACAAAGTCTAGCTTTCAATTTTTTATTTTTTTTTGTGTTTTACATTTTTTTCTAAATACTATTAGTTTTTAGAGAAAATAACTAATAATTTTTTAGAACATGGTATGTGCAGGATCATCATGGAAAAAATAGGCCCTTAAGTGGCAAAAAAATAAGAAAAATCAAAGTTAGGCAACTTGACATAAAAATTTGAATAAGTTATCTATATTATTTCAAAAATATGTAAGAATAGAATCTGTAGAAAATTGAATGTAGTTTCTAAACTACTAGGTTTGTTTAAAAAAAAAAGAAATCTATTTGGTGAAAATTTGCAATTTGAATGCAGTAGTACTTAAATTTTAGGGAAAAAATAAGAAGTAGGTGTCTGTTTGACCACCCTAACCACAATAAAATGATAATATTATTTCATAATACTTTAGATATAAGTAGAGGAATCATGTCCCAATGTGATGCATATTTTTTTGTAATTTTTTTCCAAGCAAATAATTAATTATGAATTTTTTATTACAACTTTTAAAAAATATAAAAAACTTGTATGTCTACCACCTTAAATTGGTCAAAACTTCATAAAATTCATTTTTTCTTTCTTTAATCCTATAGTATGCGAAGCATAGATTGTGATGCATGTTTTGGATTCAAAAACTTTGATACCGTTTGAAAGCTATAGATGTTTTTCAATCAGTTTATCAATCAAGACTTTAGTCGTAATTTGAATAGAAAATAAATAATAATTACTTATTAAATTCAAATTAAAGCATAATTTATATTGGTGGGAAGTTGAGAATCTCCTTTAAAAACCCTTTTCGTTTCATCAATCTTGGGTAAAAAAAAAATCGTTAGCCACATACCCATCATATTGCCCATCATGATCCTGTACATACCCAACAAATGGACTTTTGAAATATGGTTGATAAATTTTTCTTGAATTTTTGGATAAAATAGAACTTATTATAGGTGAAAATGTCTAGTTTTTTATTTATATAAAAGGCATTAAGCTTGGAATATTATTAATAATAAAAAAGTATTGAAGTTACATGAAATTAGCATATTATTTTTCAAAATAGAGTTGGCCCAAGGATTAAAAAAAATGCCACATGAACCACGTGTTTTTTACATGTGGGCTAAACCAAGAACCACATAGAATAAAAAATAAGAAAAAAATGGAAACAACATATATTTCACTCCACATCTAGGGTGGCATCAAATGCCACTATCTATTGGAAGTCAACCATAGCCTCCAAATTGTTCACTTTCTTTAATAAATTATAACCCAAGCACATCAAAGCTCTATGTTCTGCCAACGACATTGTATGGCAGTTTCCTAAGAATGAGAGCCATTCCACCTCTACACACCCTAACACAATCTCTAGATATCCCTTAGTCTCAAGACACCAACCCCAATCCTTACCACACCTAAATTTTCCTCCAAACCACTAAAGATATATTTTTAAATAGTTTTTAAACTAGCTCTCTCACCAGCTCCTTTTGCTCTCCAAAATCTAGGATGGAGACCACAAAATAGTAAGTGATATCAAAGTTAACCTTCTAATTCCCATCTTCCCTTAAAAAATTGGCACCAAGGATCATCTTAACTACTTTTAAGTCCCTTCCAATAGGTTGTTTCATTATCATGTTCAACTATTGGTCTAATATGTCCCCTACAAAATCCATTTGGTGATGTGAGCTTACAAGATGGATAGGAATATCCATTCTCAACATTGTTACTAGGAGGTTATGAGAATAATGACAAGGATGACAACCCTCCACTTTAAATTATCAAGTTGTCTCATCCTCCCACACTTCACGTGGGAGAAAATCATTAACAAAATCATTCCTCCAAAAATTTTGTGACAATGTCTAGTTATCAAACATGTAATTTCTATACATTTAAATATATTTTTATAATATTAATTAGTATTTTAATGAAATTCTTGATAAACATGAAACAACATATGTTTATATTTATTTAATAACTTTTGATTTTAGTTTTTATGGAAACTTTCTTATGTTTGAAAATTAAATACAACATTGTGTATATGATGAAAAATATTTTTTAAATTTATTTTAGTTAAGAAACAACTTAATATGAGTTAAAAATTAATTAAAAAATTACTATAGAATTATAAAAAATATCTAAACCTATCTTTAACATCATATTCATGTTTTCACAAATTATTATTATTATTATTATTAATTACTACTTATTTTGTTGGTTGTATACATGCATATTTTTTGCCTTCAATATATTTATTCAATAAGATATTTCTTTTTACATCCTATACAAAATCAAATTGATGCAAGAGCATCTAGTGGTGTGAGGGCAATCTTGCATCACCCAAAAAGATGATTTCCATTTTTGTTCCTGTTGTTTTCTTTTTGTAGATGTTTTTGTATTTCTGGATATCCTTTTCATCAAATAAGAGTTTCCAACTTTCAGAACAATTTTTCTGCTTTTCCTGCTCAACTGCTATTTTTAGCAGGTTTGAATTTGAAGTCGTGGGAAGACAAAAAATTATGGGAAGGTTCAGGATGGAAAAATACACAGTCTGGCGAAAGAATCAGGTCAAGATCATTCACAACTTGAAAGTTATTCAAGTTCCATTTTCTGCTTTTTGCCCTGAAAAACCTTCCGAGCTCAGTTTGAGGCACTAAACGATCCCAGATGGGCCTAAAAATTTGTGGAAACTCCAAAGTAGTCTGCCAAAAGCCTACATAGTGGAAAATTGTCTTTTCGAGAGCTTTCCAAAAAGGTATTATCATTGAAGATCCAACGGTCGGATTAAAAGTTATGGCTGCCGGAAGTTGGTGCATATTTTAGAAATATGCTAATTTTTTACTGTGAATTTAAACTTGAATTTCAAATTGTAATTTTGGCACCAAACCACCAAAAATCTTATCTCGAAGGTTGTTTTTGGTTCCAAACCGAAATAGGTCTATTTATAGGCTTGTTTTCTGATTTTTGAGTAACTTTTTGGGGAAAGAAGTTTGCATGCTGCGAAAGGGGGATCTGGGTAATTTTCTGTAAATCTGTAATTTGCATGTAATACAGAGCTTGGTGATTTGAGATCCTCTGCATGTAAGAAGTTCCATATTTCTGAATAAAATATTATTCTCTCTTTTGTGAGTGTATTTCTGTGTCTCGGGTTTGCTCCCTCGTCACAAATTTTATTATGAGTTATTAATTACATATTTTAAAGCTAGAAATAAAATCCTAGATTTCATATTTTTGCACGATGTTAATAGTCTATGTGTAATTTCTTTAAATTTGTATCCCAACTATAACAAAATTTAATTTTATAAAAAGGTATTCCACATTTTGGTCAAAAAGTGGACTGAATTTCTTGCACTTACCAAAACATGTGTTTAGTTGGCATAGAAAAGGAAAAGAATTAGCATTGGTTGACCAAAAATTGAATTTAAATATTATGAACTAGAGGTTTATATCAATTGTTGTGGTATTAATCTTACACCAAAAAAAATCACATAGAACATAGAAATAGTAAAATCTACATTCAAAAATGTATGATGATAGATGGATGAATAGGCATAATAAATATATAATTTGGATAAATGTATTGAAATATATTTATATGTAGATAATATGAGGGATAAACGTTAAGAAATATGTATAGATAAGCGAGCAATGATATGAGAGAAGTAACCCATATTTTGCAAATGATTATGCCATTTATTGATATGTGAACCTATTAAACCATTCTCTCAAAATGAGTATAAAATTAAATGTCCAATAGAAAAAGTAAGCAAATATCACCATAACAATGATAAATTATTTATTTTATTTGAAAACATAAATAGTCTCCATAATTATTGGTGGTTACTATGTGTGTTTTTCCTTTCACATATTAATCTCTACTATGAAAAGGGAAATAATTTTTTATTTTTGTTTTTAAAATAATTCTCATAAATGGTGATGTGTTCTTATAATTATAAATTATCAGGGCCTACATTATTTTAGATTAATTCTAAATTATACCAAGAACTATTTGTGATTTTTTTTTATTTGTCTTGTGGCCTTTTTTATTTATAATAAAACTATATTTTATGTTATTGGGAGACCTACCATGTTCTTAGTGTTTATTTACAATTATTATAGTGGAATAAAATCATATTTTATGATTACACTTTTCTTTATGATGCTAGTTTTCCACATTGTGTTTGCATAAATTGTAAGTATAGAGTTACATGATGTTGATATGATGATCATTTTGAAAAAAATGGTTTTAATTTGTATTGAGATTTTCTATTGGCATATAATTTTTTGATCTATGTTACCCTAGTTAATGGAGCACTAGAGACTAGTGTTAGGGTATTTGAGTACCAAACTTGTCATTAAATCTAATTGTATAAGACATTAATTATGTTGGCATGCCATTAAAAATTAATAACCTAATATTTGTCCCAATTAAACCTATTAAAATATATAATTATGCATAAACCCTTGTCAAAATAAAATGGGACTCAATAATGCACAAGTTTCAAATGTTGATGTTAGATACTCTCAAAATAGATATTAATTATGTAGATAAGGCTGAGTTAAAATTCAATTCCATCTCTCAAATTATTTGAGAATATAAGCACCATTCTCATTTGAATAGTACTCTATCAGAAATATAAAAGAAGTAAAAATGATATATTACATTTTTTGTTTGTTTTATGAACAATCATGACAAACCAACATGGTGTTATTATAGTAATGTGCTTTTCTCTATAATTGCAATAAATTTTTTATTTTATTTTATTTTTCTTTATCCTATGTAATTATTTTATTAATATAATAGTTGATTAAAAAAAATTAATATTATTTAATAATAAAATTTATTACAAGATATGATCATGAAATTTATGTATTTTTATGTTATTATAATATAAGTAATGATTTTCATTTGAATGCTCTTGTCAAAACTTTCATATCAATTATGTATATTAATTATAACACATTATGATTTTGTATAAAATTTGATTGTGATAGTAAATATGTTTGTATTAGTCATTAGTATCTTTCAAAACCACTATCAATGTTAATAAATTTAATCCACCTTTAGAGTCACATTTTTCTTATAGAACCATTGAAGGATTTTTAAATTATCACATTATTTAAATTTAGTAACAAAATTCAAATATACTATTAATTTTTGGTTGATAGACATGTATATTTATAATTCTATTTGTCAAATTTATATGAATAATTGCTAAAGAGACATAAATATGTGTGCTAATTCTAGCTAAGTAGTGCGTAATTTTTCTAACCCAGTGAAAGGTAAGATTGCCATCTTTGTGCTTGATTCGATTATTGATCATAATATTGCTTTGATTTACAAAGTTTTGGTTAGTAAGTTGATGGGCCCTAGACCAAAAGTTGAGGTGGGTAAGGAGTTTGTCAAAAATAAGTGGAGAATAAATGGTAAGGTCACGATGGCTGCTCTTCCTAGAGGTTTCTTTGCCTTTGAGTTCACATGCAAGGAGGACATATTGGCTATGAGGAGTGGTGGAGCTTGGGTCATAGGAAAATCTTCCTTGGCCCTTAAGAAATGGACCTCTCTTCTGGATCTCTATGATTCTATTTTTTAGAATGTTCCAATTTGAGCTAGAATCTCAGGCCTCCCTCTAGAATATTGGAATGAGGATGTCTTTAATGGAATTGCTAATTCTTTTGGAAAGCTTCTGTCTATTGATCCTATGACAACAATTAGAAAGCAGATGGTGTTTGCATGAATCTGTGTGGGAGTTTCACAGAATGCTAACCTCCCTTTTTCAATAGATATCTAGTCTAAGTTGGGAACTTGGAAACAAGCTATAGAGTTTAAGTCCATTCCCTTTGTTTGCTTTAAGTGCAGAAAAATGGGGCATTGGGCTAAGAAATACCCATTAAATGAAAACAACGACAAAGAAAATCTCCAATCTAACCCTAAGACTATTTGGAGAAAGAAGCCTAAAGGGGAAGGGAAAGAAAGTACAACCAATACCCTTAATGAGGAATCTGGCAAGAAATATGAAGCTCAAAGGAATACCACTGGAATCAATAGTGAAACAAAACCCAAAGAATCTGATGTTTAGAAGAATCAACAAATAGGGGTAGAAAGTATTTTTGGTTCAAAGGAAGAAGGAGAAGAAATATTGGAGAATTTTGGGGATGGTAAAAGGGATAAGGACTTTGTTTCTTCCACTCTTAAGATTTTATCAGAAGGAAAAGATAATGGGGATCGTGGACTGAAGGATATTTCTATCCATGGTTTGTCTCTCGATATTGGCATTCCTATCCTAACTATTACTTCTGTAGAATTTTTCCCTTCGAGTGACCCTCTTAAACTCAAGGAAAAACAACTTCAAATTTTGTCAAGGACGCCTTTGAGAATCTGAGCCAAAATATCAAACTTTCAAGTGACAATTTAAACCAAATCATGAATGGGAAGATGGATACTCTCACCTGGGAGCAAAGAAGAATGAATGATAAGGAATGGGAATCTGGGAGAGAGTTGGAGAGCCAAGAAGATACTAATTGGGAATAAATCATCTCTCAATCAAACAAAAAGAAGAGAAGTAAACAACAAAATACTCTTAGTGGAGTTCTTACCAAAATAAGAGCAAAGGAGGATTGTGGTGCTACTAAGTATAGCCAAGGAAGAAGGTCGGGTAAATGGAAGAGAGAGCATGAAAGATTTCAAGACATAGCGTATGGTGTTCAAAAGACCATTTTGAAGATTCTCCAATCCCCTAGTAAGATATGAAGATTATGTCTTAGAATATAAGAGGGCTTAATAGCCTTCATAAGAGGGATGTTTTGCACAATTTTTTTAGGGATCATAAACTTGATATTCTTCTCATCCAAGAAACTAAAATGTCTAATGATAAGGTGGAGAAGATTAAAATGTTTCAGAACTATGGAATCCAAGTAAATAGTTCAGATGGTGCATCAGGAGGAATTGCTACTTTTTGGAACCAAAAATTTACTAAAGGGGAAAATTTGTTGTAGAGCACTAATCATGTGGCTATTAAACTTACATATATCAAAGACAATTTTAGCTAGATTCAGTCAAAAATCTATGCTCCTAATGGGAAAGGGGCAAGAATATATTTTTGGAATGAGCTCTCTGCATTCTATATGATCTTTGATAATGACCACTAGGTTGTAATGGTTGACTTTAACATAACCCTTCTGAATGAAGAGAAATTTGGAGGATCTTGGGTGAATTCAAAGAGTAAATCTAATCCTTTGGACTTCATCAACAAAAAGGCATTAATTGATCTTGATTTGCAAAGAGCCATATATACTTGGTTGAATAGATGATCAGTAAGGAACTGATTCAAGTAAGGTTAGATAGAACTTTAATTTCTAATCAATGGCTTATAAACTATTACTGTTCTCTTAAAGCTCTTTCTAGAATGGGCTCTAATAACTTTCCTATAAGTTTTGTGGTGGACCATATAAAGGTGAAGATGACTTTAGATTTGAAAGAATGTGGTTTTCCCACCCCCATATTTTTTATGAAATCAAGAAATGGTGTAATATTGATGTACTGGGCACTGCTATGTTTAGAATTGCTAAGAAACTATGGGAAGGTAAACACAAATTAAGAAGCTAGAGAAAAGAGTCCTTTGGAAACATCTTTAGCATTAAATTTGAACTTCAAATGGATCTTGTAGAAATCTAGGATAAAATTTAGAGGGAAAGATCCATAGAAAATAATAGGGCAAAAGAAAATGAGTTGTTGGTGAAATTACATGATATTATAGCTAAAGAGGAGGAGTTTTGGAGGCAGAGATCTAGAATGTTGTGGCTCTCAGTTGGAGCTAGAAACACCAGGTACTTTCATCTATCTACCTCAAAACATAAAGCTTCCACTAGAATTTATCACATAGAAGTTAATGGCGTGAGATATGAGAAAGAGGAAGACATCAAAAATCAAGTTGTCCTCTTCTTTAACAACCTTCTCTCAGCGAATGGGGAAGTCAACCATAATGACCAATATTTTCTATTAGAGGCTATCCCTAAGGCTGTTGGGATGGAAGATAATGATAAGCTTGCTGCCATCCCCTCTAGGGAGGAAATTATGAAAGTTGTCTTTTCTTTTGAAGGAAACAAGGCCCCTGGCCCTAATGCATTTCCTATGTTATTTTTTCAATAGTTTTGGGAGATTGTTGAAAAGGATGTTGTGAATGCTGTTAAGGAATTCTTTGGATCTAGAAGTCTTCTTAAGTAATTAAATGCTCCTTTTGTGGTCCTTGTTCCCAAGAAACTAGGGGCTATGGAGTTTGAGGCGTTTAGGCCTATTAGTCTCTACAACTCTTTCTATAAAATAATATCTAAGGTTTTGATGTCAAGGATCCTTACTATCCTTCCATCACTAATATCCACTCAATAGAATGGTTTTGTTCTAGGAAGGAAAATCTTAGACTCTATAGTTATTGTCGATGAGAATATCCATTCACTTGTGGAATCTAAAACTGAAGTGTTTCTTCCTAAGCTAGATATTTCTAAAGCTTATGACCATGTTGACTGGGAGTTTTTATTCAAAATTATTAGGGTTTTTAGTTTTAGCAACAAATTCATTCAATTGGTGAATTAGTTGGTTACTACTGTCTCCACCTCTATCATTGTGAATGGGTCTCCTTTGAAATTCTTTTAGAATTCAAGAGGCCTAAGACAAGGTGATCCTACCTTTCATATTCTATTCACAATCATGGCTGAGAGCCTAGGAAGGAATCTTAAAAATTTGATTGAACAAAGGTCTCTTGCTAGTATTAGTCCTTCTTCTACTAATTTGATTTATCCTCACCAAGAGTTTTTTGATGATACCATACTAATGGGAAGACCAATGGTGACTAAGGCTAAGACTTTGAAAAAAACTTTAGATGTGTATAAGAAGGTGACTGGACAGATGGTCAATAGATAGAAGAGCTCACTTTTTTTCTTCAATACCACTAAGCATAGATAGGTCAAGATTGCAAGAATCCTTGGTTGTAGAGTGGAATCCTTACCCTCTACTTATCTTGTACTACCTCTATGCCTTAAACCTCCATATTTCTTTTGGTGTTCACTGGTTGATAGGTTTAGTAAGAAGTTGGGGGGATGGAAAGGAGCTCTTCTAAGCCAAGCTAGAAAAATTCATCTCCTCAAACCTTCTATTTAGAATCTCCTGGTTTATGCTTTAATCCTTTTCAAATTTCCTGCTAAATATGTGGAGGCCATTGAAAAGATCCAAAAAATATTCATTTGGTCTGGTGTGGAGGAGAGAAAGAAGATGCCTCCTATAGGATGGGATTTGGTTTGTAGGTTGAAAACCTTGGCAGGATTAGGTCTTAGAAAAATTAGAATGATTAATAAGACTCTTCTTGCTAAACAAACACGGAGATCATTCTTATTTGTTGGAGAATGGAAAGATATTGTTGTGCATGTTTTGCACACATGCCCCATTGTAGGCAGGGACCCCCTTTTTTTGCTCCCGATAGGCTGCTTTACTCCTGTCTTGTTTTGCGTGCCCCATTTTCTAAGCCCAAATTGGTCACATGACTTTAAATGATCAAATTCTCCTTACCAAATTCACCTACTTAGGGTATTCAAATCCATGGAGAAATGAAGTCCCCCGTCCCTTTTCTTCCCATTGTCTTGTTTCTGCTGACTTGGTCCCTGATCTCTCAATTCACTTTTTTCTACATTTTTTACTTTGGGGCCAACTTTTTGGTGGATTTGGGATGTGTTTGGGGTGTTTAAGTGAACTCCCAAAGTTTCATCAATGTTCCATAAAGTTTTCGTGGTTTCAAAACTTTCCCTCTGGAATTCCCTTTCTCTTTGGCTATTTGGGAAACATCCGTGGACCCCTGCCGGTCCAATTTCCACATTTTTTTATTTTGGGGCCAACTTTTTGGTGGATTTGGGATGTGTTTGGGGTGCCTAAGTGAACTTCCAAAGTTTTGTCAATGTTTCGTAAATTGTCGATAGTTTCAAAACTTTCCCTCTGGAATTCCCTTCCTCTTTGGTTATTTTGGAAACATCCGTGGACCCCTACCGGTCCAGTTTCCACATTTTTGACTTTGGGGCCAACTTTTTGGTGGATTTGGGATGTGTTTGGGGTGCCTAAGTGAACTACCAAAGTTTCGTCAATGTTCCGTAAAGTTTCGGTGGTTTCGAAACTTTCCCTCCAAAATTATCTTCCTCTTTGGATGTTTTCGAAACATCTATGGACCCCTGCCGGTCCGGTTTCCACATTTTTGACTTTGGGGCCAACTTTTTGGTGGATTTGGGATGTGTTTGGGGTGCCTAAGTGAAATGCCAAAGTTTTGGTGGTTTCTGAACTTTTCCTCCCAAATTCCCTTCCTCTTTGGCTATTTTCAAAACATTCGTGGACCCCTACCGGTTTGGTTTCCACATTTTTGACTTTGGGTCCAACTTTTTGGTGGATTTGGGATGTGTTTGAGGTGCTTAAGTGAACTGTCAAAGTTTCGTCAAGGTTTGGTTAAGTTTTGGGGGTTTTAGAACTCCATCCCTCTTTGGTATTTTGGAACATCCATAGAGCCCGACAACCTGTCCTCTGTGGCCATTTCTGGGACTCCGTCCCTCTATGGCCGTTTGGAACATCCGTGGAGCCCTAACAACCCAGCCTCTGGAGCTCGGCCCCTTTGTGGCCATTTCTGAGACTTCGTCCCTCCATGGCCGTTTTCAGAACTTTGTCCCTCTTTGGCTATTTTGAACATCCGTGGAGCCCTGACGACCTAGCCTACGGAGCCTAGCCCCTCCATGGCCGTTTCCAAGACTCCGTCCCTTTTTGGTTGTTTTGAACATCCATGGGGCCCCGGTGACCCGGCCTCCAGAGCCTGGCCCCTCTGTGGCTGTTTCCAGGACTCCATCCCTTCGTGGCCGTTTTGAACATCCGTGGAGCCCTGACAACCCGACCTCTGGAGCTTGGCCCCTCCGTGGTCATTTTGAACATCAATGGAGCCTCGGTGACCTGACCTCTGGAGCCTAGCCCCTCCATGGCCATTTCTGGGACTCTATCCCTTTTTGGCTATTTTGAACATCTGTGGAGCCCCAACGACTTGGCCTCCAGAGCTCAACCCCTCCGTGGCCATTTCTGGGACTCCATCCCTCTTTGGCCATTTTTAACATCCGTGGAGCCCCGACGACTCGGCCTTTGGAACCCAGCCTCTCCCTGGCCATTTCTGGGACTCCATCTCTCCGTGACCATTTTGAGCTTCCGCTTTTTTTCAAATGGGTCCAATCTTGAGGAATTTTTTCTGGGCACTCTTCCTTTCCCTTTTCCCATGCACTATAATTGTAAAATTTTGGTTTTGCTATGTTTTCTGAGGTCTAGGAACATCCCTTCTGGTTTGTTGTCCCCCATTCCCTACCTGCCCCATTGGGCCCACATTAATGTTTATAGTCCAAATGAACTCCAAATATGAATATTATTATCTTTTGATGATGCATGGATGGATCTAACAAGGATTTTGCAAGATTTGACTAACATTTTCCTTGATTTGTGTATGAAAGCACTTACGACACTTCATGTATGTAGGATTGAAGAAGCCTACCACAGGTCTATCGAGGAGACCCATTGAGAAGGATGAACAAGGAAAAGCGCATCGCTCCTGTCATCGTTCATTTCATGTTTGCTTCTCCCCTAGCACCCACCAACAGGATCAGCGTTAGAAGAAGGCATGTGCCAAGGAAGTCAAGGACAAAAATGTAAGGGGGTGGCCTTGAAGAAGGCATGAAAAAGTTGTCCTACATTTCATCAGGTAATGATGAGTTGTCTGCTCGAATCAGGGGCAACCAATCTATTGATGCCAATCGTCAACGAGCTCATTTGATCCAAGAAAGAACACTTCAAACACATCAAGTAAGAGGGCAGTTTTCAGGCAGTTTTAGCTATAGTAAAAGGGCAATCAGCTAAATGATGAAATTGCTAAAATGAATGACACTAGATGAAAAAATAGGGAAAAGACAAAAATGTATTTTAAAATTGTTGAATATTGTGGGGTAGGTGAAACCCTATTATAAACAAATATGGGCCATTCATTGGAAATTTATCCTAACCATTCATTTGGGCTTTGGAAAACTATAAATAGGGGCTTGCCCCTCATTTGTAAGGGTTGGAGAACTGATGTAAGGATATTCAACAGCAATAGAAAGCAACATTGCATGATTTATGGGTGTTCCTTTTGAGTTTTCTCTTTATGTATGCATGGTTCAACTTCCCTATTAGTTTAGGTGTTAGTTTCTTGAATGGAAGTAGTGATGGTGTTTTTTGTTTCAGTATTTGATGAATTTCTAGCTCATGCTTTTTGTGGTTCATTGATGATGAATCACTTTACAAAGCTATTATGAGCCTCCTTCCTTTATTTCTGTAACTTAGTTCAATTACATATACATGATGTGTGTATGTAATATGAAAATATGTAGTCCTTAGAAGATTGCACTAGTTTTGTGCAACTGTAGGTTTCTCTTGGCCAAGCAAAACCCATTTTAGGGAGTTTGTCTACTATAGAAGCCACCATTGTTACTATTCAATCATAGCTTAGGATTAGAACTGCTTTCTTAACCCTTCTCTTTTTGCTATTTCTTTTAATCCTTGGTTAGAGTAGGATCCAAAGCATCACCATGAAGCTAAATCAAATGAACTTGATGAGTTTAAGCTTGTTGTTTTGAGTGGACAACCACTGTTCATTCACTTCCAACACTTTGAAACTGCATTTTCAAACCCAACTTCCCACACTTTATAACTCATTCGTAAGACTGCCTTGTGATTCCAACAAATCACATCAAACAACTAAGATATTCCAAGCACTATCAAGACCTGACATTAGAGACCTTGGGATAGTGTTCTGCAATCTGATTGTGGAAGATTGTCTTTCAAAAGAAGTAGTGCACCTACGCACTACCTGTGTTGAGAAGTGCATAAAAAACACATCAACAAATATTTTAAGTAAATATATGACCAATTGTGTGTCCCTCAAAGCCTTGCTAGATTCTCCTATTTTTCCCTGTGGTTCAGCTTGCTAGATTGAAATGATTGTTGGTAGAAAGATTTTGGAATTAGGGGTTGGATGGCACATTAGAAGTGGCAATCTAGCTAGGTTCTAGGAGGACAAATGAATTTTTAAGGATCCCCTAATCAAAATTGAAAAATTCAACAGATGGGATGAGTTTTGCAAATCAACTCTTGGAGAGTATGTTAAAGATTATTGGAGTGAAGGAGATTGAGTAGATTTCTATGTGGTTATTCAGGAGTTGGCT
Source organism: Sequoia sempervirens (assembly GCA_007258455.2). Lineage (NCBI taxonomy): Eukaryota > Viridiplantae > Streptophyta > Pinopsida > Cupressales > Cupressaceae > Sequoia > Sequoia sempervirens. Next base: position 488,853,514 of record VDFB02271358.1, read on the forward strand.
CAACTTCAATCTTCCTTAAGGGATTTTAGATTGGGACATAATCAGCTAGATGATCATCTTTTCTAGATGGACAACCCTTTAGGTAACTACTTTATTTCTTCGGTTGTTTATATGTTGTCCCTTTCTCAAGGCCCCCCTCCTTTCTAGTTTAAAGCATGGATAAAACACTTGACTCCTAAAGTCAACATTTTCTTCTAGATTCTACTTCAAAATAAGGTGCTAATTGTGGATAATCTTTGCAAATGGGGATTACAAATCCCCAACAGATGTTACCTTTGCGAGAGTGAGGCGAAGTCAACAAACCATCTATTTCTCCACTATCTATTTATTGCTACAATCTGGAGAAATTTTTTAGCCCTTTGGAATATTTCTTGGGTGTTCCCCTTGTCCATTGAAGATTTCTTTTCACAATGGAAATCTCTATCTCAAAATCCTTTCATTTGAATGTTATGGGATTTTATTTTCCCTTTTATTGTTTTGGGAGTGTGGAAAGAACACAGTAATAGAATTTTTAGGATAAGGAGATTTCAAAGAGTAATATTTTTGAAAAAAAAATTAGGCTTATAAAGGAAAACTTCAATGTTATTCCCCAAAAAGCTCTTAATCTTGAAGCTGTGGTGTGCACTCCCTATGATATAATGGTAACCAAGGATTGGAATATCAAAATGGATGTTTCTAAGGCATCCAAGCTAGCTAAGAAAAGTAGGGAGGGTGTGCACTGAACCTTTCTTCCCAATGCTTGGACTAAAGCCAACTTTGATGGCACTATGAAGGGCAATTCGAGGATGGCCAGAAGTGGAGGTGTGTTAAGGGACTCAAATGGTAACTTTATGGCAGTTGTGGCCATTTCCCTAGGTCATCAAACCAACCATGTAGTGAAGGCAATAGGAGCTTTTCAAGTTTTAAATTTAGCACATAATCTAAATATAAAATATTTATGGCTTGAAGGGAACTCCAAAAACATCATTTACTATCTCCTAAGTAGGACCCCTCCCCCTAGTCTATTAAGAATTGGATTGAAGAAGAAAAAACTATCTTAGACAAATTTGATAAAGTTAAAATCTCCCACGACTATAGGGAAGCTAACAGTATGGTAGATTACTTTGTGAATGAGGGGATTAAGAGGGGAGGTTTGAATACATGGTAAAATTTTAGGGACATGGGAGTTGAAGTTAGGGCCTTATTAGATTATGATGTTATGCATGGGAAATAGGAATATATCTTTAATGATGATAGGGAAAAGGGATAAGTACATCAAAATCAAGAGATTTGATGGGGCCATGTCAAATAACTTAGCTAGTAAGAAAAAGCGGCATGCTTTGTGGGTTCATTAGAATGACTACATAAATTTGCAATAGGTTTTTGGCACTGATAGAGATTACAGTGAGGTGCATATGAATATGGGGGGATAGGAAAATAAATGAGCCAAATAGCTACGAAATGCACACAAGGAATGCTAAGGTCTAGAAACAAGTTGAGCAAGGTGATTTGGTTTCATTCCTAGAAAAAAATCATGGGCCTAATCCTATGGCTACTAACTACTTTGAGAAAAACTAGAATAATGGAGAAATAATCCTCTTTGGGAGAAAGGTGAAACTGGATGAGCAAATCATAGGAAAGGTGACTTGAATGTCCACTGAGGGCATGAAATTTTATTGTGACAAAAGGTTTCCAGACAAGGCGATAATCAAATTCCCTAGGAAAGGAAAGGAGAAAATGAAATTGGTCAAAGTTTCAACAGTTATTTTGAAATCGACACCATCAAGGCACTTTGGAGAAAGGTGCTTCATGTCATAATGGAGTATATTACCTTGGATGGGAGATTCACCAGAGTTTATGGTTATCATTTTTCTATCTTTAACCACTTCCACCATAAGGTACAAATTTCTTTGCCTCATTATTTGTTCTGTTCATTGAGCAATAGCCTTGAGGACCATAAGAAAAATTCCAAGAGATAGCCTATTCTTCATCTTGGTCTTATTAGGTTAATCTATGAACATTTTCAAAGCCTATCGACTTTATCTAAACCAATTTCCTCGACGGCGTTTGAGGACTATGATACAAATAGTGGTGGTTTAGAGAATCATTCTAAGCCTAACCTAGAGAGAATTGTTGAAGCCCATTCATCCCCTGTCCTGTCTAGTAAGAAATCCCAGCTTTGTAAACCCCAGCTTGTGAAAGCTAACCCTGAGATTTACCCTGGTTGCCCGATTCCTTTAAAGAATCCCACTCTCAAAGGGTTCCCCTACCAATAATTTAGTTTCCTACTCTGTGGACTCTCTAGAGGACAAAACTAAGAACCCTAAAGCTAGCAGAAGCACTATCTCTACCCCTCCCACCTCTTTTAGAGATGATAGTACTAGATTTCCCACCTCCCCTAACCCAGATGATTTTGACCTCATTTTAGACTGGGATCAGTCTAGAGATATCCTTGCCTCTACTAGAAGTGGTGTTGGTGACATTTTTAGGGTTATTAAATGGGCCTATCAAGAAATTAATGATCTTAATCTTAGAAATAGGGTTCTAAAAATAAAGTTGGAAGAACTAGAATTTAAGATGTCTTCTCTAAGCAATGAAGAAGGAAAATAGAAAAAGAACAATATTGGAATGAGAGATTATGACATTGAGGACAACTATAAGACTCTAGACGCTGAAATTGTTAAAATAAAAAATAATATGAAAACTATTGTGGAACAAAACAATAGAATGGCAAGGTACAATGTCATTATCATCAATGCACTATTTGAAAATTAGGAAAAGTCACAACAAGGCTCGCTAGTTGTTGATATGGAAGAGGACAAAGATAAAAGAAAGAATGAGGACCAAGGAATATCGAAGAGGACGCATGCCAACCTTAAGAGGAAAGCACCTCCTACTACCCAGATGGTCCAAATCTTAAAGAGGGGGGTTCAGGAAATGAACAACATGGAAGCTGAGACAACAAAAAATTTAAAATCCTAAATTTAGTCGCTAGTGGTGTATTATCTGGTCTTTTTGTGTCTTTTCTATGGCCCTTGTTGGCCTTTTTTTTGTGGCTTTGGCTTTTGTCATTTTGTTGTCCTCTCTACAACCTCTCTGTTTATGGGTCTTTGACGATCTTTTCTTTTGTTTGTAAACTTTGTGGTTTCGAGTCCATATAAAATCCATTTTTTCCTCTTTCAAAAACTATAATACTATAATTATTTATATCTATCTATCATTAATGTTACCTTAATAATTTTCAATAGTGATAATATCCTTATGAATTCAAAACATCTTCAAAATTAAGAATTCAATTTTTTTATATTAAATACAAGGTGAAATAGGTGATCAAAGGAAATGTTAAAATTTTATTGTGCTTTGTGTATGTTAGATTAAATTACATATATTGTCTTCAGTCTTAACTTACGAACATTGCATTTAGATTACTTCATTATTTTTGCATTTAATCATCCTAGGTGGTTTTTCCTGTGTGGGTAGTTTTTCCACCTGACACTTTTTTCACAACTTTAAAAGCTTGTACCATATGTAAATTTATTCATCTCAATCTATTTACTCCTTATTTGGTGAAATGATAGTATTTTCTCTCTTGTTTCTTGTGAAGGTTTTCTACAATTGAAATTTCTTGGGTTATTCGCTCTAACATTGTATATGCCAATTATCTAACATAGAAATACAAGGATTCCCCATCTATATAGATGGATATGGTTGGATGAGGATATCTAGACAAAAATTTTGGATTTTTTTTTTTAATTCTTGTTTTAAGTAGTTTGTTATTCTTTTCTATATTCCTCCACAAAAAATAGAGTAATTAAAAAACAATTAAATTAAGAAAAAGTTTTTTTAAATACTATGTTGAAAAATTAAAAATAGAATGAGGAAGGGACATTTAAGAAAGATGTTCAACAACAAAATCATATTTTTTAAATAAAATCATTCAATTTTCTTAAATTATCACTTTATTTAAAATTAATAACACCCAGATAAACTTTTAGATTATAAATAAACAAAATATTTTTTAATTCTACCTATAAAATAGTATATGAATATACCTTATTTTTAACTAAATACTATATTAATAATTATTAGAAAACATAAGCATATACAATTTTAACTATAAAACGAAAAATATTCAAATCTACCTACCATATAAGAGTGTCAATAAGTTGTGTTATGCTAATAATCCCCTTACATATTCAAAACATCTTCAAACTCAATATGGCCTAGCCACTTTGGGTTTCTTATATATTGATTGGTGTGGACCATACATGGTGGAAAAAACATAATCATTGCTAGTAATATTGAGACAATTAACATGGTTGTAAAAACATAACCATTCATAGTAATTTTTGAAACAATTAAAGATTGTGAATCTTTATATGAAATACAAGGTGAAAGATGTGATCAAATTCAATGTGTTAGAATGTTGTTGTTCTTTGTGAGTATGTTAATTAAAAGAAATAGAATTTGAGTTGAAATTTGAAATTGACAGAAATAATTGTTATAGGAATGAGATATAGATTCATCCCAAGTTGATATTATAACACTATGCCCTAATTATATACAATTAAAAAAATAATGCATTTGATTCAAAGAAAAAAATAATCTACAACTAAAATATGCTTATTAGTAGTCAAATAAGACAGCTGAAACACATGGACAATTTATCATTAACACAATAATATAATACATACATCTTTCCATTATTCTATTTGAATTTTGCCTTGAGTTATTCCTTGTCCCTATCTTTTTTTGAAAGCATCTATCTAAATAAACTGCATTTACCTCTATATCCTATCTTACTAGGATCAACCCTCATTTATTTTCTAATCTCAAAATAGGTGTACTTTGTTATTGTTTCTTAGATTCTTCAAAAACTAAAATAAAGCAATTTAACAAACTATTAAATTAAGTAAAATTAAATATTAAAAATACTAAATAGCAAACACAACAAATAGAATGTGATTAAGAAAGATGCTCAACATCAAAATCAGATTTTCTTATAAAATTATTGAATTTTTTCTAAAATTATAATATTAATTAATATTAATAAAAACATCAAAATATATTTTTAAATGATTAGTAAACACAAATATTTATAATTCTATCTATTAAATACTATATAAATAATTGCTAAAAAGACAAACATGTAACCAACCAAATACTACATAAATAATTATTAAAAAAACATAAGCATATACAGTGTTTTAACTATAAACCTATAAATATTCGAATCTACCTACCCTTTAAGAGAATCTAGAAGTTTTCTTACTGGTGATAATCTCCTTAGAAATTCGAAACATCTTCCAACTCAAGATGGTCTAACAGCTTTCGGGTTATCATCTGGTTATTGGTGAGGACTATACATTGTCGAAACAACATAACATTGCAAGCAATTTCGAGACAATTTACATGGTTGTAAAAACAAAAGCATTGCTAGTAATCTACGACACAATTAAGGATTGTGAATCTTGATATAAAATACATGGTGAAAGACGTGATCAAAGCCTACGTGTTAGAATGTTATTGTGCTTTGTGAGTACGCTAACTAAAAGAAACAGAATTCGATTTGGAATTTGAAATTGACGCAAAGGATTGTTATAGGAATGGCATATAGATTCATGCCAACCTGTTATTATAACTCTACAGCGGTCCGTACACTGGAGGAATCGGTGTTGACGTTTTTTAATCATTTTTTTATTCCATTCTTATCCATGGTATTTTCATGTTCCAGATCAATTATTTTTCTGCCCACGGAATTCAGAAATTTAGTTGGTGATGCAAACAGTGATCCGAAAGCTCGATCTGTACCGTAAATGGTATACTGAAAACGAATATATAATAATAGAGTTTTACAGTAGAGATTTTAATGGGAAACCTAGATATAATAAAACAAAGTAAAGCAGAGGAGAATAAAGAAAAAATATAGACAAATAAAAATAGTTTTTATGAAGAATTAAATAATGGAAAGGCCAGGAAATAATATAAAAATAATACAGTAGGTAACAGATCTCATATTCGAACATATATATCCATTAAGAAAGGTAGCCATCTTCACAGCGCACGAGAATCTTTCCGAACGTTTTCTTGCGGAGTCTTTTCAAAGCTTATGTTTACACGCTTCTCAATTCAGACAATTAATATTATCCATGGGGACGTTCTGCCAATAGCAGTGACCAAAGGGAAAACGTGTGGAACAGGCCGGATTTTACGTGTTTGGATGGAAGAGAGCCTCTTCATATATGCACGCAAAAAAATTCCGTCATCATGCAAGCTGGGGGGGCGGGTGTTTGCAGTTACCAACCGGGTTATTTAACAATTCCATCTGATCAACATGGCATTTTCAATTTTCTTGGACCACCGTCGTCATCGAGTTGAATTATGCTTGTCCTGCGTGTATAAATACGCGTATTGGTATTGGGGGAAGAGCAAAATCTGTCTGCCATTATCGCTAAGTAGCGAAAAGTTTAAGAGCAAGTACATGATGGGGAGAATGATTGAATTAGTGTTGTGCGCGGTGTTGTTATGGGGTGTGTCGGGTGGTGGAGCTGTGGACGTGAAGGCCGGGTCATGGCAGCTGGTCGTTAGCAATGGCGGGGTGTCGGCCATGCATATGACCACCACTCACAAAGACACCGTCGTCATGTTCGATCGCACGGACTACGGTGCTTCTCAGCTGCTTCTGGACCGTGGCCGCTGTAGAGATGATAACAATGACTTGGCGCTGAAGCACGACTGCTGGGCGCACTCCATAGAGTATAACATTGCTTCCAACAGTGTGCGGCCTCTCATGGTCATGACCGATACGTGGTGCTCCTCTGGGTCGTTTGCGGCCAACGGTGACTTGGTTAACACCGGCGGATACAACGACGGCGGCAACGCCGTCCGTTATTTCGTCCCCTGCGATAATTCTGCATGCGACTGGGACGAGTCGCAGTCCGCTAAGCTTGCCGATAACCGATGGTATGCAACAAATCAGATCCTTCCTGATAACAGAATCATCGTTTTGGGTGGCAGACGGGCTTTCTCCTACGAGTTCGTGCCCAAGATGTCTGGAGAAGGGTACTACAAGCTGCCGTTTTTAACGCAGACCAATGTAAAGGACGTGGAGAACAATCTGTATCCTTTTCTTCATCTCTCCTCCGATGGAAACCTGTTCGTCTTTGCGAACAAGGACTCCATATTGCTTGATTATAAAAACAACCGTGTGGTGAAGACGTTTCCCACGATGCCAGGCGGCGCGAGGAATTACCCGTCGTCTGGATCATCTGTAATGCTCGGATTGGCGGCCTACGACGGGTTTAAAAGAGTTGAAATCCTCGTCTGTGGTGGTGCTCCTGAAAACGGCTTCACGTCTGCAAACGCTGGGAATTTTCTCACTGCCCTTCAAAGCTGCGGAAGAATTGTAATTACAGACTCCAACCCTGGTTGGGCAATGGAGAACATGCCTGCTCCGAGAGTGATGGGTGACATGCTCATCCTGCCCACTGGTGAGATTCTCATTATAAATGGAGCAGAGAAAGGAACCGCAGGGTGGGAGCTGGGATCGAATCCGGCGCTCGCTCCGTTCCTCTATAGGCCTAATTCATCACCCGGTGATCGATTCTCCACCCTCGCTCCCTCCACCATTCCAAGAATGTATCATTCCAGTGCAAATGTTTTGCCTGATGGAAGGATCTTCGTCGGGGGTTCGAATCCCCACGTCGGGTACGTTCTGTCAGGAACAACTTATCCGACAGAGCTCCGCCTGGAAACATACAGTCCATATTATTTAGACAGAGCCTATCAGATCTACAGGCCTACCTTAGCTGCCTTATCTTCTTCTTCACTAAATTATGGCAAAACTGTCACTGTTCAGTTCACTGTTTCCAATTACACTCCCCAGAATATTGAGTTCCATTTGTACGCACCTTCCTTCACAACTCACTCGTTTTCAATGAACCAGAGGCTGCTCATTCTGGCATCAAATTCTCCAAAATCTGTCAGAGGAATATACTACGCAGTTGTGACGGCTCCTCCAAATTCCGTGACTGCGCCAGCAGGTTACTACATGCTGTTCGTTGCGAACAATGGAATTCCAAGCGCGGCCAAGTGGATTCATTTGTCTTAGAAGCTCTATTCTGTATGCTGCGGCGAAGCCATAGATATTGTTAGGCTTTAGTTCTGCGAAATAATATGAGTACAAAATCTACTCACATAGCACATTGAAATCCAATGGGTAATCCTCAATACTTTCTGTATGATATCTTTCCACTCCGTATTCTATTGTCTGTACCCGATTTCGATCACTCGTTCTTGTTATTACGAATTGTTATTTTCTACTGGTAAAACGATAGGGCTTGCTAAGTCAAAGTATTTTTGTTATCTGAGCTCAGTTGAATTCCCAATTGTGATGTCAAAACATTTAACAGTACCTCGTAAAGAAAAGATATACAATTAGAAAGATTCTCGATGGCGATAAACTAGTCGTTGATGATAGGTTTGATGATGAAACCAGAATCATCAAGACTTGAAGTATTTAAGTTTGTAAGTGTTTTTTAAAATATAAGCCAATAATTTTTTAACAAAACATCCACTTCAAAATAAGGAAGAAGCATATCAGACAGCTTTATATTGTACTAATTCCATGTTAAATTAATTAACTGGGCCCTGATATCATTACATTTGAGCGAAAAAATCTTTGAGAAAGACAAATCGATTAGGAAACCATGCTTGCTGAGCTAGCTGACAGTTACTGCACAAAACTATGTCAATCGACCGTCTTTTTAGCTGAAGTAAACAAGGTAGAGTAAGGAAACAATCTAATAGTTTTTACGAAAGCTTAGAAATAATCAAAGTAGATTGCACATAGATTAAATAATCAAATAAATTGAAGTAGAAAGCTTATGGAAAAACACGAGTATATTTCAGAGCCATCGTCATATAGGGGAAAATTTGTCACAGCATTTTTTTTTAAAGTTTTTTAATTTCACTGTTATAGACATAAAGAATACAATAATTTTGGTCTAAATGGGTAGTAAAGTTGGCTTGAGCAGTGGGTTTGCTTCTTATTGGTATCGGGTTCGACTCCGCTCCCGGGTTTAAGAAGTGGGACTTCTAGTGGGCGCTAGATCTCAGCCACAGGGGACTAGTCTCACCTAGTTCACCTCAAGGACCCAAGGTAAGGGTTGCTGGGCCGTTGGGCTGGGTCACGGGGACACCCCTATACTAACAAAAATAAAAAGAATACACCAATTTTAATAAAATAAATTTTATTAATATTATAAAATAAATTAATAAGATTTAAATTATGAATATAATTAATTGTAATATAAAAAATTAAAATTTTAAAAGTTACATAATAATCTTTAGAAAGAAGAGGGTTCAATTTTTTTCATTAGAATAAAGAAAGATGATTGATATTGAAGCTTAGTTTCTAAACACAAGATCAAAAAAATTCTCAAGCCTTGTTATAAACAATTTTTTTTAAATAAAGAGCTTTTAATCTATTTTGGTATGAAAAAATATAGATGACATAATTCTTATTATGAATAAATTTGAATTTGTTTGTGTGACCATAGTCATAGTGTAGGATAAATACACTAGATCCATATGGATTTGAGGCATATTTAATCCACTAAGTCATGATCCCAATGTGATACTTGAAATCAACAAGAAACTAAATAACCATTAAACTAACATGAAACCAATATGAAAGCAAAATAAAAACCTATTCTAAAACCTCAAATCTTATCCCATTGGAGGAGTGGTGTCGAATTCATGTGGAATGACGACCCTTTCCCAATCTGTTGGATAATATGAGCTTGTTCCAATTGATTTTATTGATGAAAACTGATGAAACTGGTGAGATAAACTATTTTAATCATGATGGAGATGAGTTCTAAATGCTTAAAATGTTAAAATGCTTGATGAATATGGATTGTAATGTCACAACATGTTTAGTCCTTTTATGATATTTGTTTTGGTCAATCAATACTTTAAATAAATTATCAAGTAGGGGTATTTTGATAATTAAAAATAAATATAGTTATTTATGATCAAAGTTTATAATCTAAGTAATAATATTATAAGTTGTTTATAATAAAGAATGTTTTATTAAATTGATATAAAATTAAGTACAAAATGTAAATTTAAGAATAGAATAAAATTAATAAATGAACATTAAAATAAATACCTTCATGTGGGCGGTTATAGGTTTTAAATAGCAAAATTACTGAAAAAGGAAGAGGGGAGGATTCTGCAGTTACAAATTCTAAAATTGGAGCAGACATTTCACTCCATTATGGAAATTAGTTATTTTCTTGAAAAAAAAAAAAAGTTTCTAGATATTGAAAAGATTAGAGAAAAGCTCTGCATGCGAATGGGAGGGTCTCTCTCTTTGGAAAATCTACTTTTGCAGTGGAGTGCAGACATGAGATGGGAGGGGAAGAGACTAAGATTTGATTTAACAAAAAGAAAGCAGTGGTGGCTAACAAAGCTCTCTCTATGCTTGGCTCCACATTGCATATTATGATGAAGATAAGCATTAGGCTTACTCTAGTGTGACGATGAAGCTGTTCAGCGTACCATGTGGATTAGTTATGGGAATGTTGCCTAGTGCATATACACCTATTATCATGCATGATGCGAATGGCTCAAGTAAGTTTCTGACCTCAAGTTTCTCTCTTGCCTCTATCCGCAAACAATGTTTTTTGAGTCAAATTGCCTATTATTTCTAATTGCATGCAATACCTTTGAACTGTTAATGAATAGTCATAGTGAGCTGACTCTAGGAAATAGATAGGTCACTCTTTCCACGAGGTGAGGCCTCAAAAGTTGTTTTTAAGAAATGATTCCATACATATCTTGCAAACAGGACATTTCTTGGGATGAATCCTCAAAGGAACCCATCAGTTTGAACAATTGCAGGAGTACATTTCCTCGGACTTTGTTGAAACCTTGCCAATTACATTTTCTTAAAAGTTTCTAATCCACTATCAAAAATTTCATTTTGTGCATATCCTGCAATTAATGTATTCCATGAGATCACAATTCCTTCATGCATCCTATCGAATAATTCATGTAACTTGTCCATGTTGCCACATTTTACAGACCATATTCTCTCAAACAATTCATGTAACTTGTCTATACCTCCACTTTTTGCGTGCATGTCTACTAGGGCATCCGTTATCTTTAGGATTTTAATGGAATTCCCATACCCTGTTTCCAAAAAAAAAAATACCACCATTTTGGAATAGGCATAGAGGATGTTGATAAAGGTTGCAGAATGTTAGGAAGTTAAGATTGTTTAGAACTATCCAAAGATGTTAGGAAGATGAGACTCTCTAGAGTCTTCCATAGAATAGTCCAGATTTTAAGTAGAACATTCAAGATGTAGAATATTCTAGAAAAGAGGAGATTCCAAATTTTGTATTGCATCTATAAATATGTATTGTGTACAAGCAAACAATGCAATTTTTAGAAGGCATGTTAGAAAGCATTGGATGGCTGTAAGCAAGTCTGATTAATATATTATTGTTTTTTCAAATACATATTTCTGGTTATGCTCTGTTTTGCCCTGTTTTATCTTATTTGCAACAACTGTTACAATGATTTTTATAGTGTTTTGAGCTTTTTTTTACATGATATCAGAGTCAGGTTCAGCTGGAGATTCATTTAGAGGTTCAGCTAGAAATATTGCTAGAGGGTTTTACTGTAGGAAAATATATTGCTGAAAATGGTTTGTTTGTAGGGCTGATATATTATTGGAGTGATATTTGGTTGCAGGGCTATTATATTGCTGGAGTATTGCCAGATTTGTTTGAAGGCTAATTTTTTTGCTAACATGGGTTCTTCAAATGAAGTTTTTCCTATCTTTAATGGAAGTGGTTTTGCAGATTGGAAGATTTCAGTCAAGAATGCTTTGAGAGAAAAAGCTCTATGGAGGATAGTGAATAAAGAAATTGGAGAACCCCGAAATGATAGAGAAAAAGAGTTGTGGAAATGCAAGTTGGAGCAAGCTAGAGGTATTATTGGTAAAGCTTTGAGCCCCAATTCGAATAGAAGATTTGTTGATGTTGATAATCCAATATAGTTGTGGGAGAATTTAGAAAAAGATTATAAAGATGTAGACATTGCTAGCATGTTTAGTATAGAAGAAAAATTGATGAATTTAGATCCATCCGATTTTGAAAAAATGTTTGATTACTTCAATGAAGTTACTTTTTTAAATGCTCAGCTAAAAAAAATAGGTGTTGAATATGCAAAAAAATGATTTTCAGTTGATTGCAATGGTTGAAAGTAAGCTTTCCCAGCCATATAGGGTATTTAAGGAATCAAGGAAAAGGGTTCTTCAACTAAATCCCAATACCCCCCAACAAACTTTTGATCAATTTTGCAAGTTTGTCTTAGATGAAGAAGTTCAATTTATTAAAGAAGGACATATTAAGAAGAATCATGCATATATAGCCAAAAGTAAATTATTTAGAAATGATGGAAAGAAGAATTGGAAAGGAAATAATAAATTTCAAAATAATGAAGGTCTAACAATTTTTCTAGAAATGATGGTGTAGAAAAGCAAGCTGGAAGAAAGACCATTATTTGCAGGTATTGTGGGGGTGAGAATCACATGGAGAAATTTTGTTTGAAGAAGAGGGACAATGAAAGGCAGCAATATAAGCCCAAGCAAGAAAGGTTTAATGATGGAAAGATGGATAAAAATAGCTTTTTGGCTGTGTCCTTTCAAAAACAAGGAAAAGGTAAATCCACTGTTAAAGGGGGTTATTTTGCTTCAGATTTTAATAAAGAATGGATTCTAGATTCAGAAGCATCTTATCACATGACTGGAGATAGATCTTTATTTGTTGATTTCAATGAAGAAATGAATTCAGATCAAGAAATAACTATTGGTAATAAAATGAAGCTTCCAGTTTTAGGAATAGAAACTGTTAATGTGACAAATGGGACTTTGAAAAATGTTTTATTGGTAAAAAGATTAGAAGTAAATCTTATTTCAGTATATAAAATTGGTCAAGCTGGATATGAGTTTGTTGTCAATGTTGATCAACTTATTGTTAAGAGATAGAAAAGACCCAAACAATATAATTGATATTGGTAGAGTTGATCATGAAGAGAGTCTATTTAAATTTGTGGGGTTTGTTGATGATAAATACATGCACTCTCATGCTTTTATTGCTCAAATTGATTATATGTCAAAACTTTGGCATCCTAGACTTGGACATATAAATTATAGAAAATTACAAGACATGATTAGAATGCATATGGTTAGAGGATTAACAAAAAATTCAGCTTCTAAAGGTGTTTGTGAAGGATGTGTGCTAGGGAAACATCACCGAGAACTTTTTAATTTAGGTAAGCATGGAGAGCTAATCATCTACTGCAACTCATTCATAGTGACTTATGTGAACTAGGTTATACTTCACTTTTAAGTGCCAAGTACGTTCTCACTTTTATTGATGATTATAGCAAGAGAGTATGGGTTTATTTTCTTGAAAGAAAAAATAAAATATTTGAACCTTTTCAGAAGTTTAAGGCATTAGTTGAAAATCAAAGTGGGAAAAGAATTAAATGCTTAAGAACGGATAATGGGGGTGAATATTGCAATTATGCATTTGAATCATTTTGTGAAAGTTGTAGTATTAAAGTGCAAAGAACAACTCCTCATACCCCTCAACAAAATGGGGTGGCTGAACGAATGAATAGAACTCTTTTAGAGATGGCTCGTTGTATGTTGCATTTTAAAAGTTTGGATAATAAATTTTGGGGTTTGGCTATCTCTTGTACCACACATATTTTGAATAGAATTCCTACTAATGCCCTCAAATATGTTACTCCTGAAGAAGCATGGAGTGGAAAAAAGCCTCATGTTGGGTATTTTAAGGTGTTTGGATGTCTTGCTTGGGCACACATTCCTGATGAAAAGAGAAAAAAATTAGAACCAAAAGGTCATAAGTGTTTGTTTATGGGTTATAGCAAAGATTCAAAGGGTTACAGGTTTTATGATTTGACAACAAGCAAGGTCTTTGTTAGTAGAGATGTAAAGTTTGATGAAGAATCACAATTTATACCCACTTCTCATTCTACAACAGCAAATGGTTCCAACCTTTCAGATATTTTCCAAGGAAATATTGATGAGTATGAGTTGTGCACTTCTACAAATGATGAAAATATCATTGAAAATGAAACAACTAATGTTTTTGACTAGCCATTTTCTGCAGGTAGTGACGATGAAGAAAAAGGCTTTTCAACTAGACAAAAGATAAGGAGTGTTGAAGATATATATGGGCAAGGATCAAAACTTCAAGGAAGAAATCGTAGTGCTTTTATGGCCAAAGTATTACAGATTGATGATCCAATTTCATATGAGCAAGCTAGAGGGAAGAAAAAATGGGAGCAACCTATGAAAGAAGAATATGGTGGTGATATAAATGACCAAAAATCTGTTGGAAGCTTTGATTTTCATATTGGGTCAAGTCCAATTACATGGAGCAGCAAAAAAAAAATTACTACATCATTTTCTTCTTGTGGAGCAGAATATAGAGCAGCAAAAGACTTAGAAAATGAAGCAATTTGGATTCGAAAGGTGAACATTAAGGGGGGATAGTGTTATAATGTTCCCCTCTCCTTTGTATCTTTTTTCCCCCTTTTTGTAAAATCTTTGTAATATTCTATCCAATCTTAAGGGGGGATATTAGGAAGTTAAGATTGTCTAGAACTATCCAAAGATGTTAGGAAGATGAGACTTTCTAGGGTCTTCCATAGAATAGTCCAGATTTTGAGTAGAACATTCAAGATGTAGAATATTCTAGAAAAGAGGAGTTTCTAGATTTTGTATTGCATCTATAAATATGTATTGTGCACAAGCAAACAGTGCAGTTTTTAGAAGGCATGTTAGAAAGCATTGGATGGCTGTAAGCAAGTCTGATTAATATATTATTGTTTTTTCAAATACATATTTCTGGTTATGCTCTGTTTTGCCCTGTTTTATCTTATTTGCAGCAGCTGTTACAGTGATTTTTATAGTGTTTTGGGCCTGTTTTTACAATTGGCTTTATACCTACCGATTACATTTACTTTGAAATTTCTAAAGTCTTTAAACAAATCCATTTTGTGCTTATCCTGCAATCATTGCATTCCATGAGATAACGTCATTCTTCACCAGTCGATTTCATTTGCTTGAAAGTTTCTTAGCCTTCTCAATAAATTCGATTTGTGCATATCTCGCAGCTAATCACCTATGCTTCCTCGAGGTCCTTGGCTTTTGAAATGTTTCCTAAAGAACCATCGACTGATGCTCTCATAGTTCTCTTCGCCGAAATCTGTGCTATCCTCTTGATCTGTATATTCGTTGTGCAATGCCCTTGGAAAGTTAAAATGCAACGGAAGGTTCGGATTCAACGATCTTCCTGCTTATATTTTGTCGAGGTTTATTAGTACAAGGGCGATGATAGCAGTCAATTAGCTCCCAATCAAGGCTGCAATGCCTATGTGTTTTCCTGTGTATCTCTCATGCAAGTCTTCCTTCCCTTAGCATTGAATTGATCCATCAATGGTAAGCATAATTAATTGCCAACAACATTATCTCTACCGCAGCCCCCCTAATTGCCTTGTGCAACGAATATTACTAACCTTAATACATGTGTTTTCTTGATTGAAATTATCCTATTGTTTTCATTAGGCGTCCTAGGTATCTTATGTCCTTGTTTATACTTGCTATCCATAATGTGATCTGTTCTTTGAACCAATGATAAATCTCTTGGTATTGCCCTTCAATACACTAAACTTTAGTGCAAGGCTATGTTCAGATTATTTGTTTGGCAACGTTATTCTGACTGCAGTTAGAGGATGTTTCTATTTCCTTCTAATGCCTTGATTTGCAACCTCCTATAATACTCTATATTAGTGTTAAATCGTGCCACACAACCATTAATCTAGGCTAGAATAGTGGCATTCACTAGATATAGTAATATACAAGGAAAATATGGGAATGTCAGTTAGATATTGTTTCCCTTTTTAAACACAAAGTTTCCATAAGTTATTTATGTCTTTAAGAGAATCTTAATAAGATAGATTTATACGTGGAAAGATAGTCTCTTTTACTTCGTATATTAGATAGTTTGAACTAAAGCAAGCAAAGAAATCTAGCTAATGATCTAGGAGCCCAACAACTGAAATTTATCAAGTTAGTAAAATTAGTGTTATATTGTGGATTGATTTAAAGGTTTTAAATCAATGTCGAGAAATAAGTAGATTTTGTTCAAATAATTGGATCGTGATGGATATTTTGCCTATAGTATGATATTAGACTATAGTCGTTAATTATTTAATAAATGTATTAGTCAATACCTTAGTGTTAATATTGGCTTGTTTACATAAATTTGTGTAGTAGTCTTCAAAATAAAAAATTATAATAAGCTTTTTCCTAAATGGATGATACAAATTTACTTTAGAGATAATTACTTATTCCTTGCAAACAATTAGTGAACTAGTGATCAACCTATTTTAAGTATTTTAAATGCATGTATATGATAGTAAACACAAAATACTTACATATTTACATTCTATAGATATGCATTAAATTTATTTGAACAAAACTTGAGAATAATTATAGATAAATATAATTTCCCAATGAATTATTTGTATGATCTTACATTGATGAAATTATCTACGTTTTCTTGACTATCATATTGTTATTATAGTTATCCATTATTTGTATTGTTTAGATATTTATGGACATTACATGTTAAGTTTCTTAATTGATAGTCAGAGATCTTGTATGGTTAATGAATGAACTTCTTAGTTAAATATTTGTTAATTATTAGATAGAAAACAACAACTAAAATTTTCATATATATATATATATATATATATATATATAGTTGTAATTTTTTGGTTGATGGAATTAGGTTATCTCTTTAAATGTTGACTTCCTTTATAGCCATTTATTGGATGATTTGTTAATTTATGTGGACTTCATGGTTGCTTTAGTTATCTATGTGATTTCTTTAAATAATGCGTTTAAATGTAGGAATTTGGGTGAGTTTGATTATTGTGGATGTTAGTGTGCAAGTTGAATTCTTATTTGAATGTTTATTGTTGCTCGAGAAGATTTTGGATTGGTTCTTCATATGGGTGGTAAATTGATGTAGTGTTATTGATGATATGGTCAATGGTTCTGTTTGAGATGTTTATGAGTCAAATTGTAAGTTTATTGAGTAATGCATGGTTGGGTATCCTAAGAGGAAAAAATAGAGGCCTCTCTTGGATGCTCAGTTGATTTGTATTGAAATTGATTGTGAAGATTTCATTGGGATGTTTCCACTCACTACTTTATGCTTTTTGACTCATTCTTTGGAATCTTGTTATTGTTGTTAGTTCTTTGATGGGGAAACCCATGTGTTAGCCTTTTGGGGGTCTTCTAGAGGTTGAGAGGATATGGTTTCTTCTTGCAAGATTTGGAGTGGGGGTCGGCGACCTGAGAGGTTTTTCCTTGGGTAACTCATACCAAGCTTGATGCATTTATTGGAGTTTTATGATTTTCTTACTTTGATGATGGTTGACCCTTCATTTGGATGGTGTTCATGTGGTTTTGAGCCTTGCACTTGAATGTGGTTTTTTTATTCTGAATTTCTAGCATGAGATGGTGCATGCTTCACTTGGTGTTGTTATTTGTTGGATTTGGTTTCTTGTGTAAGTTGGCTTTCCGTTTGTGATTTTGAGATATAGTTGTTAGTTGGAGGAGTAGCTCTCAATGGGGGTGCGGCACCCAAAGTGGCTGGTCTAGGGTAACCCTTGAGATTTTAATCAAGTGATAACTTAATTAATTAATTAGGGGGTTTTGGTAGTTTCCACACATTAATTTAGATAATGTAGCCTCACTCATGGGCCCAAGTTCTTGTTCAGACTTGGGATGAGTGGGAAGGCTTAGAATGGCAAGATCAACTACCTTGCCTCTGCATAGTAATTTTGCAAGGTATGTTGATCTCGTATAGTGAGTATGGAGATCTAATGGCCGGTAGAGGTTACCAGGGTAACCTAGGATGGGGGTTGATAGCCTAGGAAGGTTACGCCAGGGTAACCCATGGCTACCTATGTGATGACACTCCACCCTTAACAACTTTGTATGTTTGATTGTTCCCCTCTTAACATTCTTGAGTCTCTGGAAGTGGATGTTGTCATATGTCAATTGAGGTTTGTAATGTTGACTTATGTTGGTTATTTCATATGTTGGTCACATATTGGTTTGGTTATTACATGTGATGGATGTTATCTTGTTGTTCTCATTGTGAAGCCTTGTAATCCTTGTTTCATTTGATGGTATTCATTGAGGTCCTTCTTGTCTTCTCCTAGCATGAGGAGTGGGCCTTTAGGTCCATGAGGTTGGGTGGAATGTGTTATGCACGCTGTTGGGTCCCTAGCCATTGATTGAGTTGTCAAGAGTTGAAGCCAGTTGCAAAGATTCTAGTGATATTCTAGTATTGGAACCAGTCTTCATGACTTGTACTCATGCATAACATTTATCTATTCCATGTAATTGTACTTGTCCACAATTCATGTTGGGAAGTACCTTTGTATTAATGTAATCCTTGATCAATATAACTTCATGTTATAATGTATTGTCCATGTTCGTGTTATCTTATAGCTATGGGTGTATGCTTATCTTTCATGTAATGTGATAGATGTTGTTTCATAATGTAATACACTCATATAACCCCAATAGACTTTGTTATGTGTTGTACATGTATAGTTTCATTTCATGCATTGAATATTAATATTATGTAGCATGTTGGTTATTTTTTTTCAAAAAAAATTGTGCCATAATTGTGAGATGTATTGGTTTCCTTTGGGGTTGTGTCGCGGGGTGTTACATGGATGCAAACTTTGCTAAATGGAGATTTAGTTCAAAGATACAGGATATAAGTGCAAACTATGCTAGAAATGGATGCAAGCTAATCTAAAATGGAAGCCATTAATGGATGCTTAAGCTAAATGTTGATGAATATTAAACTAAAACAATAAAATTTCTCAATATGGATATACGTGAGTATAAGTTTCAATAGCATAGCTTTACTATCAAAAGATGGATCTATTTCTCTCCAAATAGTGATGTATTTATAGGAGAGAAAATGAAGACTCAATGGATGAGATCGATTTAATCTATCAATGGTTAATAATGAATGAATAGTGAAACATGGGTCAAGGATTTTCATCAATGGATGAGAATAAAAGATCACATGGATCAAAGAAAGCATCAAGGACTCACATTCATTCAAATAAAAACACTTTGTAACATCTTTGAAAGTTCGTTAGGAAAAAATATTCCATTTGCTGGAGCCAAATAGGAGAATGTTCCTTTATGCAAGTGGATGGGATGAAAAATTAGCAATTTAGTAGTTAAAACTAAATTTTAATGTGCAAGAATGAGCAATGTGAGGATATTCATTAAATTATTGATTTATTTAATAGAAAGAGGGTGCAAATATGACATTTAATTAAAGAGTTTAGGGTTATTTAATTAAATAAGAGGGCTTAGGGTTTAAATTAAATAAATTTATTTATTAAATTTAATAGGGTGAAATGTTAGTGTGAGAGGGGGTGAATTAACCTAATTAGATTAATAGATGAAAATGATGCATTTAATTAAATAGCTAGGTTGATTTAATCAAACAAATGAAAAGAAAATGAAATTCAAGATGAAATGATATTAATATATCAAATTCAAGTGTGTAGCATCATTCATGGAATTTATTTAGTTCCTACATTTTTTAGAACTTTGAAGTGAGGTACACGTTACATTGATTCAAAGATTGGCACTTCTTAGATTAAAACTATTGTTGAGATGAAGAAATTTAATTTTTTTTAATTTTTTTGATGCCTCACTATTGCCCCAATGGAAGGAATTATGTCGGTACCCTACCCCCTCAAGAGGTCAGGATTTTTTTTAAACTTTGGGTTGATCTTTCAAAAAAGATGAAACATTGATTTAAGTGTCAGAAAAGGCATCGAGATGTGAAAAAAAGTATGAAAACACAAAAAATGCCACAAGATATGCCCCATAGATCAAAAATTGGTGAAACGAGTGAGGAACTCTAGCTGTACTCTTAAATTAGGGAAAATAACCCTATTTTTTAGTCATAAATATATGATAAATGGTCAGTTTCAATTTGTTTATATATTCACACTTTAGAGATTTTCTATATTTTGAGCTATAACCTATTGACGAAATGGCTCACTGCGTGCCTCCATGGCACATTTTTGATCGAGTTTGAGAGTATTAGTGACCTCCAAGGGTAGGATCTCTAGTACAAAAAATTGATACATTTCATGTACTTTGACTTTTTTATGTATTTATTGGGTGTTGAAATTAGGTCAAGGCTAGTGTCACTATATTGTAACACTTTTTAAAATTTTGGCAACACTTTTGTCACCTATGGCAATGCCATTGTAAACTGTAATGCTTCCCTAGATTTGGAATTAGAGTTTCAAATTATCTACAGTGACATGAATGCATTTGGTGACACTTCTTTGGATTTGGAAGTTGATTTTAGACTCTCCTTTGCATATAGCGACGTTAGCTTGGATTTAAAATTGTGCGATGTTGTTTAGAAAAATAATTATAGCAACACTATTGTAAAAAACAATGTCATTGTTAGTTGGAGGGTAAATTCTTTCAAACTTAATTGTGTTTAGCCAAAGGGTTGATGCAAAATGTTGGGTCCACAAAATTCTCAAAAAGTGGAAGTGTTTTTGTTGTTTTTCATAATTTTTCACACTTGGACTAAAAATTTAAGGCACTTACACAATTAATCTTAAAAAAGTAAGTAATATGAAATTTAGCATTTTGAATCTACTTTCAAAATACATAATTTATTTAAATACCAATATGATAGAAATTAAATTTTGATACGAATGTATAAAAACCACTTTTTAAAAGTCATTCTTTTTACCATACCATGCACATGTATAGAAACCAATTTTTAACCCAAATAAAAGTATTTTTCTAATTCCTTTTAGGGAAAGAGAGCTAACAACATGAAGATTGATAAGGATTTTTATTGGCCTTAATTGTTGTTTTTAAAAATCAACGTGTACGGATAGCATAATTTGACCTAAACTAAACATTTTTTTAATCTATTTTTTCATTATGTAGAGAAATGTCTAAAGATTGATGTCATATAAAATTTTTACAAGAAACTTAACCAAAAAATAATTTATTAAAAAACAAACAAAGCCTAATATTTCAAGTTTAAGGACTAGTTTGCTTAGAAATTAATTAAAAGATAACAAATATAGTTCAATCTTAATAAAAATTATATATTTAGAAATTAGAAATCGTGTTCTCTAATGGGTTTTAATTTTATAGATTGATTCAGAAAAAATTCCATTAGCCATATTGCCATAGTTGGACATTCTTCTTCAATTTTCCTTAGTTTTTTAATTATAGGTCAAAGGCTAAGGGTCGGATTGCCAAGCCTTTCCTGAGCCTAAAACCAAGGCTGCATGTGGGTTGGAGATTCAAATTTTTATGTACACATTATTAAAATGAATACACATTATTTAAATAGAACCTTTACATGTTATATAACACGTACACGTTATCTATTTATGTGTTGGGTAAAGGGAAAGAATATGATTTATACAATGCATATGCGTTCGTAAATTAGCATGCATACACATTTTATAACACATACACATTTCTTATTTAGCCATTTTTTTCCAATTTGGAGAACACTAATAGAGAATGTTTTTTCTACAACATTCTTTTTCTACAATATGTACTGAAAGAGCCATTTTCTGCACTTTTTATTGCAATTTTGTCTTGTGTAGGGCATATTCTATTCAATTTTTTGGAAGAGACAAGTGCAAGTTGATTTTTTTTTAAGTAGAATCAAGTACATGAATATTTTACAAAAAGATTTGGAAAAAAAGAACTTTTGGATGTATTCATGATGTTTTTGTACTTCAAAGTTTATAGAAGAAAGGATCTTCATACTACATAGTTTTATTTGAATATTTGAAGGAGAAAGAAATTTGAAAATAGGTTAATAATCATTTTATTTGTTATCAAAGAGGGTATGGTAACCATGGGATCAAATCAAAGGCATAAAAATGTAGAAATTTAATGACACCTGAAGAAATTCAATCAAATAAAGAAATGGAGGCACAAAGAAAAAGGGATATATGAGAAAAGATTTGTCAAATGAAAAATTTGGAAGCATCTAGTTCCATGAATGTTGAATAGGAAACCATGAATGATGAGATGGATGTAGATGATGCAAATGTGGAGATGGTGAATATGGAAGAAAATGCAATTATGGAGATGAACCCAACTATGCCTTCGACTTCAACTTTGAATGAAATGGAAATAACACCTATGCAAACAAATTTAGGTATGTCTTCAAATCCATCTCCAAATGATATGGAAAATGTACATATTTAAACAATTTATCTAGGTATGTCTTCAAACCCAAGTGTTGATAATATTGATCTTAGTTATTTAGAGGAAGCTAGATACACCATTGATGGTATGAATAATTCTAGGGTTGAAACAATGTGAAAACAAAAATAATGAAATATCTTATAAGAATGAAAATGAGAATGAAATCCCTCATATTGGTGAAAATGAGAATGAAATCCATTTTATGTTTGAAAATGAGAATGAAACCCCTTGCGTGAATGAAAATGAAACCCCTTGTATGGATGAATATGAAAATGTTCTTTTTTCCATTGAAACAGATGTGCTAGATAACCTTCCTAGTAAAGTATCTTGGAGACAAATGAGAACTTATGAAAATAGAATATATAGAATGATTTTCTATAGAAATAAATTAAGATTTGAATGTCAAATCATGGTGCAATTGATGAGAATGTTGAAAATGAGAAAAGTGATGAAAAAATTAGGTATTTTTATAAAACCAAAAAAGAAAGATTATTCAATAGAACAAGTCATATCTAGTGTTGCTAATGTTATTGATTGTATATGTAAGAAAAGTTGATCTAAAGATAAGAATGCATCTCGTCATTCAATAACAATTGCTCTAGTTAATAAATCAACTTCAAATAAAAAAATGTTAAGATTAGTAAATGTATAAAAGTAAATCCTAAAACTTTGATAAGAGCTAATAAAAGAAGAGAAATTATTGAAAAGGATCGAATTAATCAATGTTGGACTTTTAGTGGTAGACTCCCAAGATCAGATATGAAATTAAATCTTTAATCAAATTTTTTTGGCATGATAATACAAGAGTATCACCTAAAATTAGAGATGTCTTAAAATTAAGTGTGGGTTCCAAAATTCATCAACCTCATCCAAAGAATCTCTTAGATATGACTTAATTGAATTATATAAAAAAAATTAGATGATTCAATCTTACCATTTAATAGTATCATACGTAAAGATCATTCAAAAAGTGTAAACCTTGGTATGTTCGAATTAGCAAACAATGAATCTCTTGTTGTTATAAGACTCATGTACAATTTCGTTATTATTATGATATTTTTTGATATATATGATGCACTTTGCTTGCTAACCAAATTATGCAGGACATTTGTGGTATTAATATGCCACCTAAAACAATTAAATATTTTATAGTAGGTTTGATTTGTGAACCCTCTAATAGAAACTTCCTTTATTTAAAATCATGTATTTCTAGAGAATGTGGTAGATGTGGTAACTTTATATTCTTAGGAGAATGTATGCATGAAAGCAGTTTAGATGAATTTGGAAAACAATTATTGGATGTAAAAAAATTAAAAAATGTTTATTCTTTAAAAGATAGAAAAATTGGAAAATGATGTGAGCTAATTGTGGAAAAATTTAGTGTGTGTGCATTTATTAAAGAATTTAAAGATAAGATTGTACCTAAATATGTTAAACACTCTCAGTATGCTCATTGGCTTGATAATAAAATTTGTTTATGTAAAAACAAATTCCCAATTGGAACTATATTGTCAATTGTTGATTTTACTAAAAATTATACTCTTGCTCCACAAGAAGAAATTCTATCGTAGTATTATAATTCAGTGCAAGTAGCTATATTTTTTCATATTTTTAATAGACATGAAAATGATAGTAGAGAAGATAATAGATTTTTTTTGAGAGAGTGCCATTTTTATGTAAGTGATAATCGATTATATTCATTTGATTTTGTTCAATATTGTTTTTTGATATATTTTATAAAAAATTAAAAGAGAGGAATTCAAATGAGAGAACATCTCATATTGTAAGATAATTGCATGGGTCAATTCAAGAATGCTAGAATGTTTTATTGGTTATGTAGAGTTAATAAGGAAAATAATATCCAACACATGTGGATTTCTTTTGAAGGTAGATATGGTAAGGGAGAACATCATGGAGCGGGTGCATGTGTCAAAAGAGCTCTTTCCAGAGAGCAACTCAAATTTGAGGATGCTGCAAAATTCAGAGATGCATGTGTAATTTTAGATTGGTGCAATACCAAATTATCTACAAGAACAAGTGACAGCTCAATAATTCAACGCTTCTTTTAGTTAATTGAAGAAAAATACTTTTTTTCTTAACAAGATTGTGAAATAATTAATGGATCAGAAAAATGGCATTCATTTGAGAGCTCAAATGCAAACACATGGACAATATGGATAAGGGAGTTGGCATGATTTTTTCAATTTTGTATTGCAGGTGATTAGGAGGCATGTGAAAATATAGAATGGGCCAAACAATGGAAATAAAGAGCCTCAACACCTACATCAATACATGTTCAACATGGAATGACAATTGAAGATAATCAAGTATTCACATTAGATGATTATGATCATGTTTCAGATCTTGTACAATAAGATACATTAAATTTAATTGAATTTTATATGTATGCATGTTTATATGTGAATTAAATATGAGTCATTTTTTATTGAATTTATTTATTTATTTTTGTAGGACATGTGTATGTTGTTGCACCTGAGGGGAATGAAGAGAAGACAAAGTATTGGTTTTCTAGATGTGTTGAGAGAAAACATAAGTTGGTAACATTCTAGAGTGGACGATGACAAATTTAAGTATCCAACTAGTTTAGTGGTTGTTGTTGGCACTTGAATTTGAAAATATTTGATAAGAAAGAATGGCTTGCTTGGAGTTGAAGATTATGAAAGACACAAGAAGATAATACATTATTCACATTTGATTTTGGCAAAAAATATAAAAATAGTTAGATATCAAGGGAGGCATGCTAAGAAAGTGTTATGGACACTTTCAATGGATGATTACAAGACAATAATAGATGCATTACAAAAAAGAGAGGATGTAGATGGTACAATAGAGTAAATAAATATTGGAAGTATATAGTTGTATATATATTTAATTGATAATCAATATGTAGTTAAAAATTTATCACATATACATGTCTATATATATATATATATGTCTTTAGTCATTTTCTAATTAAATTTTTATATCATTTTTTGTTTCAGGTCTCCCAAAACTAGATACATTTCAAAAAAGAGAGGACATGCATATATCTTACAATGGAGTTCGAATCTAGAGAAAAGCAACTATATATAGTTCTAGATACATTTAGTCCATAGTATAAATATAAAACTAAATAATTCTTGTCATTTTATAAAAAAATTATAATTTATTTCATATCTCCCTAACCCATTCTCTTACAACCCCTTAATTCATCCTCTTATGTGCCATTAATCCATCCTATTGCATCCCCTTAACTCTCTCTATTAATTCCCCATAAGTCATCCTCTTAGGACCCCTTAATTTATATCCTCGTATATGTACCCTTAATCTATCTTCTTGCATCCCCTTAATTCACTCTCTCAACACCCCTTAAACCATCCTCTTAGATCCCCTTAAGCCATATCCTTGTATATATATACTCTAAATCCATCCTCTTGCATCCCCTTAAGTTTCTATATTAATTCCCCTTAATCCATCCTCTTATGTACCATTAATCCATCATCTTGCATCCCCTTAAGTCCCTCTATTAATTCCCCATAAGCCATCCTCTTTTGTACCATTAATACATCCTCTTGCATCCCCTTAAGTCCCTCTATTAATTCCCCATAAGCCATGCTCTTAGGACCCCTTCATCCATATCCTCATATATCTACCATTAATCCATCCTCTTCCATCCCCTTAAATCAATCTCTCAACACCCCTTAAGCCATATCCACATATATCTACCCTTAATCCATCCATTTTCATCCCCTTAAGTCACTCTCTTAATACCCCTTAAGCCATCCTCTTGCATCCCATTAATTCATATCCTAGGATTTAGGTCTTAGGGTTAAGGCTTTAGAATTTTCATATCCTAGAGTTCATGATATGCTTAGAATAACAAATCTATATGGGTTTTAAGGGTTTAGGGTTCATCTCCTAGGCTTTATATCCTAGGGTTCACGAGATGTTTATAATAACAAATCTATATGGGTTAAGGGTTTAGGGTTCATCTCGTAGGATTTAGGTCTTAGGGTTTATGGTTTATGATTTCTAGGGTTCATGAGATACATAGAATAAAATATCTATATGGGTTAGTGGCTTAGGGTTCATCTCCTAGGATTTAGTTCCTATGGCTTAGGGTTTAAGGTTTCTAGGGTTCATAAAATGCTCAAAATAACAAATCTATATGGGTTAATGGTTTAGGGTTCATTTGCTAGGATTTCATTCCTATGGTTGAGCATTTAGGGTTTCTAGGGTTCATGGGATGCCTACAATAACAAATCTATATGGGTTAATGGTTTACAATTAATCTCCTAAGATTTAGGTCCTATGGTTTAGGGTTTCAGGTTTTTAGGGTTCATGAGATGCTTAGAATAAAAAATCTATATAGGTTAAAAGGGTTTAGGGTTCATCTGCTAGGATTTAGGTCATATGGTTTATAGTTTAGGGTTTCTAGGGTTCAGGAGATGCTTAGAATAATAAATCTATATGGGTTAATGGTTTATGGTTTAGGGTTTAGTGTTTCTAGGGTTCATGACATGCTTAGAATAATAGATCTATATATGGGTTTAAAGGGTTTAGGGTACATCTGCTAGACTTTAGGTCTTATGGTTTAGTGTTTAGGGTTTCTAGATTTCATGAGATACTTAGAATAACAGATCTATATGCATTAATGGTTTATGGCTCATTGGCTAGGCTTTAGGTCCTATGGTTTAGGGTTTAGAGTTTTTAGGGTTCATGAGATTATTAGAATAATAGATCTATATGGGTTAATGGTTTAGGGTTCATCTCCTAGACTTTACGTCCTATGGTTTAGGGTTTATGGTTTCTATGGTTCATGAGATCCTTCAAATAATAGATCTATATGGGTTTAAAGGGTTTAGGGGTCATCCTCTAGGCTTTAGGTCCTATGGTTTAGGCTTTATTATTTCTAGGGTTCATGAGATGCTTAGAATAATAGATCTATATTAGTTAATGGTTTAGGGTTCATCTGTTTGGCTTTAGGTCCTATGTTTTAGGGTTTATGATTTCTAGGGTTTCAGATATGTTTAATCCCTTTAAGTGATCCCTTTAATTCATTCTTTCAACTCCCCTTAATCCACCCTCTTATATCTCTTTAAGTCATTAGATCTCAACTCCCCTTAATCCACCCTCTTACATCCCTTTGAGTCATTCTATCAACTCCCCTTGATCCACCATCTTGCATCCCTTTAATTCATTCTATTAACTCCCTTTAATCCACCCTCTTGCATCCCCTTAAGCCATCATCTTAAAGGAACCTCAAGTCATATTCTCTTACATCCGCTTTATCGACCCTCTTGCATCCCTTAAGTCACTCTCATAATTCCCCTTAAACCATCCTCTTAGGACCCGTTAAGCCATATCATAGGGTTCAAGACATGCATGCCCTTAATCCACCCTCTTAAATCCCTTTAAATCATCCTATCAAATTCCCTTAATAGACTCTCTTGCATCCCTTTAAGTCATTCTATTAACTCCCCTTAATCCACCCTCTTGTATCCCCTTAAGTCATTCTCTTAACTCCCCTTAAGGAATTCTCTTAGGACCCCTTAAGCTATATCCTCTTAGGTCCCCTTAATCCACCCTATGGAAAACATCACTTGAATTTGTAAGGAATTTATAAGATCCAATTTTCTAACTTTTACTATATATTTTTCTTTTCTCGCATGAATTATTTAGTTAAAAGACTCATAAAAACTATAGTTACTTTACTTACATTAATTATTTTTGTAAGTTCTCATTAAGTCGGTCTACCATGTGATTTCCATTGTAAATTTTTTTTATCAAGAGACTATGTAAATATAAATTTGTGATCTTGAACTAAAAGTTGATAAGATTTAATTGTTTCTACATGCACATATATGTTTCATTATGTTATATATTTGTATTAAACATCAATATACATTATATATGTTTGTTCGATGTATGAAATTCAATGAACTTATTAGTCACTTTTTAAATATTTTGTTCCAATTTTATCTTATACAAATCATGTCTTGTATTTAGAACATTTTATATAATTGTTCAATTGTATAGATTATACATTTTATACATACAAGGAGATATTTTTTTGTTTAGTGATTCAAATATTTGCTAGAATTGGAAAATAGTTAAAATTACCTGCCCTTAATTTATTATGAATATGATCTAAACTATTTAAGGAATGTTTTAATTTGTCACCCAAGCATGTGATAAATTATATATATGAAATTTGATTCTAGATAAGAATTTATATAGTTCATATTACTTGAAAATTAGATAAAATATTTATGCATACATGAGTGCATATATAATCATCATATTAAAGTAAAATGATATAAATAAACACAAAAATGATCGTATTAATTGATATAATGTATGTGAAATGGTCCATGAAATAACATGTTAAAAATGTATATGTCAAGTCCAACACATATATTTAAATAAAACTAGAGATCTATAGTCCATAAAATTCAAAACCATCTAACTATCAAGGAAATCAATCAAATCAAGTCTCGTCTTTGCTCCACATGGACTAGATGTAACCATATCATGTTGTAAAAGAGTTAAAAAAACTTGAAATTAGATTTAAAGTTATTTATAAATTTTGATATAATTTAACATATAAACTTGATAAAAATAAATTTAATTAAATATATAGTAAATACAATAAAAATGATTTTTAGTATGCACAAATTACTATATGATCATTTGATTCTACTGACTCATTTTTTTCAACAGGTAGCATAATGATCAATTTGTGAAGTTCCAAATGCTTGATCTACTATATCATGCATATTCATATAAAGCAAACAATATGTTAAAACCTCAAATATATATATTTAAAAGGTTGCTAAAAATTGTATAGGAGATTTAGTAAAGTTTACAACCTCAAATGATATGACCTCATGATCATGCACCTAACATTTCCCATGGATAAATTTTGACGATGTCTCAGGTGTGCCCACCATGGGTATCACATGAGATCCTTGCATATAGATACAAAAATGTATATATTATTCACACATGTGCACAAATTCAAATTAAATTAGATCTATGATGTGTATTTAATTTAAAATTACAAAATTTTGAAAGCATCCACCTAAGCTGATGATGACCCAAGAGAACTCACCACAACTTGTGGTTGGTCGGTACTCGATATCACATGACCTCCCTGTATCTAGATATAATATATCATTTCACACATGCATACAAATTCAAATTAAACTAGATATCTCCACAAATTAAAACATATATTTGTTTGTACTTGATCAATAGGTGATCCCAAATATATAGCACTTGAAATACAAACACAAACATATTGAGATTTAGGCATTGTGTGATCATGCATCTATATTGAACACTTCTTGAATTAATTTATATAATTTGTTTGAAATGTGAAAAATTCATGTAAATATTAACATCAAATTATATATATATAATTTGTGAAAAATTCATGTAAATATTAACATCAAATTATATATATATAATTTGATGTTAATATTTACATGAATTTTTCACATTTCAAAAAAAATATTTAAATGTGCCTAAGTTCAAAAGATTAACATACCTATGTAGGATGATCCTCAAAATATAGTAAATCCATATATGAATCCATCCTAGATTCATGTGTATCACTTGAAGTGGATGCCCAAGTATGCCCATAGCCTGAGCCTCTATGCTCTCTATTGCCCACTTCAGGCATTGTGTGCACAGTTTGATGAGTGAGATGTCATGAAAGAGAACTCAATGCTCCTAATTTCAACATCATCTACTATTGAAATATAGTGGGAACACCAAGAGAAGGAGTAGAAACAATAGGAGCAATCATAGTATGTCATTGAGGATCAACATGTGCTCCTAATCTATGTTGGGGCATGCCATGCACAACTCCCTAAAATGATATCATATAAAAAAATATTTTGGTTTTAAACCCAACTCAAACTCAACCCATAACTTTCTCAAAAAGTATAGGAGCACCTCATAATTTCCATGTGGTGGAGTATCAAACACCATCCACCATCCATCCCAAAAATTTACAGTTATCTAGGGGTGCTTGCACTATTTAATTGAAATTCATTTTTTGGTGGGTGGAATTGGTTCATTTGTTTGGGGGCCAAAACAATGTTGGAAAATGGCTTGTTTGGTAATTTTAAGGTCATTAATATCTTTATAGGAAAATCCATCTGCATAGAATTGTCTCCTCTATTCTCTCCATTGATGGAATCTATCTAGGTCCACATCAATAGATCAAATATAATTGATAATAGTTTGCATCAAAATTTGCAATATGGGGGGATATTAGGCTCATTTTTTTACCAAATCCATGGGTATGTGAAAGATCATCATGGAATAGATAGGCCCTTAAGTGGCAATGAAATTCAGAAAAATCAAAGTTAGGAAACTTGACGTAAAAATTTGAATAAGTCATCTATATTATTTCAAAAATATGTAAGAATATAATCTATAAAAAATTGAATGTATTTTCTAAAATACTAAGTTTGTTTAAAAAAAAAATCTATTTCGCGAAAATTTGAAATTTCAATGTAGTAGCACTTAAATTTCAGGGAAAAAATAAGTAGGCGTTTGTCTGACCACCTTAACCACAATAAAATGATAATTATTTTTTGTAAAATTTTAGATATAAGTATAGGACTCATGTCTCAATGTGATGCATATTGTTTAAATTTTATTCCAAGTAAATAATTAATTATTAATTTTTTATTACAACTTTAAAAAAATATAAAAAACTTGTATGTCTAACCACCTTATCTTTTTCAAAACTTCATGAAATTCTCTTTTTTTAATCTTATAGTATGTGAAGCATATAATGTGACACATGTTTTGGATTCAAAAAATGAGATACAGTTTGAAAGCTATAGATGTTTTTCAATCAACCTATCAATCAGAGCTTTAGTCATAATTCAAATAGAAAATGAGTAATAATTATTTATTAAATTCAAAGTAAAGCATAATTTATATTGGTGGAAAGTTGAGAATCTCCTTTAAAAATCCTTCTTGTTTCATCAATTTTGGGTAAAAAAAAAGTTGTTAGTCGCATACCCTACGCATACCCATCATATCACCACTTTTTGGCCCATCATGATCCTACACATACCCCTATATTTTCCTGAGTCACATTAAGGATTTCTGTAAGGATCTCTCTTAATTGATCCTAATCTACTAGAGGGTGGTGGGGGGTTAGGATGTGGAGAGTGAATAGGTGTGGGGTTTTCTTGTGGTGGCAGATCTTGATGTATGGGATCTTCAAGTTGTGCATTAGGTATAAAATCGTCTATGCTAAATTCAAGCTCCATGTGATGAATGAAGGGGAAAATGCATGTTAAACAATTAAAAAATATATATCAACAAACTAACTAAATAATGTGTACACAATTTGAAAGTCATTTAAATCACATTCAATGTGCACAAATTCAAACTACATTTCATTTGAAGACACATTCAATTATAACATTAAAAAATCCATAACATAAAAATCCATAGCATGTACACATTAAAATTATACCATTAAGGTCATGTGCATGTACACTTGGTTAAATTCAAGCACTTTATCTTCTAGTAACCATATCATTTCATTTTCCTTGCAAGGTTAAAATTGAGTGGTATGTAGTTGTTAATTTCAAATTATTGTATCATTCTATCTTGGACTAATGAATTTAATTCCTTAGTGATGCTTTATAGATGATTCTATGTATGTCTTAACCTATGCATTGATTTTCAATGAAAGATACCGCCTAGGCATCATGTCACTCATCAAAGTGGGAATGAGTGGAAGGCTAAGAACCCACCTATGATTGCTATTGGTGGTCCTCAAGTTATTGATCTCCTTCAATATATAATAGTAAAGGGCCCTCATCAAGAGGCATCTATGTATGAGAATTTGTAAATTAATGTAATAAAGAAGGTGAATGTAAATCTATGTCTAGATTGAATGTATTTTTAAAGGTGTTGTAATGGTATAAATTGAGAGATTCTTAATATGTATTTGTGGGTAACTACAAAGTATTATATTTTCTAGCAAGGAGGTACTATAGGACACTTGCAATAAATTGGTAGTATTGCTACAAATCACTTGCAACCTAAAGGTAACAATTTCTTGTAAAAAAGGGGCAATTGTATAATAGGTGACTTATATCATAGAAAGGTTAGAGGGACTTGCAATTTTATTTGAGATTTAGATATTTACTAACTTAGATTTATTATGAGATGTATATAGTAGGAGGTCAACTAGTGTTTGTGATTAGTTTTTCTAGTGGTATAATAAAATGGATGAGTGAGTAGAACATTGTAGTTTCTATATCTACTATAATAACAAAGTATGTTGTAGCTACTCCCATCTTTAAGGATTTTAGTTATATAAATATAGCTTGTGTTTGGATGTTGGGTTGGGTCTTGTTGTAGTTATAAATTAATACAATTTTTAGTGTGCCATTAGCTTGAAAATGAACCTAAAAATTCATAAATAAATGAAGCATATTGATGTAAAGTATATCATTTTTTTTTGATGTGGTGGAAATGGGAGAGTGATGTTAGATAAATTTGATAATATGAAGAATGTTGCAAATATGTTAGAAAAGATAATAAAAATAAATAGGTTTAGATAGTGTGATGAAACTATTAGTCTCACATCCCCTAGTAAATAGTTCACAAAAATGATTGTTAATCAGAATAAGAAAGATAAGTATAATACACAACTTACAATCCTAATGTTTGGTTATCTATTTTTTTTAATGTAACCTCATTATTTTTTTGTGCACCTAAGCATGAATAGACCTATCTAGGGATTCTAATTTTATGACATTATAAATAGACCTATCTAGGGATTGTGTGTGATTTCAAGGGTAGTATAAAGAAAACAAATCTATATATTATAAATCTAAGTTATGTTTAGGTTTTAGGGTTTAATTCCTAGGATTAAGGGTTTTAGTTTTTAGACCTATATTTTTTGCAACCTAGGGTTTAGGGTTTTTATTTATAAGTTAAATATGTCCAATTTAGGTTAAATTCTAGTTAAATGAGGTTTAGTTTTTATGGTTTCCAATTTACAATTTAACATTTTTGGTTTGGTTGATGCTTTTGGTTTTAAATACATTTTGAAAACTATAAAATATTGAATGTAAAACAAGCTAAACAAACAAAAATCAAATAACAATTACAAAACAAAAAAGCAAGATATAAAGAAAAAAAAGTAGAATTCAACTAACTTGTAGGTGGCAATGAAAATTTTGTTGAACTAGGCCCTTAGAAACATGTACATGAATTGAGCTCCCCCTCATAAACCAAATGAACTTAGAAAAATGAATAGCACAGTTGTTAATTTAAAAAATTAAATAGCTCTAAGAAATATGTATGCATTATAAAATGTGTATGCATTAATATGAACGCGTATGTGTTTTGTAATGTGTATGTGTTTTAAGGTGTGTACCTGAACCTAAAAGCACATGTCTTTGGATTTAGGCTCAGGTACTTGATCCAAAGCATGTACGCATTTTTTTAAAATGTGTACATATTTCCTATGATTTTTCTTGTTTTGGCTTAACCTTCCACTCTTTGTGGACCCAACTTCTTTCTTTTACCCAAAATTTTAATGTCATGCGCTTTGTGGATGCAAGAGGTTGTCAAGCCATTAATGTCTCATGATCATCAACTTAGTTTGCTAGAGGAACTAGAGGATTTGGATGAGATTTGATAGAAGCATCTTAGGGAGATTGAGTTGTGGTTTTTTATGTACATTCCTATAGTGAGGACTCTTTTAGTGATGATGATAACACTATGTGAGTGATGGCACTGTGAGACCTCATCCTTCCACATCTTGATTCATGAGGTGACAATTACACTGGAGGATGTGTGGAGAATTCAACCACTTCCTATCCACAAAGACTGAGTTATATATGACACTAATGCAAGGTATGATTCTTGTCATGAGGTTCTTCATTAGGACAATTTTGTCCTAAAAAACTCACAAATTGATCTAGAGATGTACCAAGGGCACTCACCAATATTCAAGTTGATTGTCGATGCATTGCTTTTACAGATTATGGCCCTAAACTGAAAGGGAAAAGGATTTAGTCCTATTTGGTGGCTTTCCTGGCACATGATGATCTATAGGAGAAAACTCTTCATGTGGGGCCTAATCATGCTAGTCTCACTATACCATGATATATACTAGTTTGTCTATTTCTAGGGTAGAGGCATCTGAGTATGTTTCACATTATTACACATTTGGGCATGGAAGCATATTGGCATGCTCTGATCAATAGTGCACATGGCATATTTGGATGTATACAAGCCTATAGTCTTCAAATATAGGGGGTCCATTACATTGTAGCACATAGGTTAGCTATTTATACCCTATTAGAACCATGTCATTGAAAATATGATAGTTTTCAGATGACAACCATGGCTACAAATGCATGTTTGGTATGATGACCACCATTAGCTCTTTCATACTCAACATACCTAGCACATGCAAAACCGGGAGCACAAAATGATAGAGTGATAACTTCTAGGCATGGTATCTAGATACTTCAGTGAGCTAAAGGATAGGTTGGATGATGCATACACCATCAATTTTTTGAGGACAACTAGGGAGGTTACATGCGGGCCACAACTTGATCCCCAAGTGGTCATTGATTAGTTTAGATATCTGGTGGTTAGGTTGTCGATATATGATCAGGGTTGGTAGATGCACAACCAACACTATCCTATAATGCATAGTTTATGTCTCCACCTAGGCTCAAAGATCCAATAGGTTTACCTCCCCAAGGGAGACATAGGCTAGGGAGGTGAGAATGGTTAGAATTAGTAGGTGGGATAGGTCCTAGGGGCATCACCACCACCTCCACCCCCTCCACCACTTCAATAGTAGCAAGGAAATGATCCCAGGGATTTATAGTTTTAGCTATTGACATAGGAGTAAGATCAGGCCCACTAGCTACTATAGGTAGTTATGCTTGAGTGGGACTAGACTTGCCAGTAGATTTGGGTGCTTATGTACCAGAGAGATCATGAGAGAAAACTTTGACAAACTTGTGATGTTCGTCTAGCCTAGGAGATGAGTACGAGGTAGAAGTTAGAGGTTATGGCTCAGTAGTAGGCATAGGGATAGGTGGGCTAGACAGTGGAAACTCACCTTTATAGGTAGGAAACAAAGGAGGCGTATTATAGGACACTGTATTATAGAGACATCCCCCCACACTGCTAGTCACCTAATTTTGATCATGGGATTTGGGTGCAGTTGAGTGAATCAAGTGGTCAACCGTCTATTAGATAGCATAGGGAGTAGCTTGGAGTAGGTCATCAAGACCAATCTCACCATCTGACAAAGGTAGTAGGGGATAGACCCCACCTTGATTTTGTAAACACATTTTTGATAAATAGCCTAATTTGTATACATATATACATTCATTGGCTCATTTTTGATAGCCTCTTATAATGTACCTTTGATGATAGTTACTCACATTGACTCAGATATGTATCATGATGTTCATTTTTGAGATATATATGAGATGGCCTAATGCAAATTTATGATGTGATGGCTTGATGATATGTGATGTTTATGTGATGTTTTTATTAAATATGTGTTATGATTATGTACAAATTCATGTACAAATTCACTTCTTTATTTATGCTTATGTGATATAAGATGTATGTGATGGATGCAATTCCACGAAATGGGTGTTTTGTTCTCATTTTCAATATCTTTGTATGACATGCTATGAGATAGATATGCATTCTTTTCCACATTACATATGATGATGCCATTATTTATGATATGAAGATGATATTATATGATTATGCAAGATGTATATATGCTAATGGTTTGTGGATGTAGGGCAGGTGCATTTATTTTTGTTGACAATCATGATACCATGTTAGTGTGGAAAGAAGATAGAAGAATGAGATGAATATTTTGACCATTGATCTTGAGACTTGTGTGGTGTAAAATATTTGTGTATTATATCAAATTAACAACACACTTGGATGAAAATTATTACATTAGGGAAATTCAAATTAATCTAACATAATTCAATAACAAAATTTCCTAAAAGCTTCTCATCCTCCTCTATTATCAAATGTCTAAGTAATTCATTCTCTCAGATCTTGTTCTTGCACAAACCACTAACATGCCATTTAAGAAATGAGTAGCATATTCATTTATAAAGCAAATTATGAACCTACTTTACATGATTTAATAGTTCAGCTAGATGCAATAAGGAAATGACATGGTGAAATGAGTTGATATGCATAAATTGATATGAAGTGGAAGATAATGGAAAACTAAACTAATGAAAATGAGATGAGGATTGATTCTACATTATGAATTAAACTATGAAATGTCTAAAAGAGCCATGATCCAAAAAAAATTGACAAAATAATCCTAAATACTAAGCTAAGAATGCAAATGAAGCTCTAAAATCTCAAGTAAAATTTTGCAGAGTGACCTTATGCAATTTCTGCTTATAAAAATGCTATAAATTGGGCTCAATTTATAGATTTTTCCAAGGAATTGGGTGAGTTGGAAGCCATGAGTGATCAAGATTTAATTTGGAGAATTTGACAAAGAAGAATGAAAATGATGGAGATAATAAGGCCAATGGTCCATTTAATTAAACTATTTTGCCAAGTGTAAGAGGGAATCATTTGGATGAAGGGGCCATGTGTGCTCAAGGTGGTTAAATTGTTGAGAATAATTATCCAATTTATAAAATAATAATAATCATTTTCATGTGACACATGGTGAGTTGGAGGGTGAGGTGGAAGGTAGTTAGAGAAAAGTATGTAGAAATGTGATGGAATTCAAATTTAAAAAATTGAATTAATTGAGAGGGAAGTTAATTAAAATAAAACAAATTATTTAGATTTTCTCATTTTAATTAAATCATGAAAGAGGTGGATTAGAATAGAAGAATTAAGAGGAAAGGAACTATGTAAATAAATTTGATTTATTTATATAGTTAAGGAATAATTTTTTTTATTTTTTTTTTGATCGGTAAAAAATGTTTATTATATTAAATTTAGAAAAGGTATTACAAAAAATTTCGTGGTTCTCACTAGAGAAATAAAACTGAAAAACTCCACACCAGAGCAATAGACACCACAGAATAACCAATACACCAAGAGACACAGACCCAGAAGCTTTAACACTACTATATTTTTGCTCCCCATCTTGGCCTTCCCTTGGTCTGAGACCGGAGGACCATCGTAAAGCTTTTCCTTTTCAAATTCTTGTCTTTCCTACCCTTGACAACTTGCCATCTGTCCTCCACCTTTTCAGCCTCCTTCTGCCAAACCCTTCCTTTCAATGCAAACCCATCCTTTACCAATTCAAACTCCTCCCTCTCCCAGTCCTCAGATGTTTCAAGTTGCCTCCATGAATCTTCCTCCATTGGCTTCTCAATCTGTCCTTCCTTCACAACACTGCTTACCCCTTTTTCCTTCAACTTTTCCATACCTGATTTCTCCCTACATTCCAGCGTTTTGGCTCCATGATGAGTTTCAGCTGCTTTCCCATCCAAGGCATTCCTTTTTGCACCATCTTTCACACTGAGATTCCCATTTGGGCCTGGCCCCCCTAGCGGCTCTAAGTCCTTGTTTATTTGATTCAAATCAGGTATTCCCACCGCCTTAGAAGAATCTTTAGCCTGCTGATCCATACTGCCCCCCTGCTTTTCAACTGCATAATGCCTTTGTGAGACATCCTACCACCAAGTTGTTGGTTTAGTCCATCTGGGTTTTGCACATTGTGCAGCAATATGGCTAGTTTGGAAGCATCTCCTACAACGAAAAGGTACCCCTTCATAGTCTAAAGGCTGTACCCAGCAACCTTTGGAAGTTTTGATTGAGATTTTTTCTGGAAGTGTCTCTGAAACCTTCATCTCCACCAATATTCGGGCATAGGTGGAATGCAAGAGATTAGAAGAACCCTCATCTACCATCAGAAAACCCCCCAAAGAACTTCTAATGGCCTCTAAGCATGACTCAAACCACAAATGAAGAGGTAGGTTTGGGAGTCTTACCCAAATAGGGACTTTATCAAAAGTCTTTGTAGCAGGGTTAAAGGCTGGATGCCAAGGCTTCAGAGACAAAGCAAATTTCTCCTCCCAACTCTAGAAGTAGTCACAGAGAACTTTATTTCTATCTCCCACAGATTCAAAAACCACAGTAAAAAAACCCCTTGCAACTGGGTAGATCTGGATACAACCTTCAACAATAGGTTCCCACTGCTCAGAAATCCATTTGTGTAAATCGCAGAGTCGTGGCCAAAAACCCCTAAAACATCCTATTAAACCTAATTGAGAGAAAAATTCAACATTGTGTAAAACCTCCGCCTCAAGCTCTTCTTGCAGACAAACCGTCGGTTCCTTGGCCTTGACATCATTATTTGGTTTCCCAGCCCCCTGAAGCAGAGGCTCCAGATGAGCATTCATTCCCCCTGTCTTACTTCCCCTTTCGTTCAGTCTGGACCTCGGATCTGCACATCCATCATCCTGTTTCCTTCCTTTCTCTGCACCTTGACTTGAGGTATGTCGCCCATCATTGCTTCCAACGCCCCTGTAACTCACGCCGCCCTCCTTTTTGCCTGAATCCTGCACCAGATTTCTGATATTTTCTCCGGCCGCATTTGCTCCACCGCTCAGAAATGTGAAAGGAGGTCCAACGGAAACATCCTGCAACTCCTTCCCACCCAGGCTCGGTTCAGGAGGAACCCTAGCCTCCGCCTCCCCCCGCAGTCGACCGTTACGCTCCATACTTTAAGGAATAAAAATTTATTAATTAAATAATCAATATTTAATTAATATTCTCCAAACCAATTTTTAGATGTATACATTTTTCCCCTCTTTGAAGTAATGTGTTTACACATTACCTCAAAGAAAAATTTACCAGTGCTACTAAAAATTTTAATTATGCCCCAGATAGTGTTTTCAGAGGATTTACAACTGTATGCCACCTCGGGAGATAAATTGAGGAAGTTGT
Source organism: Sequoia sempervirens (assembly GCA_007258455.2). NCBI lineage: Eukaryota > Viridiplantae > Streptophyta > Pinopsida > Cupressales > Cupressaceae > Sequoia > Sequoia sempervirens. Next base: position 488,892,911 of record VDFB02271358.1, read on the forward strand.
GATGATAAAGGATTTTTGATGATTTTTCAAAATTTCTGATGATGATGATGATGATGGAAAAATTTTGATTGGATAATAGTGCTTCGATTTATCTCCCGATATGAAATAATCTAAGCTGCTCCAATTAATTACTTCTCAAAGAAATTAAGATAATGCCACAAAAAAAAACCCCTTTAATTACCCTTATTAAGAGTTAAAAAGTAAAAAGGAGTTCAATTGTGCTAATTGCATTTTGAAAATTGTTTGAGGTGAGAAATTATTTGTAAGATTTTGAGCAAGATGGTGATCCCCATGCAGACACATCAATTTGAGTAGGTTCAATGACACAATCAACTTGTGGGATACAGACGTTTGGTAAGATTTCAAAACCTCCCTTGTGATTTTGTCATGAATTTTTCCACGTTTTTCAATTCGGATTTTTAAATTGAAAAATATTTTAGCTCTTCCGAAGTTTTTCATGGAGCCTAGACTAGGAGTTTTGGTGCTTCTGCGAATAGTTTTGGCACTTTCACCGAAAGTTTTGTTGCCTCCAAAGTCTATTTTGGTGATTCATTTTTTGCACCTAGGAGGTCCGAAATGGTGCTTCCAAGCGTCCAAAGGTCAATTTTAGAGTTTTGGTGTTTTTATGCCCTGTTCCAGCGCTTTCAGCTGAAATGGCACCTCTACGTGATTTTTCAAGGCATCTACTAGAAATGGCACCTCCAAGGTCTGCTTTGGTGCTTCCAAGATAGAATGAAGACGTTTGTTATTTTCTCCTTGAATTTTGATGTTTAATTGCTTTCAACTATTGATTAGGTTTTTGATGATAGGATAGATGATGTAGTGACCTCATGATAGGCGAGATGCACTAATGATGATGTCATCTTGGTCTTATGATAGGTGAGATTCAAAATAAATATGTTGATGAGATTTGATGAAAATCTCATTAGGATTGATAAGGTGATTGATTTTGATGTTTGATTGGTTTGTTGATTTTGATTTGATATGCTGATTTGTGATGTTTTCAAAATGATAGGAGACAAATTTAGATAATCTTCAGTATCAACAATGATTTTTGCTGCCATGGGAGATGTGGTTTGTTTGCTTTGATTGATATGCCCCAGGTTAGGATTAATTGGGGATTGTTGGAAACACTAGCAGAGATATGGCATAGCGACCACAACACTTTCCATCTTCCCACTTGAGAGATGATTGTCACAGTAGAGGATGTGTATAGGATTTTGTGGATTCCCACAGTTGGTGAGATCATCACTTATGATTCTACTGATTAGGGAGGGATAGATGCGTTATGCCAAATTTTTCATGATGATCAGATTGTTGGATGTTGGATGTCATGGTTGGAGATATTTTCTAGTGGTATTCCTTTGTCGTCCATTCTTGTGGGATTTTTTGATGGATTTTTATGTCTCGACAAGAGGGAAAAGGGGTTTTCTATTGGTTGGGGACACAGACTAGAGTATATTGTTAAGTTCAGGACTTGTTTTGCGTAGGGATCATGCATGCTTGCTCACCTATATCATGTTTTACACTAGTTCATCTACCTTAGAGGGGCTAGCTTGTTTTCCAGAGTCACATTGCTCCAAATTTGGGCTTGGGAGAACATTGTAGTTATAGTGCCTGAGACTGACAGATTTTGACTTTTTAGGAGGCCATACATTTATTGCTATGCCAGTGCAGTTGTCCAACATAAGTTAGGAAAACTAGAGTATTGGCAACGAGTTCTTGATGATTTGGATGTAGTCATTTGGTGGCCATATGTGGATTGTGAGTAGTGGGAAGAGGACCATTTGGAGGCTCCCTATCTTATGACATCCAAATATCTTATTGGGTGGACTCCATACATCATTGAGATATTTTTGTTACTGAGGGTATTGAGACAATATGGTTGAGTTCAAGGGATGCCATAGGGATCAGCCCTATATGCCCGTAGGTAGCAAGATGTCATAGAGTGGGGACCGACATTGTCCTATGATGCTGCAAGTGAGGAGTTCTTGCATTTACAACCATTGATTTGGGAATATCATCCAAAGATGATTGAGGGTTATAGGAGTGATGAGTACACAAAATATTGTGGTTAGCATCCGTTTATGAGGATTTTGAGGCCTGATGAGCCCATGCTACCATTTGAGGATGACAAGGACATACCAGCCAGACGGAGGCAAGGTAGAGATGAAGGGGATGAGGATGAGGGAGAGGGTGGTGATGATGGTGATGGAGTCAATGGCGAGGGAGGAGGTTGAGGATATGGAGGAAAATAACATCCTGTATTTGACATCCACGTGCCTCATAGGAGGTGGTCCCTAGTGGCACTAGCACAACAACATGTGCAAATATGCCTACCTTCCCAACATCAGTAGTCCTAGATCACTGCTTTACACACACAGGTCTAGACTAATCAGGGACAACTTACACAGTTACAGGGGTAGTTGCAAACAGAGACTAAATTGTTGACCCAAGTGCAAGTACAACTCTTACATGCATAGGGTTAGATTCAAACTTTGATAGCCGAGAGAGATGTTGCTTGTCAATAGTTGACAAATCTATAGGGTTAGGGACAGGAATAGGGATAGGATATAGTGCTAACTACAAAGATATGCTATGAGACGATAGGCTGAGTAGGCAGAGGCCCTTATAGAGAGATTGCAACAGGCTACCATGGCATTGGGAGTTGACAATTATTTCAAGGAGATTCGTCACACTTCTTAGGAGGCTTAGTTTTACATGGACATGTATCATGAGTTGGTTCCTCTTGAGAGGAAAAATAGTTTCAATACATCTCAGATGAGTAGATCACAGTCCCGAAAGGTGAGTATGGGGGTGACACAACCATTTCCAGGGGATCAGAGGGATCTATGTGGAGGTCCCTTAGGTACAGCAGGGGGAGGTATAGGTCCAGCAATGCTAGTAGCCTTAGGGGGCAGTACCACCTAGTTTCTAATATTTGATGTATTAAATGTACACTTTGATACTTGATTATGTGGCCACCATTTTTGATGATGATATATTATGATCATTTTGATATCCTTGTACATTTGATATATTTTGAAATATATATGCAGTGATGATGTTGATGATCCTATGTGTTATGTGTGTTGACTTATGATGTATGCATTTAATTTCCTATTATGTATGCCATGTGATGTTTTATGATGATCGTATTATGGATGCAACACTTTATGTTTTTTTATGTATCATTTTATGAAAATGTCCATGTGTTATTGCTTTTGGATGATTCTAATGAAAATATGTGATGTGATGAATGGAAAAATAATGTTAATGAAAAGATGGATGATTCTAATAATGGATTAACATGTTCCTATTGATATATGACATGTGGGATAACTTATGTTCTTTGTAATTTCTGATGCAAATGTTATGATCTGTTGCATGTATGTGATGGATGGCATGATTTACATGTGTATGTGTCTAAATGTATTTGGATGAAATGATTTTCTTAATGCATTTGTTTTTGCCTAATTTTTCATGATGCAAATATATGATGGATAACTAACTGAATGTAATATGTTATTTTACTTATGTTCAAATTTCTATGATGCAACTAAATGATCTTAATAACTAAATGGATGCCTAAGTGATGATAATACTATGAATGATGTCCTAATGTTTATGCTTCTAAATGATGTATTTTTTTGGTGATATCAAATGTACTCAATTTGTTAATGATAGAAATAACATCAGCCTTGGAAAAATCTAAAAATACCATTACAACAACCAATATGAATGCAATCTAGATATGCAATGCTAATGATGTAATGATGACATCCCAGTGATTTCTTGTGCTTATTATCATCATCCATCTTTCAAAATTTTGAAAGTGAGTATAAACATCGATGGTATAATTAGACTATGATCACCTAAGTACTACTTTCATGATGTTTGATAGTGCAAGTTAACACAAGCATCTAGGTATAATTAGAGTAAGATGACCTGAGTATTTCTTGCATAAATAGATAAGAGTTAACCATTTTCCTATGTGAATCTAGAATTTCATCAATGATACTTTGTAGAGCATGTCCCACAATGATTCTCATAGTAATAATGATTAACTCACAAGTAGCAAACAAAGAAAATATCATTCTCAATCATAGCTTTTCTAGTTCTTTGACATCCTTGAATTGCTCCTGAGAAATGATAACATCAATCATAATGCAAAAAATTTGAACATTTGTGAAAAAATGGTAAAACTGTGATTCAGAATAGCATCATCCTTGTAACCTTGATTTTTTGCTATTTTTTGGGATTTTTAATTTTTCTAGTTTTTTGGTGTTTTCTAAGATTTTGACCATGTAATACACACAGAGACCATGTAGTTCGATCGACTCAACCAATTTATAGGATCAAGATATGAATAGACACTTAATTAGAATGAACTGCAACAAATCAATTCTACAAGGTGACTCTATTTTTGGCTTTTTGGATTTTTGACCTTTTTATGGATTTTTTGACATGACAAGGATGTTCAATGTGTTTTTAATGATGATTGATTATTCCATTTTGGATGCATTGTGATCATTGTTTTCATTTCTTTTTTCCATTGTTGTTTTCCTGTTGGTTCAAGCCCAAAGTTCATTTGCCCCCAGTGGACACAAACTAGTTTATTATGGTTATGTACAATGGTTAAAAAGTCAAGGTGAGACATAACTAGCTGCACACGATTTTCATATGTAGCTCGAATGAAGAATGCATATGTTAATGATATCTAGCCAGAAGTCAACATGCATTCTTATAGATGAAGAATCTATCCTGTCACAACTAGTGCTTGTTTGCTAAGTTTTCACTAATTGATTTTATTGCACTTTTTCAGATTTTATGATTTTTTTTAATTTTTGTATTTTTCTGATTTTTTTGTATTTTTTTGCTTTTTTGAGTTTTTTGTTTCACCAAGATGCCTGTTTGCCAGGTTTTCACAGTGCGACCATTTTTTTAGGAGATTTTTTTATGTTTTTCCTTTTTTTTAGGACTTTTTAAGATGTTTTTGGATTTCTTCAAGACTTTTTTTGATGTTTTTGGATTTCTTCAGGACTTTTTCTGATGTTGCGGCTGATTTATGTGTAGAATTTCTTGAGATGAAGACTATTCATTAGCTCTTCAAATTAGTTCCCTTCTAGAGTAGATAGCTGATATGCTCCTGAACCATAAACTGACACAATGACAAAGGGTCCTAACCAATTTGGTTCAAATTTTCCTTTCTTTTCTCTATCTTGCAGATTGCATGGGTTTTCCTTGAACACTAAGTTACCAACTTGAAACATTCTCATCTTAACCTTATGGTTGTAACTTCTGGACATGTGTTATTGGTAGGCCATTAGATGATTTGATACATGTTGGCGCTGCTCATCTAACAATTCTAGTTCTTGCAATCTTGAGATTCTATAGTCTTCATCAGGGATGATGCCTTTTAATGAAACCCAAAGTGATGGTAATTCAAATTCAATAGGTATAATGGCCTCAGAGCCATATACTAAAGCATATGGTGTAGTTCTTGTTGGTGTGTGAATACATGTGCGGTATGCCCACAAAGTCGGATTCAATTGGATGTGCCAATCACGTCTTGTGACATTGATAGTTTTCTTCAAAATCTTCAGGATGGTTTTGTTGGAAGCCTTTGTCTGACCATTTCCCTGAGGATAATATGGTGTAGAGAAGTGGTGTTGAATATTGAACTTCTCACACAATTCTTGCATGTCTTGATTTTTGAATGGTCTTCCATTTCAAGTGACTATGGATTGGGGAATGCCATACATAAAGATAATGTAGCTAAGGATGAATGATGAAATCTGATTTCCTGTGATGTTGGTTAGAGGAATAGCTTCAATCCACTTTGTGAATTATTCTATAGTTGTGATGATAAACTTGTGTCCATTTGATGAAGATAGATGAATTTTACCAATAAGATCTAGTCCCTATTGAAAAAATGGCCATGTGGATGCAAAAGGTTGAAGTTCTTGTGCTGGTGCATGGATGAGGTTGCTATGAATCTAACATTTTTGACACTTCTTCATAAACTGGAAAGAATCTTTTTCCATAGTTAGCCAATAATAACCCAAATGAAGGAGTTTCTTGGCTAGGGTTTGACTACTTGAATGTGCTCTGCAAACACCCTCATGGACTTCTCATAAATCCATTTTAACCTCATTGCATTCTAGACATCATAAGAGAGTTCTGTGAAGAGCTTGTCAGTATAGTACATCTACTATAAGTGTATGTCGGGTGGCTCGGTGAATGAGATTGAATTTTTGGTTTCCTGACAAGCTAGGTGGAAGAGTGTTATCTTTCAAGTAGGTATAAATCTCACTATAGATTAAGGTATTGGTATCAGATAGATGATAGATGACATGAGATTCAGTATCATCATAAGCAGGGGAAAATAGTTGTTCCACCAAGAACTCGTAATGGTTTCTTTTCTCTATAATTTGTAACAAGGAAGCAATAGTAGCCATGGATCTTCAACTTTATTGTCCACTCTTGAAATATGTTCAAATTTGATATCCACAAAGTATTTCTTGAAATCATCTAGAATTATCTTCGAAGGCATAAATTTGTAATCCCTTGCTTGATAATCATAGTTGACTTGATTAATGACTAACTGAGAATCTCCATACACTTGTAATTCTAGGACCTTCCATTCTATTGATGTTTTGATGCCAATGATTAATACTTCATACTCGACCATGTTGTTGGTACAAGGGAACATCAGTCTGTATGATTTTGGTATGGTATGTCCTTGTGGAGTGACAAATAGGATTCTGGCTCCTGATCCATGTTGGGTATGTGATCCATCAAAATATAGTGTCCATTGTTTTGTAGCCACAACAAGAACATCAACATCTAGAAATTCAATGTGTAAAGGATGATTATCTGGTAATGGTTCCTTTGCTAACTGTTCAACAATCACTTGTCCTTTTATGGCTTTCCTATCTACATATTGGATATCAAATTCACTGAGTATCATGACCCATTTAGCCATTTTCCCTATTAGGTTAGATTTACTAAGGAGATATTTGAGAGGATACATTTTAGCTATCAACTTGATGGTGTGAGTTAGCATGTAGTGTCATACCTATTGGGTAGAGAATACTACTACTAGACAAGCCTTTTCGATGGAGGTATAGTTGATCTCATAGCCATTTAAGGTCCTATTGATATAGTAGTTTTCTCTTTCTTTTCCTACTGGATCTTCTTGTGCTAATAGAGCTCCCAATGATTCCTTTGTTGTGGAAATATATAATAGTAGTGGATTCCCTTCTTTTGGTGGTACTAAGATAGGAAGATTCATTAAATATTGTTTCAACTAATTAAAGGCTCCTTCGCATTTTTCATCCCATCTGAATGAAACATTTTTATGCAATAGATGAGTGAAGGGGTGAGTTTTGTTCATGAGTTATGAAATGAATCTATGGATCAATTGAAACCTCCCTTGTAGAGAATGGAGTTGACTAATGTTCTTTGGCGGTGGAATTTCCATAATAGCTTGGACTTTGGCTAGATTCACTTCAATCCCTTTTTTCTAAAACTATGTACCCCAGGAGCTTAGCTGAAGTTACCCCAAACATATATTTCTTGGGATTTAGCCGTACATTGAATTTCTCCAATCTGGTGAAATTTTTATCTAGGATCTCTAGTTGTCCCTCCCTAGTATATGATTTTGCTAATAAATCATCCATATAATCTTCCATGAAAGTATGCATCATGTCATGAAAGATTGTTGTCATTGCACGTTGGTATGTAGCACCTGCATTCTTTAAGCTGAACGATCCCCATGGACAAGTAAAATTTATTTTATCCTAATCTTCCAGAGCTATTTTCATTTGATTATATGTAGAAAATCCATTCATCAGTGATAGCATGCCATGCCCTTCTGTCAAGTCTACTATGATGTCTATATTGGTGAGAGGAAAATCATCCTTGGGACAAGCTTTGTTAAGGTCTCAAAAATTAGTGCAGATTTGAATGTTGTTGTCAAGTTTTGAAATTGGTACTATATTGGATATCCACTCGACATAATCAATAGGTCTGATGAATGTTGCATCAAGCAACTTCTTCAATTCTACCTTTACCACTAGTGTAATATGGGAGTGAATTTTTCTCAACTTTTGTTTGAATGGTTTCACTCCTGGAGATAATGATAGATGATGCATGATGAGTTCTGGATCAATTCCTGGCATGTTCACATATGACTAAGCAAAGTTTTTTTTTTTTTTTTTTGTGAGCATTTTATGAAAGCTCAACTTTTCCTACTTTGTCAAAGATGTTGCTAGATGAATATTCTTCACTATCTCTTGATTGTTGATGTTACTATGTGGGTTTAATCAAGACTTTGGATCTTTCTTGAAAGTATTCTGGGAGAGTAGAAATATTCCATCCTTTGATGCCTCAAGGAGTTTTTTTCCATTGGATGTGCTCTTTTTTTTACTTTTTCCAAGTTTGGTATTGCCATTAAATGGTTTTCAATATTAGATCTATTTCTTGTATCATTCATTTTGTAGCTGGAAGATTTGATACTCCCTTGTGTGGAATCCTTGTTATGATGTTCATTGGTGGAATCTATTTTAGGATCACTGGCATAGAGGGAATTGACAATGGTGTCATCATTTGAAAATGTAGGAATTTCAAATGGTTCAATTAGGTCCCAATCTATGAGCTCAGGATGCAGCAAGGGTAAGCAGTCACCCGATGGGTTAAGGTCAGAAATGGTAAGGGTTTGGATAGTGGTGTCTTTCATTAGTCTAATAGAAAAAATTGAGGTCTAGAATGTCACTCTCTTCTAAATTATCTGCTACACTCTAAGTTGAATCATCTTCATTGGAATCATCAAGGTGTTGTGATCCAAATCCAAATGGTCTCGAACCGAATCCTTGTCCCTCTTCAAGTAGGGGTGCATATTTATGTACCACATCAATATCCTTGTCATGAAAAAACTCTTCTGATAGTGAATCCCACTCATATTAATTGGAATTAGTTTCATGCTCTTCGCTAGCTTATAACTATAGGATTCTTTCAACCACCTTTTTTTGTGTCCTCCTTATAGCCCAATCTAGTCTTATCTTTTGGATTGATTAAAATGGGTTGAATTGGTTCTACGATTCCCTCTTTTATTTTACCCATGGGGACTTTCCCTTCATATCCCACCTTTTCCAAGAAAGTGAAACCTTTTCCATATTGAGCTATCTATACAGTGGTAGTTACTACTTGGGATTCTTCCTCATCTTTATAAAGCTAGTTTAGAACATCATTGTCTTTTGGTTCATCAATCCTAGTGCTTTCTTTTATGAATCTTCCATCAAATTTGGTAACTAGTTGTGTGGTTTGTTGTATTGATGTAGAGGGTTGTCCATGGACCTTTGGAGAAGAAAATTTTGAAAGACATAGGGACTGTTCAAAGAAGTATTCACCAACACCTTTTTCTTTGACTTGGAATTTTTCATCAAATTGTTTTGAAAAGGAATTCAATTAGGCTTTAGGATTTGAGGATGCAAATGGAGAAACTTCTTCTTTCTTCTCAAACTATTTAGATGTGGAATTGGATTGGCTTTCATGATTTTTAGAAATGACAAATGGTTTGGATGAGGAACTTTACTGGCTCTGCTCATTGGAAGTAGTGGAAATGGATGCCTCTCTATTATGAGGTACAAAGATATCTTGGATAGATTTTAGGGTATTGCAATATTGAGAACTATTTGAATCAGCAAAAATGGTAATTTCCTAACCACCATAAGGAAATTTTAGACATTGGTGATATGTTGAAGGGACCACCTGCATTTCATGGATCCATGGTCAACCCAATAGTATTTTATAGGTCAGATCCTTGTCTAAGACTTGGGAAATTATATCTTTTTGGATTGGTCCCACTTGTGTGGGAAGGATGATCAACCCCTATGAAGCTCTTTCTTCATCATCATATGCTTTTATTGTAAACTTTTTCTTTGAATTAATTGCATTCTCAGAAAATCCCAAGGCACGAACAAGCTTTAAAGTACATATATTCAAGTCAGCTCCTTCATCTATTAAGACACATTTGACATGGTGTTTATGAATCAGAACTTCGATATGGAGGACAACATTGTGGGGATAGGAAATGGACACATTGTCATTTTCAGAGAAAGGATAGACAATGTGGTGTAGTCAAATGTCCCGCCATGGCTTCAAATTTACATACTTCCAGATTCATGGGTACTATTATGTCCACTAGGGCCTTTTCTAAGATCTCTTTGTGAGAAGGAGAAATTTTGAGTAGTTCCAATATAAATATTTGTGTACGGATCTTTTTTAATTGGTACACTATGTTGTATTGATTAGGTGAGATGACAGGAGTTTTGGATGAGCCTCCTTTTAGAACATATTTAGCTTGAGCCCTCGTCGCATTCAATGGTATACTATCTTGTTTCCCATTTATTTTAATGACGTTAATTTGGGTATCCATTGTAGTCATAGTTGTTTGTGTATCATTGATTTAATTTTCAAAGATGATGACATCATGTCTTGGTTCAATTGGGGTGTCATAAATTGGATCACTATTTGGTGTAATGTATTGGTGGTCATCAATTTCAATGGTACTCTTCTAATTTTCAATAGCTGAGATATTATTTATGACAATATCATGGACATAGTTCACATTATTTCCCTTTTTGTTGTTGTAGAGGAATCCCCTTTTTCATAATTTGGAAAAGGATTTTTAAATGCCTCAAGATCCACATTTGTTTGGAGTCCTTCTATTCGTATGATTTTGTTGTCTATCAAGTCTTGTATTTTATGTTTCAATTGCATTCAACTATTTGTTTGGTGGCCTTTATATTGATGGAATTCATAGTAATAGAAATCATTCCACCATGACAATTTCACCTTTGGTTCAAACCCTCGCATGTTAGGAAAAGTTATGAGGTTGTTCTCAAGAAGTTCTCTTAATGCAGATTTGTATGATTGACCCAAAGGTGTAAATTTCCTATAGTTTGATTGTGTTAGATATGGTAAAGGATTTGATGGGGTGTTACTTTTTTTGTTATTGTTTTGATTGTTGGATGAGTTGATATTTTTATTGGTACCTAGATTATTGTTTTGATCAGTTTTGGTTGTGGTACCTGAAAGATTAAAGATTGGTTGTGTTATGTGTTTGAGTGACACCTTCATTGGAATTTTTGTTTTTGTCCAAAATTTAGGTTTATCATAGTTAGGGTTGTTTGATCCTTCATTGTGAATTTTCAATACAACTCTTCTAAATAGGGCTTCTTCAATCTTGACACCATTTTCTATCATTTTCTCAAAACTAGGGGGACATTGTAATTGCAATCGATAGCTTAATCCACTGTTAAGATTATCAATTAAAATTTCCATCTTTTCCCATTCAGGAATGGGATGAGCATATTGAGAAAAAAACCATCTCCACCTTTTTAGGAATACAAGAAAGGCTTCCCCTTGATTTTGTTTGGTGTTACAAAATATTTCATACTGATCTCATGGGAAATGTACAAATATTGTGTGATAAACTAGTTGAACAATTCTCGGAGATATTTTATGCTTGGTTGCAACTTTGAGAACCATTCCATACAATGCCCTCCCAAATTACAAGGAAATAGTCCCATTAAATATGTGTCCTCGTGAGTGAATTCGAGACTCATGGTTCAAAATTCTCGTACGTGGTCTATAGGGTCTGATTTTTCATTGTATTTATCATACTTTGGCAAGTCGCAGTTTGGGGGAAATGGTATCATGTTTAACCTTTTTTCAAAGGGGTAGGGACACATATCTTATATCATGTATCTTTTCATAGTCCCTCCTTGAATATCTTGGAATTGTTGTTGAAGGTTTTGTAATTGGCGTGTTAAAATAGTCATTTGGCTGGTAGGAGGTGTCTCAATCTTGGCTTTCTTTTGGATAGCCTTCAATTTTTCCTCATCAAAGTCATTAGGTATTTTAGCCCCTTGAATTTCCAATATAAGGAGGTATTTCTCCCCATCTTTTGCAAAGAATTTTTCTAGGAATTTATCAAAATTTGGGTCTTGGTTTGCTTCTTTGATGTCTTCTTCTATTATCTCATCTATTTCATTTTGAGAAATCTTATGAAAAGGGTTTTCCTCTGGTTGAGCCATATTATTGGAAGATTCGAGTTCTTTGTCCTTAAGTTTTTGTTTCTGAGACCTCATTAGAATGGGCATAAAAGTGAGTAAGGTTTCCTAAATTTTGACCATTGTTTGAGGGTTCCAAGGAAATACCTAGGTCAAATAGAATGATGAATTCTATTGATGTAAACAAGGTGACAAAATTTGATACAAAGTGTATTGTTTCAATGATGAAAGATAAAAACCTTGATAAGGAATCTCAACTTGGTGATCAAATTCAGATGTTTTATCAAAGTTTAGGTAAAGTTTTTTTCACTTGGATAAGTAAATTTTAACAAATTTTTGGACTCTAAGGAATAATTCTCAACTTGGGGAGATTTTGAAATTTTGTTTCCAATTGTGAAATGGTTATAAATTTACTTTCTAGACAAGATGTTTGAATCTTTGTAAGAGTCTTCGGTTTTGGAAATAATAAAATGAATACAAGTCAGGGTTGTTCTTGGAGGATTTTCTGCAAAAATTGAAGAGCAATTTGTCCCTAAAGTTGTAAAGTGTTGCAAGATGTTTTTGACGATCCTTTGGACTAAGAGGTATGGGTTTTGGTTTTTGAATTTTAATCTTTTGTGAAGTCATTGGATAAAAACCATGTTTAGACTCTTGTCAAAGCTAAAAATGACTATGACCAAGAAAGATGATTGAATTTTGGTTGCAAAATGACGGATGGGAATTGGAGTCAGCTCTTTATTTTTGGGTTTTTGGTGGAAGCACCATTTCAGTGGGTAAAAGTGCCAAAAAGGTAGAAGCACTAAAGAAAATCTTGAAGATGCCACATAAGCAAGAAAATACACCATAGAAAATGGTCAAAGAACCACAAAATGGTCGAGAACCGCTAAAATTTTAGGTAAATGCTCTGGTAAATAAGGTGAAAGTGCTGAAATAGAGGGTGAATGCACTGGTAAAGTTGGTAAAAATGCTACAGAAAGCAATAGAAGTATCAAACAAGTATGCAATAGTTTTTTTATAGTTTGTTTGATTTTTTTTGGTTTTTGGTCACAGACGGTTTGTTCTAGATGATGTATTATGAATCACAATTTTGTAGTTTTCTAGTGTGTAAAGTTTCATTTGAGTTTTGTTTTGAGAACAATTTGACAAGCACAATCAAGCACAATGTACATTCCCTAGGGCTATGATAGACTATATTCTCTTGTATTCCACACAAGTTTTACCCCAACCACACTTATTTTTAGCAGATAAATTTAGAAGTTTGGCCACATAGGCTGCCCCTTACATTTCACTCTCTTCTGAGGTCAACCAAGCTTCCAACCTCCATGAAACTCCCATGGTAGACTAATAATCTCTACTAAAGAATATGAGAATGTGGATTCCTTCACACCGACCAGTGTTGTACCAAGAGAATAGATAAAGGATTTGGCCAATTCTATAACAAGGGTTCTAGTAAGGACTTTTCGTTCATGGGGGATAACCCATGTGGTGCGAGACCATTGTTTCACTTCTTGTCAGGACTATCCTTTTGATATTGGCCTTTGTTCCAATACCCACATTTATGTCCCAACTAGAAATGCACTTGGCTTTAGTGTGTTTTCAGTTGGGTCATTCCCTTGGGTGAGTACCTTTTCCCCAAGGCAGGATCTGTAGGATAAACAAAAGTGAGAGAACATACCCATAGTTCAATCAATCTTTATTTCACATAAATAAAGAGAGAACCCACACTATATACCCTACTCACACTCATAGATTATCAAGAATGGGTCTGGGTTTTTGGTCACCCAGTTAGGGGGAGAGCATATTCCTACCATTCAAAATGCACCACAAATAATGAAAAAGGAATGGGTCTAGATTTTTGATCACCTAGTGAAGGGGAGCACATATTCCTACCATTCCAAACATGCAAAAAACATGGTGTTCTTTCCTTGTTAATTAATCTATGTTCCTAATTTAAAGCAAGAAGGAAAGATATAAAATCTAGTCCCTACATCAAATTCATCAGTAGTTTCTCATAGATTATCTTTGGCAAGCATTCTTGAGTTTTAGCAAAGTCTTTGACAATGTTTTATGCAACCTGCAAAATAGTTCAAATCCAACATTATTTTTTCATCCTCAGAAAAAATTATAGAAATAATTAAAAGTGCCATAACATAAAGCAGAAGCGCCAAAAAGACAAAAGTGCCACAAAATTGATTGAAAACACCATAGAAAAGAGTAAAAGTGCCACAGAAAAGGGTGAAAGCACCAAAAAAACTCCCTGAAGCACCACAGAATGGCTTGGAAGTGCTAGAGAAATCCCTTGAAGCACCAAAACAATTAGCGTAAGCGCCAAAAAATTCTTTCGTAAGCGCCAAAGAATTACATGGTTGTGCTAGAGAAATTCTTATCTTAGCCTACAAAACACAATTTCTAGAATGTAAAAAAATAACAGGGGTTGAGCCCCACAGTGGGTGCCAATTTATGTGTGGTGTAAACTATGCATGAATTATATCAAATTAATAACACACTTGGATGAAAATTATTACATTAGGGAAATTCAAATTAATCAAACATAATTCAATAACAAAATTTCCTAAAATACTTGTCATCTTCCTCTATCCTCAAATGTCTAAGTAATTCATGCTCTCAGATCTTGTTCCTACACAAACCATTGAGATTTCATGTAAGAAATGAGTATCCTATCCATTTATAATGCATATTATGAACCTACTTCTACATGATTTAATAATTCAACTAGATGCAATAACAAAATGACATGGTGAAATGAGCTGATATGCATAAAATGATATGAAGCACGAAAGATAATGCAAAAATAAACTAATGAAAATTAGATGAGGATTGATTCTACATGATGAATAAAACTATGACATGTCTAACAGAGCCATGATCCAAACAAAATTGAGAAACTAATCCTAAATACTAAGCTGAGAATGCAAATGAAGCTCTAAAAACTCAAGTAAAATTTTGTAGAGTGACCTTATGCAATTGCTCCTTATACAAAAGCTATAAATTGGGCTCAATTTATAGATCTTTCCAACACATTGGTTGAGTTGGAAGCCATGAGTGATCAAGATTTAATTTGGAGAATTTGACAAAGAAGAATGAAAATGATGGAGACAACAAGGCATATGTTCCATTTAATAAAACTATTTTTCCAAGTGTGAGAGGGAATCATTTGGATGAAGGGGCCATGTGTCCTCAAGGTGGATAAATTGTTGAGAATAATTATCAAATTTATAAAATAATAATAATCATTTTCATTTGACACATGGTGAGTTTGAGGGTGAGGTGGAAGGTAGTTAGAGAAAAGTATGTAGAAATGTGTTGGAATTCAAATTTAAAAATTTGAATTAAGTGAGAGGGAAGTTAATTAAAATAAAAAGAATTATTTAGATTTTCTCATCTTAATTAAATCATGAAAGAGCTGAAATAGAATAGAATAATTAAGAGGAAAGGAACTATGTAAATAAATTTCATTTATTTATATAGTAGAGGAATAAAAATTTATTAATGAAATAATCAATATTTAATTAATATTCTCGAGACCAATTGTTGGATGTATACAAGACTAATTTAGATGTCCAACAAGTCCATAATGCATCAATAATTAATTAGATATGGTGATGAATTAGATGATTAGCGCATATTTGAGATTGGGACTCTCAGTCATTCCTTATTTTTGATATAACACATAGACATGATGCATCATGGAATTGATAACTAGGATGGTGTTGTATCTAGTATAGTGGTTTTTGACTCTTCAAATAGATAGAATAGTTCTTATTCACACCTTGACATACAAAAATATCATTGGAATGTAGTTTATAAGTTCAAAATACATTGTACCAAAGCATACACAATATTCAACAGTTTACTCAAAACGAGCTCCCTACACACAACTAAGTATGCGCCAAGATGATTTTACAAGAATAACCAAAAGCACAACAAATGAAAGATAATGATCGATGCCCCATTCCTTTCTCTATAAATTATTTAGACCTCATCGAGGGGTCCTTAGAATGGGCGAATATGATAAATCATAAGAAAAAGATAAAAAAAATCAATCAGTGTTATCTATATATTTGGCCAACATAACATAGTTAAGGTGATTTCTTATGTAGATCCCCATTGTTGGAAGGATGCATCCTAGGAATATTTTATCACATGTTTTGACTAAGACTAAGTGTAGGATAGGTTGTTGATACAAACAAAACTAACTCACTTACCTATGATCTAGACTTTAAATTTTGACATTTAGGTTCTCACTTCATGACTTGCAATACTTTTTTTTCTATTTGTTTTACCAAATTTTGAAGATGATGATTGATTTATTACATGGATGAAGTTTATTTCAGGTGAAAGCCAAATGGGAAATGATGGATTTGATATTTTATGGAAAAAATTAATGTTTTGGATGTTTTAAAAATGTTTTGAGAATGCTTTTGGTCTTTTTAAAAGTTTATGTGAATGTTTTGTATTTCTATTATTTAAGGTTGTTTATGGTTTTTTCAACTTTTCTAATGATTTTAAGTTTTCAAGTTTTTAATTTTTTTTGTGTTTTCTAAGTTTTTAACCAAGAACCTAACCTAAATACTATTGGAAACAAGAAACATTGAGAGGTGGAGGGGTGAATCAGTGTTTTGCAAAAAATAATTCCTTTTATTTTGATCTTTAATCCACCTAAAACATTTAATCAAAATCAATATGTAGAAACTGAAAGCAAGAAACCACACAACCATAACACAAGGATTTTTTTACGTGGAAAACTTGTTAGGGGAAAAACCATGGTGGATGGCCAATCCACAATAAGTTTTGAGTATACTTAAAAGATAAGAAATATTACAAAAATGGGAATGCACTTGCATTTAGGCTCAGTGCCTAGAGCTCACTATTCAAAGATGGACACACTGCCCTTACAATATTTTGGAATAGATCCAAAAGAGAATGAACTAAATATATAACATCTACCAATTCTTGATTGTAGTTTTGGTTAAACTCTAATGACAAAATTTTGTCTTGATGATTGATACCGAACTTATACCCTATTATGCTCAAGTTCGCACACAAAATCCTTATGCACAAGAGAAACTATGGATGATATCACTCAAAAACTCCTTAGAAATTTGCAACATATACCAATGAACCTTCTTCATTACACACAATGATATATTCTATCATCTAAATATATCCACAACTAGGGATTTAATTGCCACAGATCAGCTCAACACAACATAATAATATTTACAACTTGTTGGCCCATATCATGAATAATTTCGATGCGTATCTAAAAAATTCAGCTAGACAATAGCTAGGACCAATAATTAAACATTTTGAATTTAAAAAAATCTTAAGTATGTTCACTTTATACATCCACAATGCACCACTTTCATTGAGTTAGCTCTAACAAGGAAATAGACAGAAAATGTCCTTTTGGAACTCCAAACTCATATAGAAACTAATGCAACACCACAAGAATCAATAATAAGATGATCCACATGTTCAAAAATAAATTCCAAATATCCACAACACAAAACAATGATCGGATGAAGATATCTGACGATATACTATGTTCCTCAAGTATTCCATCGATAATGCATAGTATTCCACTTCGTCTGCCAGTATGAATGGATAGAGATCTATGGACCATGGGGATGACTTTAGTTGCCATAAATGACAACATTAGAAGCCATAAATAATCTCTCAAAACCATATTCCAACAATCCCCCCCTTTGGAATTGATGGAAACACTTAAGAAAATGATTAAGTATAGAAACCAATAATCACATTCCCAATTCAAAATAATCCTTCACTACAAAATATTACTCCCCATAAGAATATCAAGGAATTTTTCACTTCACTCTCTCCCCCTTTGACATCAATGACAAAATTGGGGAAACCAAAATTGCAAAACTATACAAGTATAATGGGAGACTTATAGAAATTTGAATATGTCTGGAAAGAAATTCTTCAATCCACTTAAATTTCAGTCCCACAAACTTTTCAAACTCTCCAAAATGGTAATATGACCATAGAGAAGATAAGACAATGTTTCTACAGCTTCCAAACTTACCAGATTAGGAGCAATCACAACAACTTTTGCTTCATTCAAGGCATTCACTAATATCTCATTTTTTGGACTTATCAGTCCCCTGATTTCACTTAATTTTCTAATAACCCTTTCATTTTTAGACTTCAAATTCTTTATTTGGTAAAGCAAAGACATTACCTGACTATCTTGATGAAACCACTACCAACCAATGCATCAAAGGTGTTAGAAATAATAACCAACTGCTGCTCAATATCATTTATCTTCTTCTCATTTTCCTCAACAAATTTTGACAAGATTAAGTAGGATTTTTACAAATTTCCTCCTAGGTACATGTGTAGGATCATGATGGGCCAAAAAGTGGCAATATGATGGGTATGTGGTTGATGACTTTTCTTTTACCCAAAATTGATGAAACGAAAAGGGTTTTTAAAGGAGATTCTCAACTTTCCACCAATATAAATTATGTTTTACTTTGAATTTAATAAGTAATTATTATTCATTTTCTATTCGAATTATGACAAAAGACCTGATTGATAGGTTGATTGAAAAGCATTTATAGCTTTCGAACAATATAATTTTTTTTAATCTAAAACATGCATCACATTCTATGCTTCACACACTATATGATTACAAAAAGAAAAATTGAATTTCATGAAGTTTTGACCCAGTTAAGGTGGTCAGACATAGGAGTTTTTTATATTTTTCAAATTTTTAAATAAAAAATTATGATTAATTATTTACTTCAAAAAAAATTACAAAAAAATATGCATCACATCAGTACATGAGTCCTCTACTTATATCTAAAATATTATAAAAAATATTATAATTTTATTGTGGTTAGGGTGGTCAAACAGACACCTACTTCTTATTTTTTCCCTAAAATTTAAGTACTACTACATTAAAATTTCAAAATTTTCCGAAATATATTTTATAAAAAAAACCTAGTAGTTTAGAAACTTCATTCAATTTGCTACAAATTTCATTCTTACATATTCTTGAAATAATATAGATAACTTATTCAATTTTTAACGTCAAGTTGTCTAACTCTGATTTTTCTGAATTTTTTTCCACTTAAGGTCCTATTTTCTCCATGATGATCTTGTACGTACCCTCCTTTAGTTATAGAACCTTGGACATTCTCTATGCAATTACTCAACAAGGCTTTATCTTTGGCAATTAATTCTTTTAGGCTTCCAATTATTTCTTCCTTAAATTCCTTTTTCACTTTAACTAGAGCTAAATCCTCAAAAGATTTGAAATGAGAATCTATAGAGTTTATTAATCTCTTCAACTCACCAGAGGAAGAGCTTGTTGGGTCCATAACATGGGTAAGCATCAAATTTTGCAGAACTCCAGAAGTGAGTTTTAGCAATTCACTATCTTCAGTGTGATATTTCAATATTTTCTCTTTGGATTTATCTTGAGCTATTTTGACAACTTTTAGCATCTGGATTGGGGACAAAGTAGATAAGTTGATTGAACTCATATCAAACCTAGGATCTAATTCTACGTACTACTCCAATAGGGATTCTTTTACCTCTTTCAGATTAAACTCTTGATTCTTTCCCTTATCAATCTTAGATTGAGCTTTTGAAACGATGTTTGGTATTTCCTTTTCTTCATCAGACACTTCTTTCTCTTTAGCAATCACCTCAATTTGGACTTTAAGAACCGAAGGTGTCTCATTGTTTTCATTATTGGGGGAATTTAGAATATCCTTAAAAAATGGAGGATTGGATACATTTATGTTCTTTTCATTTTCAATTCCTTCTTATGACTTATTTACTTCCACATTCACTTCCTCATGACCTTCAACATGTTTAGTATTGATCCCGGCCTTAATATTTACCTTATCCTTTGACAAGTACTCTTCCATAATTGTTTTAGTCTCATTGATAACAACATCAATGTCACCTATCATGAGTTTGTTTATTCTTGAATTGCTTCTGAAATCCCTTTTTTCTCTATGAAGAAGTAAATCCATTTCTTCAATTCCCATTTCCAGGCACAAGTCAGCAAGGACTCTTTTCCTGAAGTTTTCTTCTTCAGTTCTGGCATTTTCTCTCTTGGATTCCAAAGCTTCATATAGGCTTCTAGGCAAGCCATACATGATTTCAACCAGAGTTTTATTGAAACCATTTAAGTGCTTAAGTGTAGCATCTTCAAGAATCTTCTTACTATATTCATCAAAAGTCTCATATAGGTCACATAGTGGCTTGATATTTCCATCTTCTATTGTTGCATTCTCAACCTCCTCCATAGACATACTAGGCTTATCAACTTTCAAATTTTTCTTTGCTCCTTCACCTTTGTTAGAAGGATTTCTCTTATTAAGTTTGACAATATGAGTCCCAATAGCCTTTATCTCTCTGACTATTTCTTCTGGGTCTATTTCTTCCTCTTCATCTATAGATAGAACTTTGTAAGTTCTTGAGATTTTATTCTTCTTTCTTCTTCTGGAGGCTTCGACTTGATTTGGTTGTGCTACATGGGAACTCCTAGTTTTTGTAGAAAAAGATATTCCCGGACTAGCTAGTGTTGCCTTTTCCTTCTCTTTCACTACTTCAACTTCATCTCTTTGTCTCCTTATTTCTTTTAGTTTTTCAACTAGAAGGCCCATCCTCTCTGCAAAGACTTTTTTCTCCTTTCTTACCTTTTTGATTGACATGGGTTTTCTCAAATCTAAATGAACTTGTAAGATTTTCTCTGCATAGGTGCCAAACCTTTCTTCATTAGGATCCAGTAGTGATTTTAGTAGATGTTCTGCATAAATCCTCAATTTTTTTAAGCTACTTCATATCCCATAGGCATGATCCAAATAGTTTTAGGATGAACTGCTTCCATGTGACATTGATCAATGTCTACCATGAAGCATACAAAGTATTTATACTATTCCACTAGGGCTTTAGGAATTATTTCTCTGACATGCATCTAATTTTGAAAGCTTTTAAAATGACCCCATAGGATTGTATTGTGGGTCTTCCAATCACCAAGACTACATAGCATATCCCATATCTGAATGGCTACTAGAATATCATTTCTCCAACGGGCTTTACCAATTCCTAGTACCTCACCTAAGAAGAAGAAATAAATGAAGATTAACAAGTTTTTGAACGTGAATACATTCTTCTTTTCCTTTTTGATATATTTTAGGTTCTGCAATATTTGACCTCTGAGTAATTCACATAGGTCATAATCTACATTTTTTTTTATAATTTCATATGTTCTATACATGGTAGTGCCAGATACATAATTTTTCTGAACTTGAGTGATAAATCTTGTACCCTATGACCATTGATGTACAAATTTTACATAAACCTCAGAAATATGATCTATAGTCATTTCCCTTCTATCCCAATGCAATATAGTCACTTTAGTAGCCTCATCATCCTTTATCAAATTTGATACTAGAAGTCTACAAGAGGAATTCAAGCCTATAACTGCACAAATAGCTTCCTTGGTAGTTTTGAATGGTACATCCAGCCACATGAATTCATCATGCACACAGATCAATATGTATTGAATAGACTCATCCTCCTCAAATATAGGAAACTTTGAAAATTCCACAAATTTCTTGTCCACTAGGGTTTGGAATTCAAGTTTCACAAAGAAATCCTCTTCAACTATGTGATTAGAATACAATTCCAATAGTTGTGCACTACCCAAATCCTCAATATTAGTGTGTGTTGGAGTTAAAATGACATAGAAAGGGGGGGTGAATTAGTGTCTTAACAGATTTGACCAATTTTCACAAATTCAAAAACCATAGCTCAAATTTTATCTCAATATACTCTGATTAATGCATTCATCATGAGTTGAATGTAATCATTCATAAATAGAATTGAGAAAAGTAATAACCAAATAGTGAACTGAAATAATCAACAACATAGTAAAGCAAAGGGAACTCAGAAGAATAAGAAGACTCAAGATTTTACAAAGTGGGAAACCCTCCTAGGGTATAAAAAGCACTCCCAAAATGCCTTCCAGGCTTAATCTTTTAAACAAAAGTTCACAATGCCTTATAGGCTGATTTTTGAGCACCCACTCAAGGAGCACAACCCCTCATTTAGAGATATCTATCTCAAGGAGTACCAACCCCTCAAATTATGCATCTGAACAATAAAAAAAATCTCAAAGGATCTCTCTATTTTCAGTCAAGCTCATAACTCTCTGTTTTCCTCATCTACCTAATACATTTTTGATACAGCCAAAGAACAATCTTTAAAAATTACAATAAGAGAGATTTTATAGTTTTCAACACTGGTATTTATTTACATTTCAAGTATGTATGTTATGAAGAAATCTTCAAAAATCATTTTTCACAAGATTCTCAAATTCTCTTGCTGATTTTTGAATATGAGGCTGAATAATGACAGTATATCAATGATGATAAAAATCAAGAGTAATGCTTGTCCAGAGAGCTGCAAATCATCCATTATTTCAAAAATGCAATAGCTCAAAAAGAAACTCAATGAATATTCTATTATGTAACCGTTCTGAGATTTGATGCCAATCCATGATGATGACCACAGTGTTTTGAGTCTTCGTTAACTATTTACTAAGACAACCAGATAGTTCTGCCGAAGGAAATTGCACCACCAAACATTCCTCTTAGTTATTGCTTTCACCATGAGCCATCAGAGTCGGGAAGAAGACATAACAAATACATCATGTCTCATCCATAGGCTTCCTTAGTGTATTTTTCATTCACTGAGACATAAGGAAACTTCTCATTGAGATTTATTTTTGTTTCATTCACCATCACTGTGACCAAATGATATTGAAGAGACCTCTTGTAGACTTCATAATGTTTTTCCGAGAGTCACTTGATACACATTGTCACCGTAACATATCATTCTCGGGAAGACCTCACATAGATAATACTTTGTTATACCGAAGGTTATCCTATCATCCGGTGTCACTGATACAATCCATAATTTGGGAGAGATCCCAATGAATTCATTGAAACGTACCGAAACATCTCGCGATTCATACAATATCACCGAGACATTACCAAACTCTCACCGAAAGCCATAAATTAGATTTTGTCTCCAAGACTTGAAGGGTTGGCTGAGGCTCTTCATCGAAACTCATGAGTCTTACCAAAATCCCATATAATCATTCATGTTCTCTGAGACAACTCAATGCTTATGCCGACAAGGTCCATATGTATTCCATTGGTGAGACCCACAGGGTTCACTATGACATTATACAAAAGAAAAAACTTTGCCGATAAGACCTTTTTGTGCATGGTCAGTGAGACAATATGTCTTCGGTGAGACCACATACCTAAATACAACACTCCTACCAATATGTTCCTTTTCAGTTGCTGAAACCACGTGAATGTCTCGCAGAAAGACATCCACATGCATATGGTCGATGAGACATTGCACATTCGCTAAGACCCTTTGCTGAAGCCTTAAGCTCTTTCCGATGTGTTTCCATTTAATCTCCAATCGGTGTGACATACCAATTTCATTGAGACCACATACTGACAGAATAACATATGCCGATAGAGATCAGTTTATGTCACTAGAAGAAAAGAGAAGACTTGCTGACATCAGCCTATATGATAAATTCAATCGACATGACATTAGAAATGTCTTGCCTATAGGCAACATAGACATTTCAAAATGGATCAGGGAGGCCTTGCCATTCTCACACCGAAATGTGTAAGCCTGTGATATGCAAAGAGAACCATCCTAACAAAGAAACCATCTTTCAAGATCTATCAGTCAAAGAGATAGCATTCATAACTTGAACCAAAATTCTCATCACCATGAAATTGAAACATAACAAATAACTTTCTGTAATAGCCAAGAGACATCAAAGAAGCTCCATAATAAATCATAAGGATCCAAACTGAGATTGATCATCAAAGAGAACTAACTGAAAGAGATTTTTTCCTCAAGGACAAACCATAAACACAACAGAGATCCAACAGTGTGCACATATTCCCTAATATCTTCTATATGAAGAACTTCATATGACACCAATGAAAATGCACCTAGGGGTTCTGTGTCTACAAACTTATATGGATACCATTTGAATTTTGGTCACGACCCATCCTTGACTTCAACTATAAGAGGGGCAGACATAATTGCAAGCATACAAATTCATAGGTTTTGCAATAAATACCTTTTGGAGAGGAAACAAAAACTTATCGTAGATTCTCCTCTTTGCTTGGATTCCTTCTCAATCTAGAAAAGATCACCTCATAGCTCTCCAAACTTATTTCATTTAAATGCAATGTAACAAATGAAAGTGAAAATCATTTTTTTATTGTTATTGAACCTAACTCCCTACTTTTGCAATAAATTCCCTTGCCCTAATTCATCTGGTTCCTTGTCTTCTATGTTTTGGGGCAAATAATTCTTGTGTGGATCTAGAATATTCTCCATTGATGATTCATTTCACAATGTCTAAAGAATATCCAATTTCCTACTAGACTCATATGAATTCTAGTATCAATCATTTGTAGGGGGTTTAGTATATTTTCTTGACAACTCCCCATAAGGCAGAGACCTAAACTTAATTACCAGAGGTATTACCAGAAGTGACTTCTGGTGTCGATCTATTTCCTTCTGTAGAGGGATTCTTCTTCACCCATTTCTTTTGCATTTTCTTCTTGATCTCGTTAGTAGTGATTTTTCATTTTCCCTTTACATCTAATTGCATGTTCTGTCTTGCCAGACCTCTTTTGTTCCAACAAAATCTAGAAGTGTAACCAAATTTGTTGTAGTTGTAGCATACAACACTTCTCTATCTAGGCCAACCATTCCACTAATTTTGTCTTGATCTGCATTGGTTAGCAATATGTCCAAACCTATTGCATTCATAGCATCTAGAATTTCTAAGAAATTTATGCATCTCAGTTCTATATTTACTTGACTTATGACCATATTTATAACAATTAAAACACTAACCTGAGAATGATGGTCTACTTGTGTTCACCTTACTCCTACACTGAGAAGCCATATGAAAAAAAATGTTTCAAGTATAGCAATAACCATTAAATCTTTGAGCATTAGGTTGCCTTACCAGATTCCTTCTGGGTCCATTCATCTGGTTTCCTTGTCTAAATTTTCCTTGTCTTGAATTCCTCTATCTAGAGCTCCTTTGTCTAGATCTGAAGCTTTCTCCTTCATATCCAAGACCTCGTTTTTCACAATTAGTTCTTTGTCCCTTGATTAATTCATCAAGTTTGGCTAAACTTGCTTTGAATTTCTCCTTGAACTCATTTGTAGTCGCAAGTTCATCTCTGAGATTATCAAGTTGTTTTCCAAGATCCTCTTCATTATTCTTGGATTGCTCCGATTCATTTTCTAGTCGACTGCATTGTTCAGACTTTTATTTTAAATATTGTACAATCTTTTCTTCATTCTTCTTTCTATCCTCAAACTCCTTGGTCATCTTCATCATGATGGATTTTGTCTCATGCTTCAAAGCACCATTCTCTTGGGGAAACTTTTCACATTCTTCTATTTTCTCTTTTAGGGCTTGACTAAGTTGTTCACCTTCACTGGTTTTTATTTTGTGCTTAAGCTAACCACATAATTCCTTTCTTTTCTCCCTTGATTCATTAATCTTGTCTTTCAATGATTGTATGATTTTTTTTTGCATTTTCAAGATTTTATTGCAATTTTCATATCTCAGATTTTGACTAGTCAAGATCATCCAATTGTTGGAAACAAACAACACTAAGAGGGGGGGTGAATCAGTGTTATGCAAAAATTAATACTTTTATTATGATATTTAATCCACTTAAAACATTTAATCAAAATCAGCATGTAGAAACTGAAATCAAGAAACCACACAACCATAGCACAAGGATTTTTTACATGGAAACCATGTTAGGGGAAAAACCATGGTGGAGGCCAATCCACAATAAGTTCTTAGTATACTCAAAAGATAAGAAATATTACAAAAACTGGGAATGCACTTGCATTCAAACTCACTACCTAGAGCTCACTACTCAAAGATGGACTCACTTCCCTTACAATAGTTTGGAATAGATCCAAAAGAGAATGGACTAAATATATAGCATATACTAATGCTTGATTGTAGTTTTGGTTAAGCTCTGATGATGAACTTCTGTCTTGATGATTGATACTGAACTTTTTCCCTGTTCTGCTCAAGTTTGCACACAAAATCCTTATGTACAAGAGGAACTATACATGATATTTCTCAAACATACCTTAGAAATTTGCAACATGCACCAATGCACCTTCTTCATTACACACAATGATATATTTGATCATCTAAATATATCCACAACTAGGGATTTAATCACCACACGTTGGCTCAACACAACTTAATAATATTTGCAACTTGTCCACCCAAGTCATGAATATACGTTATGTGTATCCAAACAAGTCAGCTAGACAATAGATAGGACCAATAATTAAACATTTGAATTTAAAAACAACTTAAGTAATTTCACTTTAAACATCCACAATGCACCACTTTCACTGAGTTAGATCTAACAAGAAAATAAAAAAAAAATCCTACCAGACCTCGAAACTTGTATAGAAACTAATGAAACACCACAAGAATAAATATTAAGATGATCCACGTGTTCAACAAGAAATTCCATAGATCCACAACACAAAATAATGATCTAGTGAAGCTATCTTACCGAATACTTTGTTCCTCGAGTATTCTGCTGGTAATGCATAATATTCCACTTCATCTACCAGTATGACTAGATAGAGATCTATGGACCATGTGGATGACTTCAGTTTCCATCAATGACAAAATTAGAAGCCATAAGCCATCTCTCAAAACCATATGCCAACAAATATTATCATAGGGGCCTTAGGGGCTTATCAAATATTATCTTTTCCTATGTTATACACATAGAGACCACATAGTTTGATAGAATTTGAATGGTTTAATAATGAGAAATGAACAGTTAATGGATTTTCATTTTATTGTGATGGAATCTGAAATACAAGGAAATAGGGGTCAACCTTTTATGAGATGGAACTAGGAGGACCTATTTCACTCTAGTTCATTAAAGGAAACCGTGATGCCTCAACTAAGTGACTCAATTGAGGGAAGGGTATATGTTAGGGTTTCCTTGTGTGTGATTAAAGACAAAAGGGGGTTCACCACTAAGCAGGGGCTTAGAAAGAAGGAAATGTAGATGATATGAAAATACAACAATGTAATATAGAATATGAAACTTCAAACAAGAATAATGAAATGAGAATGAATAGAGGTGCAATTGGAAAAATGAAGATGCTTGAAATAGGCTCTGCAATCTTGAAATTATAACATTTGGAGCACATTGGGACTCATATGCCAATAGTGGCAATGTAGTCCTAGTTTTGGGTTTTGGGTTGAAACCAAGATTAAGAATTGGTAAACTAGGATCTAAAGAAAATATTTGAAAAGTGGTATACGAGGACTCATACACCCAAGGTGGCAATTTAGTCCCAGTATCAAGGTTAATTTGAAACTATGATATCCTTTAATAATCTCTTGTATCTTCTCTCCATTTTGATTTCTAAGTCTGAAAGTCTGAATTTCAACCTATAAGTGACATTCCATGGTCTTTCAAGATAGATGACAACTTTGACAACTTTCTTGAATCTTGCTCTTCAATGAATCTTCAACCTAAATTTTCAAATCACACATCAAAGAGAGGGAAAACTATTGTTCTTTTTGTGGATAGGGTTTTTCCTTGGTCAAATCTTATTTTCGTAATCAAACCTTGAAATGAAATGAAATAGAATGGAGGAATGATGGATGAAAAAATATGCTATGTTGCAACTCACTAAACTCTTGGAACAAAGGTTGCAATCTTGTATGAAATGGATAGCATGAATGTAGATCTTGAATCTTGATTGAATGTTATGGATCTTGACTTGAATGCTTGCTTCAATCATGGGAACCTACATCACAAATGTTAGCTCAAAAAAAAATGTTGCATGATGATTTTGACATGATGGTTGATTCTTGAACGTAGCTCCATAAAAATTGAGAATCAACTCTTGAATGCTCTTGAATGCACTTTAATTGCTAGAATTCTTGAATACTTGTATCACACTTGATCATGAAAATTTCTAGGAGAAAATATGTGAAATAACCTTGTATTTATACTTGTTTATGCCAAATTTCCCAAAATTACAACACTACAAGCTAACATCAGATCTAGGAGAATAAAATACCACAAAAAATTTTAATTTAAAGTAGGTCCAAGCTAAGCTAGACTCATATTCCAGTTGGTGCATACGAGTCCCAGTATCCTAGGCTTGGGACACAAATTTCAAGAAATACTAAGTTCCATGCCAAATTTAGGTTCATGCCTCGAGACTTAGGTGGGGCCCATATGCCCAAGGTGGCATATGAGTTCAAGATCACTAAATCTAGGACACACAATCCAAAAACATTCAATTATGATTTTTCATTAGATGTGTGTCAGGATTATCCTTAAAAAGATGCATCAAATAAGGCTTGTAGATGCAAAATAGGACCAAATAAGGCATAAAGAAGCCCAATTTTAGCAGCGAGGGCCCAAACAAGTGTGAAAATTTAAAGGGATACATTTTCTTACACTAATAATCCTAACCTAAAGTGTCTTGAGGGTACATAAGTGATGGAATTTACTACGTTCAAGCTCAGAGACAACATAGTTCGACATGGTACTATTTTTGGATTGTCCATTTTCTAAATTTTTGACTTATTTTTGGGATTTTTGATGAGATTTTGAATAAATGATACCTATATCATGTTGTGAGATTAAGACATGGATCAATAGTTATTTGAAAATAAGAGTGTGTAATAACTTGTCCCTAGTGTCTAGCAATGCTTCATAGTTTAATGAAAAACCCAAGATAGGTAGTTTGTATATGTGAAGAGTTCAATAGTGTTTTATCATGCTAGATATGGGCTACTGGACTTCATGAGAAAAAATGGTAAAGATCCTATCAAGAGTTTTCCATGAGTAGAGTTGAAGTACAAGCCAAATCTTTGTTAAGATCAAGATAAACTGGAATATCCAAATAAACTTTGATTGGATGGATGGAGGCACAATTGGATTTATTATAACATGGATGAGATGCTTCTATCTAAGAAGGATCATATAGATGCTCGATTCTACTCATGATGCATATTTTCTAGTTTTTCATCATAACACTTGCCCAAAGTGCCACCATAGTGATTTTCACTAGAGGATAACTTCTATTTTACTATTTTCTTGATTATTTTTTACATTTTTTAATTTTTTGAAAAGTTTACCCTCATGTTGAACCACTTGGTGGTACTCAAGTAGAGGCCACTTTAGTAATGTGCCAACAATATCCTACTTGAAGAAGCTGCTTTGCTAAGATACAATCACATGAATGAAACTTTTAAGAACTTTGATTTGCATTGTGGATACTTGAATTAACCTTGTCTATGTGCACACATCATGATATATTGCCTTTGGAATCCTTATGATGAAGAGTAAATGCCAACCCATGGTCAATGCAAGAATTGGATATCATGAATGGAGTGTACAATGTCATGCATGAAGGAATATGAGATGTATTGGTCAATGGTTTGCACCCTTTGACTCTCCAAACTTGGGAATATGAACGATGATTGGTGGAAATGAAGCTTTTAGCAGAATTATTTGGATATTGATATACTTTGTTCCTTGAGATTTCTATTTTGATGGATATATTTCCCTTTTGGACTTTTCACCATAGTTTCTTTGACTAATGGAGTATCATTGGGATGATTTTCTTTTTCATTCTTTGGTATCCATTTGTATTTTCTTTGTCCTTTTTTATTTACTGCTTCATTTTCTTTGATGATATTTTCCTTTCTTTGACAAGGATATTTCTTTTTACATTGGTCCCAATTTGTGTATGAGATGATGGATGGATCATGATTCATGATATGTCTAGTTGTAGTGTTGATAATATTTTCCCAACAAGGATCCTTCGTGCCCCATATGTTGATGTTTGCATTAAACAATATTTCCCCTAATGTTGTGAAGGTATTTACAATACCTATTCCTTTACTCTAATAATATATCCTTTGATCCATAGCTATTGAATATGACTTGTCATGAACACATGATATTGCTATGGGCTCATGCTATTTAGGAATATGAAATTTTTGCTCTGACTCTATGACATCGTTATCTATTAATACTACTTCAAAAGAAGTTAGTGTTGATTCAAAAGATGTTGATGATGCATAATCACTATAAGAAGATCAAGAGTCTCAACTGTTGCTTTCTCTTGTGTGGGAATACCAAGAGTAAGAGATTCTTGTTTTGGATGAAAAACGTCTGTATGTCCATAAAAAGAAAAAACATCTCAAGGGTGATATCAAGGATATCTTTGGAGTTTAAAATGGTTTGGAAGATGTCCCTCAACTCTTGGTGAAATTGTGGGGATAGAGGTTCTTGATCCTTGATTTAGAGAAAATTTTGTTATTCTCAAGAGCCTCCTCTTGACATGATCCTTGGGTGGATGATGTATCAACGGTAAAAGACTCTTCACAAAAATTTGTGGGTATGGGTGCAATAAGGGATATTTCTTGCTTTTTTCAAACTTATTCAACATGCCTAATTATGAAGTCATATGTGGGAGAGATATCACAATCTTCTGCATACTTGATGCCATTATGGTATGAAATATTTCTAAACACCGTTGATTGGTTTCGACTTTGCTTTAAAATAGTATCTTGATACATGTCTGATTCCTCATATTGTGATGAATGAATAACACAAATATGTCCCACTATGGTATCATGGGTATGGTTTACGTTGTTTGAAATTGATGCCTTTCTTTAATCTTTCATTTTTCTATGATTAGGCATAGGGTTTGTGCAAATTTTCATATTTTCATTTCTAGATTTTTTATTAACATCAATGTCTCCTTGTTCAATAAGATATTGTATTAGATGTTTAAGTCTAAATTTTTTTTGTGTGTTATGAGCTTGTATTTGTGAGATTCATAAAAAGGATCATCTCTATAGCTAGAAGGTTTGACATATGGTGCTTGATAGTTTGATAAATCCAGGAGTGTGATAAAGTTAGATTGTATCAACTTCTTCAACAAGAATGTTGATTGTTTGTAGTGTTGTTTGTTGGTTGATTATTTGGTGGTGGCGTGCATGGTTGTTGTGTGTTCATATTTTGGGTGCTTGGTTTCCTAGGAGTAGTTAAGACTACCATTACATCAACACCAACCATCACTAGTAACATTCTTATTCTTGTCCCAAAAGTGGGGTTTGTCGTTAGAACTAGTGAATGGGTGGTTGTCCTTATACACTTGTGTGATCCCTTGTGCGATTAGGGCTATCTCAATGTTGATACCCCTAGGGATAAACTAATCATAAGAGGTGAAACATTGCATCTTTAACTAGAAGGATAGATCTAGATCAACATTTTCTATGATAATCCCCACCTATTGCTCTTTAGGAATGGGCCACTTGCTCTTACTAGCTCTTTGTCTCCACCTTTGTAGGAAAATAGTGAAGTATTCTCCTTTGTTTTTCTTGAGAGTGTACAACTCTTCTAATATTCCATACATTTCAAGATTGAAGGAGAAATGGTCTATGAACCTATTGACTATTTCTTTAAATGTATTAATCACTGGAGGAAACTATGAAAACCAATAATTTTCTAGGCCTGCCAAACTACGTGGGAAGAGGTGCATCAAGTAGGAATAATTGTAGGAAACCTCCATACACATGACATGTAATTATTTGATGTGATCAAGAGTATTTTCCATCCCTTAGTATTTATCAAATTTAGGGACCTCAAAATTGGGAGGGAAAGGTACCATTGTGATGTTCGTATCGAATGGATATGGGTATAGGTTTTGTTGTATGTATGCTTCTTCATTTTTTCCCATTTGAATGTCCAAGATTTGTTGCATGAGAACCTTGAGCTATGATGACAAATCATCTTGTGGGTTTGGTGGAGGAGCATATGTTGTGTATTTTGGTATGGCATATGAATTATAAGTGGTATTTTGATATGATGGGGTGTTGTATGGTGTGTAGGGTGGTGTTTGATACTATCAAGGTCATGTTGGTAGAGGTATATCTGTTCCTAACGTACTTGGATTGGCAATGTTAAGTTGGGGATTATAGTATAAACCTTATTTTTGTTGTTGTGTAAGAACTTTTTATTGTTGGGAATATTGTTGTGCTAGAAAATATTGTTGTTGTGTGATTAAGGCTTGTTGTTGTTGCAATGGTTTAGCTTGAGCTTTTTTCACTTGCAACACTTATTGATAAGCTTCTTGCACTTGCAACACTTGTCTTTGGCCTTTTTTTTGTTGCAATCCATGAACTTGAGCTTGTTGGACTTGCAAAATTTGTAGGTAATCCTATTATTCTTGTAGTAAGGGGTGATCCCACAATATTGGTTTATAGTTTTTGGCCAAACTAGACACTGAAATAACTTTTTCTAACTACATCTTCACTTTCAGGCACCTATAGCAGCTAAACCGTGAGGATTTTAAAGATGATGCAAACTAGTGATTTGTGACTTTTTTATCTGTAGATTCTAAATATATTTTTTCAAAAAATTTGGAATAAGATTGCACTTCATTTTCCATCTCCTTCAAAAAATAGTTCTTTCAGTAAACACCATTTTTAAGTAGTGATTCTCATTGTATACAACATAAAAATTTTTCCATGAAGGATAAAATTACATTTTTTTCAAATTTAGATTTATCACTATGATATCTAGTGCTTCTAATTGGTTTCATGGTTTTTTATTGAATATTTTTTCCTTAATCAAGTTTTGAAGTCAAACCAATTACAATTCAAACATAGGTGGACCATATACAATGTATTTTTTTTTTATTGCATCAAAATTCAATTTTTCTTTTTGTTGGATCAAGGAATTCAATATCTAATGCACTCATATTCTTAATTTTTTTTTTTGATAATCTGCTATTTTTCCACATGTGCAAAAAAAAGAGCTCGATTTTCAGTGAAAGCCTATGCTTAATAAAACTAAAAAATCAAATACATAATAAAAATAAAAAATATTTAAATTATATTTGTTGGATAGTTTGTTCTGAGGACGACCATCATCCAGTTGGGTTTGTGAAGTCTCCTCCTTTTTTATCCTCAACCCAAGCTTTGAAGGGAAAAATTCTAGAGTTTTTTGGTACTAGAGGGGGAGAAGGAGGGAAAATGAGGGTTTGAGCAAACAAAGGGGGTTGAAACGAACCCCCTTTCCACAACCATTTTCTTTGCTTATTTTGCCGGGAAATTTGGGACCCAACATTTAATGGGTTCACTTGAAGGGGGATTCTAGTGAACCCCATTTGGGTTCACTCAAACCAAAAGTTCATTTGAACCCCCAAAAACCAAAGTTTTTGCATGGGGTCACTTTTTACAACTTTTCCTTCCTCACTAGAATTGTAAACCACTTTTGTGGGTTTACCCTAAGGCCAAAGCATGAGCTTGATGCACTTGAAATGTGGAATCATTTTGATGTTGGGATGGATTTTTGGTGATCATGGGTTGTGGATTGATTTAAGGTGGTTATAGGTTATTTTGGATTAGAATTCCTTGTAAAATAGTTTATTGGGATGGAGGAATGTAAGGTTGGGGCCCCATTTGATTTTTCATTTTTTGAGGGACCCATGATAAATATGATGATGGTTCCATTTGATGTTGCAATGTGAATGGCACATTCTAACCTTGGATGATTAGCCCTTATGTGATTGATGTGGGACCAATAACCTTGGAAAAATAGATTAGAAGGGTTCCCTTATGTTTGATGTGGGACCAAGGTATTACCTTGGTTGGTGTTGTTTTGATTTGGATTGATGATAGTTGGGGCTGATGTGTTTTGTAGATTGACTTGAGTAGTTTTGGTAACCATTTGTGTTGATGTGTCAATGGGGTTATTGGAGCCACTTGTCAAAGGTTTCCCCTATGTGAGGGTGTAAATATACCGTTGTCCTATTTTAGGAACTTAGTTCACATCACCTTGTGTAATTTTGGGCACAATTTGGGTATTTGTGATGATGGATGAAGATTGTTGTGCTCAAAATTTTGAGGTCATGGTGGTATCATGGAATGTAAGTGGTTTATGTGGATGTGGAGGGTGTTCTAGAATGGTGGTGGAAGATGGAGGTGGGGAACCAAATTTTGGTGCCCAAGTGATGTTTTGGGTACCCAAAAGTATTCTTCCTCCCAAAGGTAGAGTATGACTAAGATTGGTGGCAATCCTTGTTGCAATACTAGGAGTTAATGTTTGACTTGGCACAAAGGATGGAGTTGGTTGATTCATATATTGGGTCAATCCTTGTGTCAAGTTTTTTGTGAGAAAAGTTGGAGCCACATTTTCTAAGGTTTGATACTATTTTTTATACTCAAGGAGCTCTTCCTTAGTAACCTCAAGTGGATTTTTTGTCACATCTTATACCTCACACCTTAAAAAAAATTGTGGTTTTTTTGATGGCTGATAGAATGGCTCCTTAGATCAAATTATTGGGGATTTCCTAATCACTTGTGGTAGATGTGTTTTTGGTTTGTTCCATGTTTCTCTTGTGTTGTGATCTTTTTGTAACCATAATTTGTCAGTGGGATAGGTATGTTGAGATTTATAGTGTTGAAACTCTCTAGTTGACTCATTTTTTTACAAAAGAGACCCTCTAAGTTGTTTTGGACCAATGGTGGAAGTGGATGATGAAAGGGTTGAATGATATGGGGAATGAACTTTATAAACTTTTGGACAACACTTTTTACTCTAGGTTTAATGTTTTGATGTTTTGGATAAAAAAGTGTTTAATGAACATGTAAATCTTTAAGGTAGACTTGTGACCTTTAAGATAAACTTGTCAACAAAATGTGATAACCAACTCAACTAAGTGCATGGAAAAGGATCCATTTCACACACAAAGTAGCTAAGTTTAGGGATTGGTTTGATAAATTCCTAAGTCTAAGGTGTTGATGTGTCCAAAATTTTCCAAAGTTGGTGAAATGGTATGTCAAATGTGATGATGATGGGAGAAATTTTTTGACCCAAAATTTTAACATAGAATGAACCTTTGTTTTGCAAGACCAAAGTAGTGAGCAACATTCTATACCTCTAAAGTGATAAAAACCCTAAGAACTCAATGATTTTTTAAAAATAGAACTCAATGATTTTTGATAATAGAACTCAATTATTTTGGAAATGAAACTTGGACTCAATTTTTTGCAATACTTTCCTTGCCTCAATTTTTCTTGTGTTTAGGGAGTCAATGTTTGATATACATCAATGTGTAATGTTCATTTGATTTAATCTTTGCTTAAGTGAGATTTTTTTATTACCACATCAAGAAAGTATTAATTAATGTTCAAACTAAATGTCTATGTCTAATCAATCCTCATTCCACAAATTCCATTATGATAAAATAAAAAAGATAATACCATAGTTCCCTATGTTAAATTTTAAAAGTGTGAATGAAGATATGAGTCCAAATATTTAGAATCCTCTAAAGATATAATCCTTAGGGAGAAGTAGTAATATACGACTCTTCAAAAGTTATTCACACTTTTCAAAGGGTTTGAAATTTGATGAACCTATTGATGTGTGTTTAAGATGTTTTGGAACCAAGCAATGTATTAAACTGACTCACAAGCAATATAACATTCCTAGCTCAAGTGGGTAAATTCTTCTTGGTAGGATTGCCTCATGCCCTTTGTAGTAGAAGAGATGATTTTAAATGCAATTGAGGAAATAGTGTAGAGGTATGTTAAGAATGAACTCTTAAACTCTACACTTCAACCAAAATTGGGCATGGAAAGTAACTTCTTGGAATCCAAGCTCCAATGCATCACTTTAAATAACATTTTGAATGGAAAAAGTTGGCCACTACTTTAAACAAGGCTCTTAATGACAATAGACTAAGAACACCTACCATTTCACTACCATCTAGTAGCCACTTAAGGCTCTTCAACCGTTCCATTCCAATTAAGGAGATGGATTAGGTGCAACACATTGATGCCTCAAGATTGAAGGTCATTTCTCATAATTTCAAAACCTTTGATATAGCCCACCATTTGTGCCATAGAAAAATGGCCCCTTGTCATTTTCATGGCCTTTTAGGTCTTGTTTCATGATGTTTGGTCTATTTTTCTTTGATTTTATATTGTAATGTGGCTTGAACATGCATATTTATGTACTAAAATTCAAATAATGGCATCTTTTGAAGGAATTTTGAAGTGTTGTAAAACATTTCTACACCCTTCTAGACTATATTCATTACAATTCACCTAAAAATAACCATTTCATCACTAATAAAGTCCTATTTTGAACTGTCGTAAAGTATTGTAACAAGATTTCACGATTTTCTACGAACTTCATTATTTACACCTTTGATATGCTTTATTTGACCCTTTTATGCCATTATAATATTTAATTAAGTGTATTTTTTAATATAAGCCTGACAAACAACATTAAATACAAGACAATTCTTGACACCCATTTTCAGGTCATAGGTGGGACCCATTCACCATGGGTGGCGAATGAGTCCCCCTTCACTCCAAATTCAAAATATTTCAAAATTCCTTTTGGGTTTTTATTCAAAATCACTTGATGTCAACTTGTGATGAGGTATTAACAGGTTACTAAGGCACAAGAGTGTATAAATATGTTTTTTTCTCCTCATTTTACATCTCTTACAATCACACATCACATCTAAACAATCTTTTCATTCAGTCAAGCATTCAAGCATCTTACAACATCACATCAAGCACTATTCAAGCATTTTGGAGCATCCATTGATATAACATTAGATTTTCATCAACAATGGTTTGGTAAGTTGATAGAATTTGCATGTTATTTTTTTATCATTCTCTTGCATTTCATTATTTTATTATGGGTTTTATTACCAAAGTGGGGTTTGACCAAGGAAAACCCCTATTTGCTAACCCTCAACCATTTTTACCCTCTTGCATGTGTGTTTGTAGACCTAGGTATGCAAATTTAACAAGCATTAAGGTTATTAAAGATTGGCCAACAAGTCAACTAGGTGCTTCCAGTCAAATCAACTCTATTTCAAGCTTGGAGAAGGTTTTATGTTTGTTTCCTACATAATTGACTTCAACAACTTGACAAGCAGAGATTTACAGATTTGGTGTTGCAGATTTGTCTCCTGATTTCTCAAAATTTTGGGAGAGGGATGATTCACCACCAATGGTGAACGAGTCACACCTTAAGACTAAAAATATAGGTTTTGCCAAATTCCAAATCTCAATAGTTAGAAACTTGCTTCCAACAATTTTTCACCAGTAGCAGGACTAATTCATCATCCTGGGTGAATGAGTCCTAGCGCTGATTTTCAATAATCTCAGACAACATTCAAACCATTCTAAATTCCTCAAATCCTACCCAAGTGCACTCTGATTCATCTTTTCTCTTTCTATTTTGCATTTATTCATCTTGTAGTTCATTGTTTGCATATCATATTGTGTTTTCCAACATAGTTTAAATCTTAGTTTTGCATTCATAATCAATCATATAAATCAGTTGCATTTATTTCACTTCATATAGCTTAGATAACATCATTAAAAACATAATTTGAATGAACCCCTTACCATTTTTTTCCTGACCTCTCCCCTTTTAGGTGAAAAACCCTAGGAGAGCTTGAGAAGTGGATTGGTGCCAAAAATCTATAGTTCATTTTGGTGAACCTAAATTTTGAACACTTTACATTTCTAATTTCATTCACCTATTGCATCCTATATTACATTTGCATCAACATTCAATAAGCACATTGTTTTCTTTTGCATTCCAGGACTTCTCACATTGCATTAGTGAAAAATTTGTTTAGTGTTCATTTTTTCATTGCATAGCAATGAAAAAACTAAAAAATTTCATTTTGCATCCTTAATTGCATTCTGAAAACCATTAGAATCATTTTAAAATATCTGAAAAACACAAAAAATTATCATACTAGGACTCATTCGCCAGCCTTGGTGAATCATTCCCTCTACACTTTTTAAACAACATTTTTGGCATTTTCCTACATTTATGTTTTCTATAGTTATTTCTCTATTACAATTAGTATAATTTATGTTATTTGCATTTATAACTTCTAGATTACTTTTCATTTGAATTCACCCTATCTTTTGTGATACGTGTATGAGTGTTTGGTGCCCCATTGATAATACTTTAGTGAGACAAAGCTCTAGACTCATGGCCTCCCACAATAGCACTTTCATTGTGGACCTTGGGATCTCAAGAGCTCTTGCTTCTAGTATAGACAATGGTGCATTAGGCATTGGAAATACCACTTCTATGCCTTCACCTTTCCATCCAATGAATGTTGACAACCAAAACAAATCCCTCCCCCAAGAAAAGGCCATTAATATTCATGAGTATTTTGCACATTTACATTTAGACTTGTCACTTGAAAACATTTCCACCATTTCCATACCCACAATTGAAAACCTTCATCATTTGATTGAAAGTGATGATGCCTTACAAGTTATGAAGAAAATTGTTGAGATTTACAATAAACATGCCTCTTCTAATACCCAATCCAAAAACATTGTTGTAATCCAAGGAGGACCTCAAATTCCTCCCCCTTCAACAATAGCATCCATACCAACTTATACCAATCCACAAGTCACCAAAACTATGCATTGGGTTTGTTATGTGACTCCTTTCCAAATTCTAACTAGCATTCCTAGTTCTCTTGAGGCATCACAAGTGAATTCCACTACCTTCACCCCTCTTAGTGTTCATTTCACTTCCCCTAACATCACATACATTCCATCACCATTTTCCCTACCATCTCAAACCACTTACCCTGACCTTGTTCTTACACAACTCCTTAACACTATTTCTTCCATGCAACACCAACATTCCACCATTAGCCAAGGTCAAACCACTCCACCCATATATCATGTCTGTAGCAGCCCCTTATCTTTAGAAATATTACATACCCCAATGCCACTAGGGATAGAAATTCCTTGGTTGAGAAATACAGAGTTAAAGGAGACCCTATCAACCATGTTAATGCTTATACAACTTTATGTAGTGATTTTGTCTTTCATGATAAACTTTTAGCCAAACTATTTCCAAGGGCATTGAAAGATATTGGATTAGAGTCACTTTCCAACTTGCCCAATCATTCAATTTGCTCCTTCAATGAATTGGTAGATGCTTTCATAAGTCACTTTCAAGTTCACATGACACCTAAAACAAAAATGGTCAATTACCACATGAGATGTAGACAAAATATAGATGAAAAAGTAACTGATTTTATCTCATGCTACAAATCCTTGTATGCTCAAATTGATGTCACCATTCTTGATGCACATCTGTAGAGGATGTTTGTTGAAAAATTGCACAGAAAGCTTTAGGATAAATTAACTATGATGAAATTCCCTTCATTTATGCATTTATCTACAACCTTGTGTGAATATCACAACTCAGTTTCTAGTCGTAATTCAAAATCCACTTCTAACAGAGTTGAAAAACCTGAACACAACAATCAAAACTTTTGTAAACCAAATAAAGATTTTTACAATTTAATCTGCCTCCTCAACTAAAACTACAACCAACCCAACCAATTCCAAGCCAAGTGGCAACTATTAAAATAGTGGTGCCTTATACCTATGGGGACCTGAAGAGACAATTTACTCCCTTACTGATACCCTCCATAACACAATGACCCAATTTCTTCAACAACACATGATCACTTTTCCACCTATTAAACAACTTGATCCCACCTATCCATTACTACCCACCTTCAAACCTAATGCTTATTTTCATTTTCATCACCAAAATGGACATGACATTGAACACTGTAAGCATCTCAAACATTTAAGTCAAGACCTCACTGATTCAGGCCATTTGTCCATTGCGGGTGTTAATGATCAAGGCAATAAGTTTGTTGCACCCCTTAATCAGAATTTACAAATCGTAACCAATCCTATGCCTAAACACAATATCTCATTTTTCAAGGCTAGTGAGCCTTCAAACACTAATGTAATGAATATTAATACAAATAGTGAACAACATGATATAATTCCAACTATTACCCAAGTTAATCCTATGGATAAACTTGTGGGTGTGATAGGCATTATCACTTGTAAGGGACAGAGCAATAAATCTCTTGATATCACTTTTTCTACTAAATATATACTTAAAAAACTTCTTGATGGTCCTTTTTACATAGCTGGTAGAATCTATGATAAGTGCACTAATGGGATATTAATTGATCCCACCAGTGCTGAGAATGTGATCATAGAAGAGTTTTTAGTATTACATGATCTCTATCAAGATAATTATAATAAACTGATTGCATGGATTAAGACACATACTGGTTTTGTATTCCCTATGATTGGATAAATCATGCTCCCATTACAGATATGACCCAAAAATTCAGATGTAACATTTTCAATTATTCCACAGTCGGATCAATTTTGATTGCAGCTAGTCCACCCTTGGCTTCACTCAATGAAAGTGGTCCCATCAATGGTTCACAAGTGTTTGAAGTTTCCACATGG
This sequence comes from Sequoia sempervirens, assembly GCA_007258455.2. Lineage (NCBI taxonomy): Eukaryota > Viridiplantae > Streptophyta > Pinopsida > Cupressales > Cupressaceae > Sequoia > Sequoia sempervirens. The sequence goes on from VDFB02271358.1 coordinate 488,933,519, forward strand.
CAATGAAATATTTACCATACACCATAGAGGCTTTAATCCATTATCCTCTAAGGGTAATTTTTCCTTAGAATCCTTTTGGCGTAAACCTATGGAGCCCATCACCCCTCAAAAGGACTTCTTTTTCATAACCTATCAAAATTTCAAAGCCAAATGCATAGCCAAATTGTCTCTTTGTAACATGTCCCCGTCCACTTCCACTCCACCCATCATAGATGAAACCATGCTTCAACCTAAGTTTGACATCAAAGAAACCATAAAATTTCATTACCAACCACCCTTAGACACTTCCTACCATTGTTTAGATGACCAAGGGAAAATGAAGCAACTCCCATCATGCCTCCTTGCATTAAAAAAGTGTATAAAGCTAAAGAGAAAGTGGTTGACCCATCTTCTTTGGTTTCTTTTGTTCTTCCCTCTTCACAAGAAAAGGAACCTATGATGACTCAATCTGCTCTTACACCTCACCAACTTCAAAACAAAATTAAATGAAACCATGGTGCTAGAGAATTTAGGCATCACCATTGTCTCCTCACTTGTCAGTCATGAATGGAAGAAAATAAATAAAATTAGCCTCCACCTTTGACAAAATTAGTAGATGATCACCCTCCTCCTAACCTGCCACAATATAGTCCAATCCAACATTCCCAACAAAATGAACCAATCCAACACCCACAACTTTTGGTACACCATTCCTTGGAAATCACCCTATGTCCTCCTATTATCATCAATCTTGATGATGATAATGATGATGCAAAGATATGATGATGCAAAGATTTACAAAATATATGGAGTGCATAAAAATCTAAACTCTTTATTTTCATCTACCATGAGCTTAAATGATAAATCCTCTTCACCAAGTGAAGACCTCGTATGACTCCTAGTTCGGTTCTTGCAATTCTTCCTTTGGACAGTCAACCGCCCGTGCACTACACTGAACATGATTGGGAGGAAGATGACTTGTTAGATGGTTGACTCACATTCACATAGCTAGCATTTTTGCATTTATGTTTTTTTTATTTTTTATTTTTTGTGTGTATCATGTTCCCCCATAATGTGTGTTTGATGTTCTCTTTCATTGTATACTTCTTCTATTTCTACCTCTCTTCTTCTATATGTCACGCATCTTTGATTTTTCTCTTCTTTTTTTTTCCTTTTGGGGAGGATGGAAAGTGTAGAGACACCCTATGTCTCTTCCATGTTGACCCAAAAGTTCATTGTGATTTTCTCTTTTTATTTTTTGTTTTCCTTTTGGGGATGATGCGAAGTGTAGAGATACCCTATGTCTCTTCCATGTTGACCCAAAAGGTCCTTGTCATTTTCTCTTTTTCTTTTGTATTTTCCTTTTGGGGATGATGCAAAGAATTGAGATGCCCTTTGTCTCTTCCATGTTGACCCAATTGGTCCCTTTTCCTTTTCTTTTTCCTTTTCATTTTATTTTCTCTTTTGTTTTCCTTTTGGGGACAATACAAAGCATTGAGACTGCAATGTCTCTTCCATGCTGACCAAAACTGAGCTTTCCTTTTTCTTTTCTTTTTCATTCTCTTTGTGTCATTCTTCTAGTTCTATGTGCTTTGAGGAATGATGACAGTTTCAATCTCTTTAATAAACACATTGTAGCAATGAACATACTGATCCCAAATCCATAGATCCCTTATGTGTTTGGTTTGTTCTTTTCTAGGGGAAAACTCCCTTTATTTTTCTTTCATTTTCATTAACATGATGCAACCTAACTTCGAAACATATGACTTGGCATAGGGATTTCCAAGTTGGCTCTCATGTCTCATTTTCTTTTTGCATTTTTCCTTTGCTACTTTAATGTAATTACTCACAAAATAGTGTGTACTAATTCCTTTAAAGTGGGGGGAATACATTACCATTAATTTATTTGCATTCTTGGTTTCTAGTGTAGCCTTGTCATTTATATGATGTGTTCGTCACTTTGTGGATGACATTGGGTGTGATTTCCATTGTAAGTGTGATCTATCTTAGCATATTACATTCCTCTTGGTGGCTTGATGCGATGCACTGTATCCCCTAGGTTTTAAATATTACATTATTCTCTTGGAGACATTAGACACAATGTTCCCAAAGTGACTGACCTTGTATGAACTTAACAAGACTCCTTTGAACATATTCTACATTTTGCATTTTTTTTCACCTTGCATAATGCAATTTGCATGCTTGTGGCACCTTCCATTTTGTTCATGAGTTCTAAGCATAAAAAATATTTTATTTTATCATGAAGCATGGACCAACATTTTTCCTTGTGGAACCATGTTAAAGTTATCAGGAGGTATAACTTTGATATGGTTTAGTGGGAAGCCCATCTAGCGGCACGAATTTTCCCCATAGCCACCATTGTGTTTGTGAGTGCATACCAACTAATGTATGTATCTCCCCTTTTGGAATTTTTCAGCCCGTATACAATCAAAAGTGTCATGGCCCAAAATTGAGTATACTTGTGCCTTCTCACCCGACAAATTGTCATGAGTTTTGTCACCCCATAGTGATTATACATTCTCAATCATCATAGATCTAATCTACAACTAGTTGGATAGACGATCAAAGCTTCATTTGATTATCAACATTTGTACATTCCTTTTTCCTTATGCTTAGTTTTCCATGGTATCTTTATCTTGGGGGCTTGATCATGCCTCTTGATCATTATTATTCCATCTTGCTAATGTAAGTGCATTTGAACCCTCTTATTGATGTTCATTGATTCTTTAGTGTGAGCTTGAAGTAAGTTCATCCTCTCACTAAAGTGGGGGATAAATGTGTCATAGAAAAATGGCCCCTTGTCATTTTCATGGCCTTTGATGTCTTGTTTCATGATGTTTGGTCTTTTATACTTTGATTTTATATTGTAATGTGGCTTGAACATTCATATTTATGTACTAAAATTCAAATAATTACGTCTTGTGAAGGTATTGTGAAGGGTTGTACAAGATTTCTTCACTCTACTAGACTCTATTCATTACAATTCACATAAAAAATCATCATTTCATCACTAATAAATTCCTATTTCAAAGTGTTGTAAAGTCTTGTAACAAGATTTCACACTTTCTAGGCACAAATTCATTATTTACACCTTTCTTATACTTTATTTGACCCTTATATGCCCTTTTAAGCTCTAATTGAGTGTATTTTTTAATGTAAGCCTGAAAAAAAAAAAAAATACAAGATAATTCCTAACACTCATTTTCCATTAGTGGCAAATGAATCCCCCTTGGCTACAAATTCAAAATATTTCAAAATTCCTTTTGGCTTTTTATTCAAAATCACTTGATTTCGGCCTATGTTGAGGTAATAACGGGTTACTAAGGAACAAGAGTGTATAAATATGTGTTTTTCTCCTCATTTTACATCTCCTATAATTGCATATCACATATAAACAATATTTTCATTCACTCAAGCATTCAAGCATCTTACAACTTCACATCAAGCACTATTCATGCATTTTGGAGCATCCATTCATACAACTTTACATTTTCATTAAGAAGGGTTTGGTAAGTTGATAGAATTTGCATGTTATTTTTTTATCATTCTCTTGCATTTCATTTTTTTATTAAGGGTTTGATACCAAAGTGGGGTTTGACCAAGGAAAACCCCTATTTGCTAACCCTCAACCATTTTCCCCCTCTTGCATGTGTGTTTGTAGACCTATGTATGCAAATTTAACAAGCATTAAGGTGATTGAAGATTGGTCAACAAGTCAACTAAGTTCTTCCAATAAAATCAACTCTATTTCAAGCTTGGAGAAGGTTTTCTATCTGTTTCATGCATAATTGACTTTAGCAACCCAACAAGCAGACATTTCCAGATTTGTTGTTGCTTAGTTGTCTCCTAATTTCTTAGAATTTTGGGAGAGGACTGATTCACCACTAGTGGAAAATGAGTCCCACCTTAAGACTAAAAATCTAGGTTTTGTTAGATTTTGGATCCCAATAGTCAAAAACTTTCTTTCGATAGTTTTTCACTAGTAGCAGGACTAATTCACCACCCTGGGTGAATGAGTCCCACTGTTGATTTTTTCAGTAATCTCAAATAGAATTCAAACCATTCCAAATTCGACAAATCCTACCCAGGTGCACTCTGATTCAACCTTTCTCTCTATGTTCCGCATTTATTCATCTTGTAGTTGATTGTTTACATATGATAGTGTGTTTTCCAACATAGTTTAAATCTTAGTTTTGCATTCATAACTAGTCATATAAATCACTCAATTGCATTTAGTTTACTTAATTTATCTTAGATAACATCATACATAACATATTTTTAATGAACCCCTTATCATTTTTTTCCCTACCTCTCTCCTTTTAGGTAAAAAACCCTATAAGAGCTAGAGAAGTACATTGATTCAAGAAATCTATGGTTCACCAGTAAAAATTCTTCAAGAACTTTAATATGAGTTTTCCATTGTGAGATGTATCTCAAATTAAGTCCTCTCTTAAGGGTGACTAAAAGTCTGAAAGTACATTTTCATATTTATCTTCACCCAAGATCACATGAAGTGCAAGGGGAGGGGATATGTACTACAAGTGTACACAAGAAATGAAAGTATACTTGAGTGTTTCTCTTCACCCAAGATCATATGAAGTGTAAGAGGAGTAGATACACACTACAAGTGTATACAACCAAAGTGAGAACTCATTCATTTTAATCCCATAAAGTAAAATTAATTCATTTTAGGCACCAATGGAAGTGTTTATTTGTTTTTTCCAATTTTAACTAGTATTGCAAAATGAGGATGTGTGGGTCCAATTTTAACCCACTTTGAAAGTGAATTTTAAGCCCAATTAAAAGCTAGTTATCCTAAGATTGTAGATTTTAAAACCAGTGGAAATTTAGTGGTTTTAAAACTTGAAGCAAAGTAGCATATCATGGGTTATAATTTTCCCATAAATGGAAAAACACTTTTTCTAATGTATGGATGAACGATTGTATGCTCCTTCACTTTAAATGTGTTCAAATCTATAAAATTAGTTAGCCTCATAAACAAAAAACAGATGTGAATGACATGTTAGAGAGCACATGGAATACAAAAAATTAAATAAAATATAAAAATTAGATATTTTCTTTGTTTACCAGTAGAAAGCATCACTATCCACAATGGCATTGTTGTAATTGCAAAGGCATCACTACGGTGAAAAATAGTGAGAACAATGGTGTCGGTATAAGCAAAGGTGTTGCTATAATTAAAAACCAGAGAATCAATTTAAAATAGAGAAAAGCATCACATTAATTAAAAGATAGAATGGTGTCATTTTCCATAATGACATCACTATAATTTTCAAAAGCTTTTCTATATGGTGATGACTTATAATGGTGTCAATGTAGCCTCCAATGGCATCGTTGTATCTAAGAAAACAAGAACATGAGAATCTAAAGATAATTTCATCAAATTTGATTAGTAAATCTCTCCTTCTAGCACCAAAATGTGGCCATAGCCATAGCATAGGATAAATACACCAGATCCATATAGATTTGAGGCATATTTAATCCACATAGCCATGATCCCAATGCGATATACAAAATAAACAAGAAACTAAATAACCATTAAACTAACATGAAATCAATACAAGAACATAATAAAATCCTATTCTAATACCTCGAATATTATCCAATTAGGGTAGTGGTGTCACATTTATGTGGAATGGTGACCCTTTCCCAATCCCTTGGATAATATGAGCTTATTCCAATCAGTTTTATTGATGAAAAATGATGAAATTAATGAGATAAAATATTTTAATCATGAAGGATATGAGTTCTAAATGCTTAAAATGTTAAAATTCTTGATGAATATGGATGAAAACTATGCTAAATGGAGATGAAGTTTGAATATAAAATCCATAAATGAAAACTATGCTAAAATTGGATGCAAGAGAATGTAAACTATAATAGATGCTTAAGCTAAATGTGGATGGATATTAAACTAAAATACTAAAAGTGATTAATATGGATGCAAGTGAGTATGAATTTCAATAGCATAACTTTTCCATCAAAAGATGGATCCATTTCTCTCCAAACAGTGAGGTATTTATAGGAGAGAAAATGAAAAATCAATGGATAAGATCGATTTGATCAATCAATGGTCAATAATAAATCAAGGGTGAAACATGGATGAAGGATTCTCATCAATGGATGAGAACCAAAGATCACATGGATCAAAGAAAGCATCAAGGGCTAACAATGATTCAAACAAACACACTTTGTAACAACTTTGAAATTTTGTTACAAAGTTTGTTAGAAAATGGTATTCAATTTGCTAGAACCAAATAGGAGAATATTCCATTGGAATATTCCTTATGCAAGTGGATGGGAGGGAAAATTAGCAATTTAGTAATTCAAACTAAATTTCAACATGTAGGATGAGGAATGTGAGGATATTCATTAAATTATTGATTTATTTAATGAAAAGAGGGTGCAAATATGATATTTAATTAAATAGTTTATGGCTATTTAATTAAATAAGAGGACTTAAGGGTTCAATGAAATAATTTGATTTATTCAATTTAATAGAGTGAAATGTTAGTCTGAGAGGGGGTGAATTAACCTAATTAGATCAATTAGATTAATAGATGAAAATGATGCATTTAATTAAATAACTAGGTGAACCAATGAAATTAGGTGTCTCTCTTTCACTTCTAGGGTTTTGGACCTAAAAGGAGAAAAGTTATTTTCAATCTTTCACTCAAGAACACACCCTTGAGATTTCAATGCAAAGAAGATTGAAATTTGACAAAGGGAGGGTTCTAGGGAAATTATAACAGAAAATGAGGGTTCACCACCAAGTGTAAACTTGGAAACTACAAGATGTTTGAGAACACAGTGTGATGTGCAAACAAAGGAAAAATACAATAAAAAATAGAACAAAAGGCTAAGAATGAAAATTGTGTGCACCTAGAAACCTTCAAGGGACTGGAAATAACTCTAAAATTCTAAAAATATTGATTTTTAAGCCTAGTGGGACTCATTCACCATTATGGACGAATCATTCTTGATTATGGAAAGCTACACTGAAGCTTGTTTTCGCCAAATGGGTATCCAAATCCATAGAAATTTCTGAAAAAATAGGTAGAATGGGACTCATTCTCCACTAACGATTAATGAGCCTACTTTGAATTTTTTGGAAACTCTCGATCTACTCAATTTGTACCTCCAAGTGTTTACATCTAAAACCCTAATTTTTAGGATTGTAAGTGAATTTTTGTGAAGATTTTGACCTTTCCAATAGGGAGATTATTCTAACAAGTTTGTAACCTATTCTTCATGTTGGATTTTGTGGTTGTGTTGTTGATATGTGGTTGTCATTGATGTCAACACTATTAGCATCTAATGTATTGAAGGTTATATATGTCAAGGATATTGAGGAAATTATAAAAGAAAGTATTGCAGGTTCTAAGTGGAACTGTGAAGGTCATGAGAGTGTCTTATTTTATACATTGAAGATCAACTATTGTGGACTAAAGGGCTTATTGCTGAGAGTATCTAGTTCATCTACCAAAAGTATCAGAGGTCCATGTGAAGATTTGCTCGAGTTATGAAGATTTGTGTTCTAACAATATTTTTGTGGGTTCTGTTAGTGTTCCTGATTGAATTTTATGTGTTTCTAGTAATTCTAGTTGTTTTGGATGTTTCTAGATCATGCTCTATCTTTGCTGCAAGTCCACATTGATCGGTGTGCTCATGGTCAAAGATTTGTTTTCTCGATATGTTTAGGTTTTCATGTTCTTGGCCGACATGGTGGTTGTAGCATGTTGTGGATCCTTCAAGATTAAAATTTGAATGTTTGGTGTGCTTGAGGACATTGTTTTTCTCACATCATGATATAAGTTGACAGTTTTTGATCCACATTGAGAATTTATTTGTAAATTTGGGCTAACATTGAAAATATGTTTCATATTTCTGGTTGATTAGGTTGTTGATGTAATTCCATGTTGTGGGTATATAAGAGCAATTTTTTGAGTGAATTTAGTGTGTGCATAAGAGATAATGTATGCCACACAAAGTGTAAATGTGTTAGTAATGTTCTAATCATTCAATTGTAGAGCAAAGTGTGAAGAAGGTCTTTTGTGCTTAACTAGAATTGTAATCAAGATTTTAAAGAAGCTATTTTATTAGTTCACAATATGAATGGTTTTAATGCAAATATTTCTTGGGTATTCAGTCCTCTTGTAAATGAGCAATGAGCTCTAGGTAGTATGTCTTAATGCATCTGCATTCCCATTATTTTTCATTATGCTTTTAATAGGGTATAATCTCGCAGACTAACATCCACTATGGTTTTTCCCCTAACAATCTTTCCACGTAAAAAAAGCTTGGTGTTCTCTATGTTTTTGATGTGTTGATTATTTATGGTTTATTGTCACTCATCAAATCTGAGATTGAATTAAGTAAAGTTTGAAAAGTTTAAATAATCTATGACAACTTATTCACCCCCTCTCTCAGTTGTTTTTCCTTGTCTTTCCAACAATTGGTACCAAAGTAGGTTCCTTTGAAGAAGATTAAAATCTTGAGGTGATCCGAGATGACATCATACAAGAATGACAGTCCTAGATTTGATGGAAAAAATTACTCATTGTGGAAAGCTAGGATGGAGTGTCATTTGAAGTGTATTGGTGAACCCTTCTAGAAAATTACAAATAATCAATAAGTTATTTCTTAGAATGGTCCCTCCACTACTAATGAGATTAAAGAGGTTGAGAATAATTTTAGGAATATGGAAGCTTTGTTGAGTGCTCTAACATATTCGAAAATGAAAAATATGTTAAGTTTGAAGACTATTCGTGAGATGTGGAGGAAGCTAGAAAATTTGTATGAAGGAGATGTAGATGTGAAGATGGCCAAGCTACAGAGTTTTAAAGGAAAGTATTAAAATCTAAAGATGGGTGAAGATGAAAATATTTCTTCTTTTATGCAAAGAGTAAATGAACTAGTGATGGGTATTAGATGTGTTGGTGGTACCCTGGATGAGGAATAAATTGTGGCTGAAGTGCTCAAATAATTTTCTCCTTCCTATAAAGAAAAGGCTCATGATATTTAAGAAACCAAATCATTGACGAATGTGACAAGGGATACACTGATTGGTAAACTTGTTTCCTTTGAGTTGAGCGAATTTGGTGAATTTTTTCCCAAGAATGAAACTACATTTAAGGCTACTATATCTGGAAGAAACAAGTAAAGATATGATATGGGAGAGAGTTCTAGAAATACATTCAAGTATGATGAATAAATGAAACAACTTGAAGATGAAGAAAGAGAGGTAGAAGAGTTGGAAGCACTGATTGTGAAGAAAGAAGGTAGAGGACAAGGTAATTATAAAGGAAAGTTTCCTATCAAATGTTTTTCTTGTAGTAAAATAGGTCATTTTGCATCAAGGTTTCCTAAAAGATTTCCTAGATGTAAGCCTTACGAATCTAGATTCCAAAAGAAATGTTACTTTGCTAAAGAAGGTGTGATTGATGACGAGTCTAATAAAGATAATGGAAATGAAGATGATTGGGTTTTTATTGCTATCAAGGAAAATAGTCCAATGGCTACTAAATCTGCTAAAGTTGAGAAAGCTCTTGCAACTTGAATTGAAGAAAAGGATGAGTGGGTCATTGAAAACATATTCTCACATCATATGACTGGTGAAGAAATCAAATTTGTAAGTCTAGAGAAGTATGATGATGGGGTTGTAAGATTTGAGATAACAATTCTTGTGTGATTTGTGGTAGATGATCTATTTTTCTTGGTGGTAAACATAACAATGATGATGTTCTTGATGATGTTCTTTATGTTGAAGGCTTGAAGCACAACCTATTGAGTGTTGGAAAGATGTTGGATAAGGGATATGATATTTAGTTCAAAGATGGAAGATGCAGGATATATGGAAGTTCTAGAAATGTAATTTCCTTAGGTAAATAGACAAAAGGTAATATTTTTCAACTAAATGCTTCAGTGAAAGTTGTTTAATTGCTCAAGTAGATGAAAGTTGGTTATGGCATAGAAGGTTGTGTCATGTGAATTTTGATAACATTGTAAAAATAAGTTCCACTCAAGTAGTAAGAGATCTACCTAAGCTAGCGAAGCCTGCTAGCACAATTTTCAAGGAGTGCCAGATGGGAAAAAAAACTAGAGTTTCTTTTCAAAGAAAACATCATTCAAATGGATTACTAGAGATGGTGCATATTGATCTATGTGGTCCTTCTAGAGTTATAAGTCTCCATGGTGAAAGGTATTTTATGTTGCTTATTGATGATTATTCTAAAATGATATGGGTTGATTTCTTAAGAGAAAAATGTGAAGCATTAGAAAATTTTAAAAGCTTCAAAGATATGGAATAAAATGAGAATGGTATGAAAATCAAATGCTTAAGGTCAAGAAGAGGTGGTGATTTCACCTCCAGGGAGTTTAATTCTTTTTGTGAAGAGAATGGAATTAGAAGATAGTTATCTACTCCCCAAACCCATCAACAACATGGTGTTGCAGAGAGAAAGAACAAAATAATTTTGAATGTTGCTAGAACAATAATGATTGAAGGAAATGTGCCTCACATTTACTAGAGTGAAGCAGTAAGAAATTTTGTGTATACTTTGAACTAGGTAAATGTAAATGGTAATTCTAGTAAGACTCCTTTTGAACTATGGTTTGGTTGTAAGCCTACTGTTAAATATTTCAAGATCTTTGGAAGAAAGTGTTATATCAAGAGAGATGATGATATAGGAGAGTTTGATGCAAGAAGTGATGAAGGAATCTTTCTAGGCTACCCTACTAGAAGAAAGGCCTACCAGTGCTATAACAAAAGATTAAGAAAAAATGGTTGAGAGTGCAAATGCAAAAGTAGATGAGTACTTTTCTTAATCATCTAGATATTATGGGTATGATTTAGATGAAGCCAATACAAACAAAGGGAAGAATGTTCAGAAAAAAAATCAACTTCAAATTGTGCCATATGTTCTGGTAAGACAACCTCAGTTTGCTCTCATAAACCAAGATAGTCAGGAAGTAAAGACAAGTGCAAGTGTAGAAGAAGGAATATAATTATCATAAGTTTGAGAGAATCCTAAAACTCCAACGTATGCTGTAATACCCCTCCGTGTCAGTTGTTTTAGACTTGTGTGTAAGTTTCTGTGTGTGCTTCATTGATTACTGTATTATTTGATTGTGTGGAAAATATAATATGTTAGTAATCATGTTTAAATAATTAATTAAATCATAAGTGATTTGTAAAGTTATTTAAAAATATGATTAGAAATTAAAATAATAATCAATTAAGTTAAATCAGATGATTTAGAACAAATGATCAAATTAATCTAATTCATTAAAAGTAAAAGTGATATTATTAGATAAATTGATTTAAATTGTTGAAGTTAATAATCATTATGAACAAAATAGTCTTGAAAAGATAATTATTTTAATAAGAAATTTAAATGGATAAGGAAATAGGAAGCTGAAGTGTTTTAAAGCCAAAAATGAAACTTCACCTATAGAGCATTTGGAAGTCGAAGAGAGCTGGAGAATATGAAGAATAAATAAATAAAAGTTGTGGTAGTTTGCAAAAATATTAATGGTGTTTTGAAGAAAATTTTGTAAATAGTTGTTTTTAATTATTTTAATATGCATGTGTTTATTTAAATTGATTGTGGAAATGATAAATAAATAAATAAATAAAAAACTCAATCTTTTGTGGATTCGAATGGATTGGAATTTTATTTTTCAAAAAGAAGTGACTTTTGGCATTCGCTAGAAAAAGAAATGGAAGAGACTTTGGTGTGAGATTTTATTTAGAGGATTTTGAATTGGAAGGGGGGGTTGCACTCTCTTTGGAATAGATTTTGGAGAATTTGGTAGTCATCTTTCTGATATAGTATTGCGTTCTTTTATTCTTCTGAGAATTCAAGTGAGGATTAAGATTTAAGTTTGAGGGAGTATCTTGGAGCTGCTGCTGGAAGGATTGGATCAGCAAGAAGGATAAAGCTTCAACAGTTATCTACAGGTGCAGGACGCCAAGTTCTCCTTCTTCTTTTTAATTAATTTCTTTATAGCATCAAATGAAATAAGAATTCCTTGCTCTGAATGAAATTTTCTCTTGAATTGAAATTTAATGCTTGTAGAAAATTCTCGAATCTTTAGAAATGCTTTGGACTATTTTTCAACCAGGAAAGCTTTACTGGGGTGGGACTGTTATTGATTTTAAGTGAAATTTTGTTGGGATTCTGGAATTGAATAGTGTTACTGTAGTTTTGTGTTAAAAATAATAGTGAACCAGTAAAAGAATAAGCTCATGACTGTGAATTCGAGGTTGTGTAAATTTCCATTTGTAGATAAATTTTACAAATATATTCTGTGTTTAAATATTTATATTGAAACAGTAAATTGTACAATTGAAATTTATTTCTCTGTATTCGAAATATTTTTGTATGCAATATATATATGTATATATATATATATATCAGATATATATATATATATATATATGTATACACATATATATATAAATGTAAAGATAGCATCAAAAGAAAAATTTAATTAAGATTCAAGTTTCTGTTGTATTATATTTGTTTTGAAATTATAAATAAATAAATAAAAATAAATAAATAAATAAATATATTTGTTTTGAAAATTATTTGTATATATATATTTATTAAACTTATTTATTCAGATTCCACTGATTATTTAATTTTGTCAAAATAAAACATTCTGTTTCTTTTTTAAAATAAAACAGAATCTGTTTAAAATGGAAATAATAATAAAATAGAAAGAAATCTGTTTTTTGTTATTGATTTATTAAATTACCAACTATAAGAAGATAAGTTAGTAGAAAAATCAATTTATGAATATATGGCAGCATTGATTTATTTAATTCTTGTTTTGAGTGAATATTTTGAAATAGAAAGGAATTCCTATTTATTTGTTAAATTGAGAAATTTGATAGGATAATATAGTAGAAGGGCAATTTGTGAATATATATATATATATCAGCATTGATTGTCTAATTCTTATTTTTAAATGTGTATAGGGTGGAAATAGAATTTAATATAAAATTGAATAAGTTATTTCATTTATGAAGTTAAGTCTTGTGGATTTGTTGAATTCTTAGAAAAGATTTATTCTCTTTCTACTTTCCTTCCTTCAAAAGAATTAAAATATATATAAATATTCTATTTCTTTTCTGATTAAAATTATATTTTTTGTTAATTTAACTGTTATTTAGAAAATAGATATTTATATATAGATTCTGTTTCTTTTCTGATTAAAAATAAAGCAGAATTTGTTATAACAAAAATAATAGTAAAATAGAAAGAAATCTGGTTTTATTGATTTGTTAAATTTTAACCTTGAGAGGATATTGTTAGTAGAAAATTCAATTACGAAAGTAAGACAACATTGTTTATTTAATTCTTGTTTAAATGTGAATATTTTTGGGAATAGAATTTATTATGGGATTAAATAAGTTGTTCTTTTTATTTTATTTTATTTTTATGAAATTTCATCTTGTAGTATTGTTGGATTCTTACAACAGATCTATTCTCTTATTATTTTTCCTCCTCAAAAAGAATTAAAATATATATATAAATATGTAGTGGTTTTAAAGGGTAATTGTGTGTGTAAATTTATTTAGATAGATTTAAGTTTTTAAGGTAGTAAGTTCTAATATGTAGTTTAAGAATTTAGAATATTGCTATTATAGTCATTTTAAAGTATAGACAATTGGTCTTAAATGGTTTTCATAATTAATTTAAATATTGGAAGTGAATGTTAAGTGAGTATGATGAAAGGGGAAATTTAAATGTATGGGCATAATTAGAGATTGATTAGGGTATTCTCGAATTGGCTAGTTTATTGGTAATGGGATTTTAATCTTTTGAAAATTGACTTCCTTTATATTCATTTAATGGTTGAATTGTAAGCTCTCTTTATGGATAAGTCTTTTAGAATACTTGTGATGATTATCATGAATTGTTTTAGTTAATTGAGTAATTCCGTTTGGGGAAGTTGTAAAGTTATTTAGTTCTGGTTGTTAATTGATGGGTTATTAAATATTGCTCTTGTTTGAATCTTTGGTTGTTGTTTATTGTGCGAAGTGATGTGTGGTTGAGTATTTAAGGTGTTCTTAAATTTGGTGCCTTGGATGCTTGGTTGAATGCTTTTACCTTTGTTGTTGAAGGATTGTTTTTGGATGGTTCCATGTTGGTGTGAATGCCTTTGGAGGTTAGTTTTGATTTAAGGAATCCTTTGTCATTTAAATTTGTGTTGCAATGTAATTGGGAACTTGTATTTTTGTTGATGAATTGTGGGAGGTTGATCTTCTTGGATTTCTGATTTATTTTGTATCAAAGTTGGTTATGTGGTTTGGATGGGGTGGTTGATCTTTTAATGTATTCACTCATTATTTTTGAATTGAAAATAGATCTGGTGGCCTTGCAATTATTGTTGTCATTGCTATGTTTTTGTTTTTATGAAGGTGATTTGCGTACCATCATAAGGGGATTCTTGTGAGGAGAAAATTGAGGTCTCCCATGGAATGCCTAGTTGGTGGCTTTTGGTTTCTTTAAGTGATTTCGTTGAATTAAAGGTTGATTTTCTTTTGCGTTTTCCTATTTGAGGTGACACCATTGTTGATTATGGATGGGTCTTGATGAATCTTCTCTCTTTTATGGCTTTTCTAATTTACTCTCATATTTGAGGAATTTTATCCTTGTGTTGGAATTATTGGAGAAATACTCATGTGGCTCCACTTTACCCTTGTTTGTGGGTTTTCATTCTTTTGGCTTCCAGAGGCTTGAGATGATTGATAATTGATGTTCTCTCTCTTTATGTGCCTTGATTTGGCAAGTGTTTTGGTTTCATGATTTTAAAAGGGTTGTACGAGAATTGTTGAGACTTAGATATTGTATTTATAGTGAGATGGGTAATGCCTCACATGCTTTTATGATGTGATTCTTTGTTCAAATTATGGTGGTACAACACTTGGTTTTTTTTTTTATATGTTGTTGTGTCTCTAGGGAGAGTGGCTCCTCGTGGGGGCCGGTGCCCCGCGTAAGGGGAAGAGCACAGGAGAACCCATGAGTGAGTTAGTAATCAAGTGAAAACCTAATAATTAACTAGGTGGGTTGGGTAGTAATATCATTACAAGATTTTAAAAAAATGGATGCCTCATCTTCATTAGTGCTTCTTTAGACTAATGGAAGGCTGAGAAGGTCGTGGTTGGCAAGGTCGTAACCTCATCCTCATGAGAGGTTATCAGCTCCGCATGAGCTACCCTATGGTGCCGGCGCCTCAAGCAGGAGGAAGGGCTAGGAGATCCATAGATGGGGGCCGGCGCCTCAGTTTGGAGGAAGGGCCAGGAGAATCCATGTAGGCTATGCGATGACACTCTTCCTTAGTTGCCCATTTGTTTTACTTTATTGTGTTCCTCTGGAAGTAGGTTATGGGAGTTGGTTTAGATTGTTGTTTTAAATTGATTTAAATTGAATTATGATTATTGTTTTAATCCATCTTTAGTATGTTTTGTGGTCTTGTATGATCTCATTTATATTTGATTTACGATCTTGTATCTTATGATACTGTGATATGATGTTATTGTGTTGTTTAATTGCAATTTGGAATTGTATTATGTTTATTAATTCAGTTGATTTGGAAGTGTTTCATGATCATTCTTTGGTTACTTGTTACTGGTCATTGCTTTGATTTATGTGATGAGAGGTATGATTTTAAGTTATGACTCTTGGTTGTTGTTGATTATGTCTTTGTAATCCTTGAGTTTTATGATACTTTTGTATGTTGTGGAGTCTTGTGGTTTCCGTGTTTGGATGTTCTTGGTTGAGGACTCTTCTTGTTAGCTCCTAGCATGGGGGGTGGGTCTTCGGACTCACATGGTCGGGTGGAATGTGCTAAGCACCCCATTGGGTCCCCAGTCGAGGATCTAGAGGTGCAGATTGCTGCGGTTGCAGCGACTCCAGAGTTGTATCTGTCCTGGAGCCAGTTTTCATCTATTTATTTGTATCATGTTATCTTGTGTATGGTTTCCATTTATGTTTGGAAACACTTTGGTATCATTATACCTCTTGAGGATTGTACTGTAATGTAATGTTAACTCAGTGCGGTTATTGGCCACGGCAATTGTAATTCAATGTGTTAAGTTAATTATGCATATGTTGTATTTGTGTACTCAGATGGTTTCTTTTCAATGCTTTATTTTGTATGTGTTATATTTGTTAATATTTACTTTGTTAATGTCTATATCTTTGGTTCTTATTATTGTCATTGTGTGGATCTCAGTCTCGTAATGACTCCTCGTGTACCCCAAGGGATGTATGTGCTAATGAATCTACTTAATTGAAATTCATGTTATGATTTAATGTGTATTACATGTATGTTATGTTTACTTTAAAAAAAAAATTGTGCAGTGTTTATTGTTTAATTGTCCTTTGGGGTTCGCACGACGGGGCGTTACACATGCAAAGCTAAAACATTCTAAAAATAAAATTATAGGAGACAAGAATAAATGACTACAAACTAGAAGAGAGATTGCAAAATAGTATTGCTTGATTTCCAAGATTGAATCAAAATATATCAAAGAAGCCTCCAATGATGAACAATGGATGGAAGCTATGAAGGAAGAATTAATGCAAATTGATAAGAATAATACATGGATACTTGTTCCTAGACCTAAAGATAAGAATGTGATTGGTAGTAAATGAGTCTTTTGGAATAAGTTGAATGAATAAGGTGAAGTGATCCAGAATAAAGCAAGATTGGTATGTAAAGGGTATTCACAAATGGAAGGTATTGATTTTGAAGAAACCTTTTCCCCTATTGCTAGAATTGAAGCTGTAAGGTTATTTATTTCTTATACTACATACAAGAACTATAAATTCCATCAAATAGATGTGAAGTTAGCTTTTCTGAATGGTGAGCTAGAAGAAGTATATATTGAACAACTAGATGGATTTCAATTGACTGATAAGGAATACATGGTTTTCCAATTGAAGAAAGCTCTATATGGAATAAAGCAAGCCCCTAGAGCCTAGTATGCTAGATTTGACAAATACTTACTGAAGCTTGGATTCAATAAAGGTACTTTTGACAACAACTTATATTTCAAATTATATCATTATAAAGAATTTATTATTGAGGTTATTTTTGATGACATTATTTTTGGAGGAGATAAAAATCTATGTATGAAGTTTGTTGATGAAATGAAGAGTGAATTTGACATGAGTATGATTGGAGAAATAAATTTATTTCTAGGATTGCAAGTTACTTAGTTAGACAAGGGGATATTCATATCTTAGTCAAAATATGTGAGAGAATAGTTGAAGAAGCTTGGCATGGATGACTCAAAACTTGTTGGTACTCCCATGGTAATTGGATGTAAGCTGACATAGAATGATGATTCTCCTAAGGAAAATCAAACAAGATACAGGTCAATGATTGGTGGATTGCTCTACTTAACTCAGACCAAACTAGACATTATGAATGTTGTATGTATGATTGCTAGATTTTAGGCTGATTCAAAAGAGCCTCATGTGACTACTATTAAGAGAATCTTTAGGTATGTGAAAGGAAAAGTTGATTTTGGACTTTGTTATCCTACGGATAATGATCTTACTTTGAGTGCATATATTTATGTGCATTTTTTGGGAGATGTAGATGAAATAAAGAGTACTAGTGGTGGTGCCTTCTTCCAAGGGAAGAAGTTGGTGTCTTGGTTGAGAAAAAAGTAGAATTCCATTTCTCTATTTACTGTTGAAGTAGAGTATATTGCTGCTACAAAAAACTATACTCAGGTGATGTGGATGAAACAAAGGGTAAATAATATCAGAGTAGTATATGATGAACCTATTTCCATATACTATGACATGTCAAGGGCAATAAACATATCAAAGAATCTGATGCTACACTCTAAGACCGAGAATTTATCAATCAAGTTTCACTTCTTAAGAGAAAAAGTGACTGAGAAAGAACTTAGACTGGGGTATGTTCCTACCAAAGAATAGATTGCAGAAATTTTAACTAAGCCATTTCTGAAGGATACTTTTGAGTATCTCTAAGGGATGCTAGGGTTGATTACCCCTCCTGATTTGAACTAAAAATGCATTTACTTGCATCAATATATCTGCTTCATATATATTTCATGATCTAGATTGATGTTTCTATGGCTGCTACTTAGGGGGAGTAGTCAAATGTGTAGATATGTGGTTCAGTGCTTGTATGTGGGAAGATAATTCTTATCTTTGCAATTGATGTCAAAGGGGGAGAAGAGTCATGAAAAAATACTACTTATCTAGAGTAAAGAGTCTTGTGGAGAGAAGATCATGAAAAATAAGTCAAGGAAGAAGAGTCAAAATCTAAGAAGGAGTAAGTGCTAATTGAGAATTGGGTTGATGGTTTTTTTCACATCATGTGTTGTCATCGATGCCAAAGGGGGAGATTGTTGGATGCTATAGTTTTGTTGCTGATATGTGGTTGTCATTGTTGTCAACACTATTAGGCTATGATGTATTTGTTGATGGTGTTTTTTGCACAACAACAACTCAAACAAGATATAAGTATCCTATCTCTCTAGAAAGGGAAATATCTATCATCAAGCCTCAAGAGATAACACCAAGGTCTCTATTATCAAGTCTTGACAATGCATAAACAACACAAATAATATGTGAAAATGTTGGCAATCACAAAGGGACTTTACTAGAAGAAAATACTAGAGCCTCAAACTTATCAGATCTAGCAATATGGTAATACTTCAAATTCTAAATCTAACCCAAAGGATAAAGATGTAGCAAGAGATAAGAGTTTCAAAGAAAATTATAAAATTAACGCTAATCCTAAGATTAACAATGCAAATGATAAAATAATTGAAATGGACCAATCTCTCATACACTAATTCCTGCTTGACCTAGATAAATCTATAATCTTACAGAAATAGTGCAATATTCTAAGGCATAAAAGATTTCTAGATCATGAAAAGTCATCTAGATAGCACTAATGCAATTATAATGAACAAACATTCACAACTAAACTGATCAGAATGAATATTAAAGTCTAGAATAACTTTCCAAAGAAACTAACAATCAGCTAGCTACAAAAATTATTGACTAGAGATTGTTGCAACACTTCAAGCATCAAATCATAAACACAATTAAGTCCTCTAAAATATTGTCTAACATATATCAAATAAAATTAAGCAATTTAAAAAGATAGAATCACAAGAACCATGCGAGATGAAATTAACACACGAAGGACACCAAATCACAATGCCTTTACTTGCATTAAATAATATAAAATAGTAACAATTCTAGTCTTTTGTTACAACACTTGCTTGAAAATAACCTAATTCCTAACTCCTTGCTCTAATGCTCAATTCACTCCAATGTAAAACCATCTATCCCTTTCAGATGAGACAATATCCCTATTTATAGATATTACATCTTATGTCGGCCCAAATAGGGTTACAAAACCATAGAGCCCAAAAAATAAGTTGGCCAAGAAGAATTCAAAAGAAGTAAAATGTGTATTACATGCATGTGTTCTATCCAAGTCGTTCTGGGATCTCCAACATGGTTCAATCCAATGCATGTGAAGGATAAAGAGGAATAATGGGGAATCAAAATTTTTGATGTGGTATTGTATTAAATGCCCCCACCCTTGTCTTTATCTTCTCCTATCTTATCTTGCACCATTGAAAATACTTTCTCTAGGGTGGCCAAAGTTGGAATAAATAACACATTAATTTTCCAATCAATGGATTTAATGTCCTCTCTTTACTTCTTAATGACCTTATCCCAATCCACCTTCATGGTTTGATACTTATCCATTATTGCAATGTATGTGGCTACATCATCTAACTAGTGTTCGGTAACTAGGTCATCATTGATTGGAGAATATATATCACACCACCATTTTCTTAGTTGCTCCAAATTCAAATGTTTTGGTGGGTATGTGCAGGATCATGATGGACTAAAAAGTGCCAATATGATGGGTATTTGTAGGGAATGTGGCTAATGACTTTTTTTTAACCCAAAATTGATGTAACAAAAAGGGTTTTTTAAGGAGATTCTCAACTTTCCACCAATATAAATTATGATTTACTTTGAATTTAATAAATAATAATTATTAATTTTCTATTTGAATTATGACTAAAGTCCTAATTGATAGGCTGATTGAAAAACATCTATAGATTTCAAACGATATCAAATTTTTTAAAAGTTGTATTAAAAAAATCATAATTAATTATTTACATAGACAAAAATTACAAAAAAATATGTATCACATCGGGACATGAGTCCTCTACTTATATCTAAAATATTAGAAAAAAATATTATCATTTTATTGTGGTTAGGGTGGTTAGATAGACACCTACTTCTCATTTTTTCCCTAAAATTTAAGTACTACTACATTGAAATTTCAAATTTTCACTAAATAGATTTTTTTAAAATAAAAAATAAACATAGTAGTTTACAAACTACATTCAATTTGCTACATATTCTATTCTTACATATTTTTTAAATAATGTAGATAACTTATTCAAATTTTATGTCAAGTTTCCTAACTCTGATTTTTCTAAATTTTTTGCTGCTTAAGGGCCTATTTTTTCCATGATGATCCTACACATGCCTTGGTGCAAACCTTTTTCTTCCTGTCATAACTTCAAAGAAGGAAATGCACTTGTTGTAGATTTCAGTTAGGATATCCTCAATTTTCTTTCCTTTATTACACACTTTATTCAAAACCCTTTTCCTTATTTGCAATGCTTTGTGCCATTCCCAAGGTTCTACAACTTTGGAAGAAGGAAGAATTCCATCACTTACCAGCTTGTCTTCAGTATATTCCATGATGGTCTTGGTCTTCTACAACAAGAGATCAACATCCTCCTTATCTTGAGCTAGTACATTCTTCAACCACTCTATTGATCTTATAGCATCTCCATCAGTTGATAGGATATCTTTAATGGAATTATCTCCATTGGTTCCCACTCCCTACAACAAGTTTAGTGTGGCATGTGTAGTGGTTTTCATCTTTTCCAACTCAGTTATTGTCTCCTTTGGTAGAAAACTTATTGCAGATGATGAGGAGCTAATTTGGCTGATAGATTGCAAGGGTTTTTTCATATCTTGCAGATACCTTTTTAGTTTGTCATTCTCCTTCTTCAAATCTTGTTTAGCTTGCACCTATTTCTTCAATTTTCTCAAAATAGCAGCACTAGAGCCTTGAAATTATTCAACCTCCTACGTCATGGAGGCAAGACACAATCCAATAGTTTTCACACTGTAATCTCTACAAGTCACTTCATCCTTATTCTTATCTGATACAAGGGTGGTAGTGTGAATCACCCTATTATTAGCTTCATCACTCTCAATCCTAGAGATAACCCTAGCTTTCCTCTTTTCTTTTCCTTTTCCTATGTTTTCTAGTAATTCATCCTAGTTGGGAGGAGTATCATCGACCATAATTTGTTTACTCTTTAATTCCTTTTCTATCCAAGTAGGAACAGTGGAATTCAATTGTATATTATCTTCTCCAACCATATCATCTTTCTCCTTAGAGGAATCCATATTTAGATTTTTCCAATCAAGAATTTCTTTAGTTTTATCTCTACTTCCCCTTCCTAGATTCCCATCCTCTTCCCTACCATGTTCTTCTTATTCATGCACTAGTGAATTAGTCTTTATTGGAACTTCCTCTCCCTGTGGAGGTCTATCTTCCTCATAGTCAATGGAAAAATCATCATAAGTCACCAAACGGGGTTGCAATATCTTTTCTATCTCTGCCTCTAATTTGTAGAGTTCACTTTCCCAAAATTCTTCTTCTTCTTGATCTAGGCGATCCTCTACATCCTTAGATTCACTTGGTGCATTATGAGTTTCATGAGAAGGAGGGGAATTATCATGTTTTTCTATGGTAGGGGTAGCTAAGGGAACACCTTTCTTTGACACACTATCCTTGGGAGAAGGAGTTCTTGACCTCCTTGTGTATACCTATTTTTTCTCTCCTAAACACTCCACATTCACTATGGGTGGGCTAGTTTCATCCTCTTCCTTGGAAGATTCCTTCTTCTTTTGAGACAATCTCACTATTCTTCTTCTCTTAGGCACAAAAGCACGATCTTCATCTCCCTCTTCCTTAGGTCCCTCCTTTTTGGATTTCTTTTCCTTTGAAGTATGTTTTCTTTTCTTGGAAATAGGTCTTCTTTGCTTCTCTCCTTGTTCTATTTGAACATCCTTAATCTTTATCTTGAAAGGAGAAGCCACCTTAGCCTTAGCCTTAGGTTCCCACTCAATTGACTCTTCAAAAGTAGAATGAGACTCCAAGTCTCCCATTATATCATAGGTGCATTGTACACCTTCACTCTCTAACTCCCAAATCTTGTGTTTGAGCCATAACTTGGCGTACTTGATTACTAGAGTCATGATCTACTCTATTTTTTTCTTCTCTTCCTCCAGCTAGTCTATCTCTCCTATCGGTTTTCTTTCATAGGCTCATAGTCATGACTCTGAATCAAATCTCCATCATCTTCAATTTGGTCAGGAATTGCCTTTATGTTGTATAGTTAGACCAAGTTAATTACAACCTAGAGAACTTCTTTCTCCTAACTTCAGATTCATCCTTACTATTAGCCCAATAATCCTCTACATCATTCTTATTATTGTACTCTTTGCTTTCCTTTCTTTGTGCCTCACCAATCCTATCAAATATGGACATTTTAGAATGGAAACAGAGACCCAAAGTGCTCATTTCCTCCTCAAAAGCATGAGCTAAATTAACAGAGGGGAAAGCTTCATTACTCCCTACCCTTAAAGGAGAATCACCAACAAACCCAGTCTTATGTTTGTCTTTTTTAACAATTGCATCAAAATCATAGATCTATCTTGTGACTTCCAAAAGTATGATGTGATCTATGGGATATCTAGGGAGTCTATATGGGGCCCTCTAGAAACCATCTATTATGATGTACGAGAAGGTAGGGAACTAGATAAACCAAGCTCCAAACCTCTTGACTAGCTCCTTGGCATTGTCTAACATCCAAAAATGTTTTGTACCCTACAATAACTGAGTAATGTACATGGTGAATGTGTCATTCACCCTCCTCTAACTTGTGCTACCCAAGGGTAATTATGGGTACACTTCATGAATGACATCTCTCCCAAACACGCCTCTGGTGCTTAGTACCTTGTATGGATGGAACCTTACAATTGCATAAACCAAGTAAGTGGCCATTGTGAAAGTCTTTTTCTATAGCACATTGCACATTTTTAGTGTATCATTGCACTTATAATGCCTGCCCAATGGTAGTCAATGTTTTGCTCCATCCTCACAATGACATGAAACATCCAATTTTCAAATATCCCCGTACTCTTCAATCCTACCACCCTAATAAGGAGTGTGATAGCATCATAGTAATCCCTTTCAAATTTTACTCTGAATAGTTCTTGGGAAGTTTGGAGAAGTGAGACTTGGGTTTCTATAGCCAGGAATTGATGAGTTGCTATGATTTGATGATGTCTTCATTATAATCCTTCTTCAGTATGTACATAACAAAACCCAACACATGAGACCTATTAGGCATGTCAAAGGTCTGGGTTGTAGACACATGGTTAAAAAAATTCACTATTCTCCCTTGAGGACTCACTGTCCTTTGTGTGCCCCTATCATAATGTCTAGCACATTATAGCATCAGCTCGTAGCATTGAACTGTGGGAGGAAATCGAGCTACATGGGCCAATCCTGACCCTACCATTCTCCTAGCTAATACTAAGAGGTATCTCTCTGCAATCCTAGCCTTGAATTCTTCATAATGCCACCAACCTACATTTGTATCTGTGATCTCTGACAAAATGGAAGTCAACTTGATTTCTAGAATCCTACTCCCTATATCCATTTTTATCCTCTCTTCCTTAGAGAAAGTATACCCTTCAACACTTGGATCCATCTGCTTTCCCTTGGTCTTCTCAGCTACTATCTTAATTGATTCATCCTGCATCCAACAAGAAACCACAATAAATTATCCTTATAGTATTAGAATCAAGGTTAGTCACCCATGAATAACATATTCATCATTACATCAACTCAAAATCATGATAAAAATACCTCAAATCAATCATAAAACACAATCATTTTAAATTTAGGATTTTGAGGAATCTGAGGAAAACCTGCTAGAGAGGAATTTTAGGAAATTGCATGTCAGGAGGACTTCACCAATCAACCATAAATGTCATCAGTTCAATCATGTTATGTAACATCATTTAAATCATCAATATCAACCATGAGATGCAAAATATAGAACATTAGATTCATTCATCTCCCAAATTCTTTAAAATGTGAAGTCTTTTTAGGAAAGTCTAGGAAAATCCATTGAAAAAGGAATTTTTTGAAGAACTTGAAACTCCAAGCCCTTTGCACACCTCATGGAAAAAGGAAATGGTGAGGGAAAATTGGGAAATTCCGAGGGTGTGGAAATTCCATGAAAACCTCAGGATCCCAAAAACTATCATTTCTCACGATCTCACCCAAAACAATTGAACAATCACAAATTTGAAATTTTAGGCTTCACTACAGTTTTTTTTACATCTCTTATTCATTATTTTAGGTTCTCAAATCTCTTAGAGGAAAATTGGTGAGGGTTGGCGATGCCCTAGGTTGCAGTTGTGATGCCTTAGGTTTGATTCTAAAATCTCCACAATGAATGTAGAGAATGCACTTGGATTAAGCTTAAATTGAACTCATTTGTTTGGTTAAGCTCAAGATAAATTGTTTGGGGCATGCCTAAGTGAGATAGTAACTAATGGAATTGGAGGTAGGCTCATGAACTCACTCAAGGAATCATCTTTAATTAAACAAACTCTCAAAACCCTAAATCACAACAAAATTACTCAAAGGTCTAGCCTAAAGGAGTAATTTGGGAGGGCTTGGTGCTATAAAATTACTAAATCAACTAGGGAGGTTTTAACTAGGTTTTAAGAATCTATGAAAAAACAAACTAAAGCTTAGTTTTGAAAAAATCGATGCCAAACAAATGAAATTCAGGCTCCAAATGCATTCAAAACATAAAAAAATCATAGTCATTCATCATCCAAAAGGAAAGGAAATATCTACATACCATGGATGAAGAAAATCCAACTTCAAAGGAGATCGATAACAAACTCGGATGCCCTAGCAATAGCTACAACGATGATGCAAGAAATCTGCTGTTGAATCTAGAAATCGACCAATCCAATTGCCAAATTGCTAAACAATCAAGATCAGGATCTCAAAAGAAGCAAATAACAAATGATGAAAGTATAGTGACATACAATCCCTCAAGAATTTACCAAAATACTTTCCGTAGAGATCGTACTATCAAGCATTAATTCCATCGACAAGATAGGTCAGGATGCAATTTGGGAATTTTATGGTCATAGAATTTCAAAGAAATTTAGTCTAGGTGGAATTTCGTGAGGTACCAAAATCTCTAAATCATAGGGTTAAAACTTGCTCATCGGACTTTAAGGAAAACTTTGAAATTTTGCCTAGAGTGGAAATTCCCAAAGTTAGTAAAATACCTAGATTTTATCCAAAAATTAGGATTTTCAATGCATAACTTAAAGGGATCATCAGTGCAAGCAAGATAAACATTCAGGCACATGGCTAAGCAAGAAAATACTCAAAACCAAAGGGCCAAATCATTAGAAATTAGAGGAAAAAAATGGGGTCCCTACTTTCAATGGGGTGTACAAATGGCAACTCCGTTGGGGAAATGCTCCAGAGAATTTTAGGGACAAACTAGAATCAAGAACCTAGAATCTCTAGTTTCAGTCCTTGCATTAGGTCACCAATTTAGTAGAGCTTCAAGATTCAAAGGGAGACAAACCTTTCCTTTACTAGGGTCAAAGTGTCTCCATGGGTATTCGTTTCCCTTTCGTTAGTTGCAATAGGGGCCAAATGTAGTTTGACTAGGTTACGTAAAAATTCTGACTCCAAAAGCATCCTCGATAGAGCCTCACTGCCAATTAGGTGTCTATAGCCCTAACGAGGTTATCACTATAGTCCTCCCAAGTATAGCTCTACTGCTAGCTAGGCATCCGTAGCCCCGGTAGAGATACTTGGATACCCCTGATAGGTTGGATTTTTCTTTTGATTTTCAATATTTTCCTCTTTTTTCTAAGATTTTTTATTTTATTTTTAACTTTTTCATTTCAACCTGTGAACAATGAAGTTCACACTCAGGGCTAAGAACCATAGTGGAACTAAAGAAAAAATGATAATTTTCACCTAACTAGACTTCATATGGAATCTTTGTAATGATATACGACCCAAATGCATTCCATATTTTAATCTAACCCATGACTCATCCACTCATGGCACTTAATACATGTGACACCAATTTGGGACTTTAACCAATTGACTTTGGATGAATGATTGAAGTTTGTAAGAGAAATATTTAGAACAGTCTCAGATAATAAATGTGTGTCATGCAGATGCATCATACCCAAAAGAAAGATGAAAAAATTGAAAGCAAAGCAAAGTAAAAGAAAACTAAAGCAAAAGCAACAAACTGAAAGGAAACCTATTTTAATCAAAACAAAACAAACCAAGTATAAAATAAACCTAAGCTAACTATGTACAAGAAAATAGTTGTAAATAGCTCATAATTGGAAATAATGCTTCATGTATTGCCCATTGATAGGTAGTGGGATATCCTCTCTAGTGAGATTTTTCAAGGGTAAAGCATTATCTCCCAGAATCTTTGAAATCTGATAAGGGACAAGATAGAGTTTGTCAAATTTACCGTACTCTCCCTTACATTCATGGGATTTATCCTAGTAGAGAACCAAGTTAGAGATTCTAAAGGATTTAACCTTATCTCTCCTATCAAACCATATTTTGATTACACCCTGATGTTTGGAAAATTTTCCAAGGGCTTCATCTCTTTTTTCTTCAAGATGTAGCAATTCAGCAAGTCGGGCTTCTCATTCATCCCCTTCATCATAATATTCATTAATGAACTATAGGGTGGGGATTTATAAATGGATGGGAAACATAGGTTCTAGCCCATAAAACATATGGTAAGGGGAAGTTCCTATGGAAGAATTATATCTTGTACAATCTTCCTAAAGAGAAAACCAAATCTAGGTATGCCAGTCCTTAGGGTTTCTTTCTAACAAATTACAAATGACTATCATGAGGTTCTTATTGGAGGACTCAGCCAGACCATTACCCTAAGGGAAATAATTGGATGTAAATTTAATTATAATTCCATGATCAAAGTCCCAATTAGATAATTTAAATGATGCAAATGTAGGACTATTATCACAAACCAAAGACATAGGACATCCAAAGCGGTTGATAATACCTGATTTGATGAAATTGATTAAAACTTTAGATGTACATTGTTTGCATGCAAGCACCTCAGTCCATCTTGTGAAATAATCAATAAAAGTGAGAATATACATGTGGCCTATAGAAGAAGGTGGATTGATTGTACCTTTGAATTCCATTCCCCACTATGTGAAAGGATTTACCTTGAAAACTAGTTGAAGTGGGATTGTTGCATGCTTTTCTCTGGTAGCTTTGGTTTGACCTACATGAAAAGTTTTGATATGATTATGTGCATCTTTGAACAATGTGGGCCAATAATAAATAGCTCTTAGAATCTAATTTCTAGTGGAAGGTATAGATTAATGGCCAATGCCATATCTATCATGAAATTCTTCCATGACCCTTTCACCTTCTTGCTTACCCAAGCATCTTAAGTAGACACCTTCATGATTCTTTTTGTATAGAATAGCTCCCTTCAACATGAAACTATCACTTTTCAAATGAAATGCTCTTGTTTGTATAGAATTAAGGTGATTTGGACACTATTGATTCAAAATATAATAAATGATGTCATCATATCAGTCCCCTGGAGAAAAGTCTTCAAGATTATAATGTTGGCTTGCAAGCTCAGGACCCATTTTTTCCATTGTTCTAGTAAGCCCTTTCCCTCTTACTAGCTTCATTGGTTGAATCTCAATATCATACTCCTCCAGCATAGTCACCCACTTAGCTTTGTATTCTCCCAATTCATTTTGCATCAACAACAACTTGACTATAGGATCTGGCACTATTACAACTTGACCTTGTTCCTTAGAATATGGTTTCTGAATTTCTTCACAGCCCTAACTAAAGTGTAGGCTTGCTTCTCCACACTTGGGTACTTTAGTTCTACATCTTTCAGTGGTGAACTCATAAATTATATGGGGTGTTCATTCCCTTGATTAGAATTTTGGGTCAACATGTCAACATAGGAGTGATCAAAAGAAAATGAATATATGTAAAATGGCTTAGCATAATCAAAACTCACCAAGAATGGGGCTTCAACAATATCCCTTTTGATTTATGCAAATGATTCTTTACCTTTGCATTCCATTCAACTTTAGCTTCATGTTTCAACATGGCATTTAATGGCTTGGTCCTATCTCAACAAATCTAGTGATGAACTTTCGTACAAAGTTAATCTTATCAACAAATGATTTCATTTCTTTCTTGCTAGCAAGTGGTTGAATCTTGAGTATGGCTTCCACTCATTCAAGATCAATAGCAATACCTTTCTTTGGAATAATGTGCCCTAGCAATTTTCCTTCAGTAACCCCAAAGATGCATTTCTTTGGGTTAAGGGAGATGTCAAACTCTCTACACCTCTGGAATACCTTGCATAAGTCTACTATATGATCACCTCACTTTTTGGAGAAAACTATCAGATTGTCCATATAAATTATTATGCACTTACCAATTATGTCCTTAAAAGCAATGTCCATAGCCCTCTGGAATGTAGCTCCAACATTGATTAAGGTGAAAGGCATTCTTTTGTAAGAAAAAGTGCCCCACTTTGTGGTGAAAGTACTTTTATGTCTATCTTCACATTGCACCATAACTTGGTTATATCTAGAGTAGCCATCTGGAAAAGACATCATTTGAAACCCATTGAAAATCTGAAGCACTTCATCTAATGAAGGAACTGGATAGTTATCCTTTTCTGATGGTCTATTAAGGTTCCTAAAATCCACACATAGTCTTATCTCCCCATTCTTCTTTCTCACAGGGACAAAATTTGCAACCCAAGTCGAATGCTTGATTGGGAATATGATTCTAGTAGATAGTAGTTTTTGCACTTCCTTTTGGATTATGGGTTCCAGCAAGGCATTGATCAGCCTTTTCCTCTACCTAGAAGGTCTTTCTCCTAGCTTTAGAGGGATAGTATAAGTTATAATTGAAGTTTCATATGTCTTCAGGTCCTCATAACTCTAGGCTATCATGTATTGATACATATGCAAGGCATCAGTGATTCCTTTTCTCTCCTCTAGAGTACACACTTTACCAATGAAGAATTTTTTGATTTCATCTTGAGTCCCCATATTGTAGGCTTCACATTGTCCACTAATGGACTCCTTCATAGCATCTATCTCCTATTATTTGAACTTATCTAGATAGAAAATCCTCTCTAGCTACACCATTCCCCTTGGAATAGTATTAGTCTTCAAATTAATAACCCCTTCCAAATCCATCTCTACTTCTTGAGGCTTAACTTCATCAATAATTTGAGAAGTAAAGACATTTGAACTTGTAATAAAATCCAAAATATTCTTATCATCTTCAAATACCTAAAATTCGGTCACATTATCTAACATTGAGGGTAGTGGAGTTAGGTCCATAGTAAATTTCTTCAGTCCAAAAAGAGATAAAGGTTGCAAAGTACTAGTTGCTTGAGATAGGGAGTCTGTTGTTTGGTTCTTATAGCATGGTATCACTTGGATGTTAAAGGAATCAAATACCTCAATAATGTCCCATAATCTATGCCTATAATTGGTCATCCTTCTATCATGGAAGGAGTATTTCCTTCTAACCTATTTGACCACCAACTCAGAATCCCCAAAGACTTGCAAAATTTTGACCTTTTTCCTTAGTGCCATAAGCAACCCATGAATCAAGGCCTCATATTCTGCTACATTATTGGTACAATGAAACTGAATTCCATGAGAAGCAAAGAAAGTTTTACCTCTTGGAATGATTAGCTCAAATCCTTCCCCAACTCCTTGCTTTGATTTGGATACATCAACCTTAAGGTCCAACAACCAACCACTCTAGACTTTTGAGTTGCATCCCCCATACTATTGCTACTAGAAGGTTCTTCGGAAAGCATCACCTTCTTCCCTTTGGGATCTTCTTGAATATTTTGTATATTGATTCTAACTACTGGAGTAGGGTGGATACATTTCTGCACTTGTTCTATTGCAGCTTGGCACAAATAGTAGTCCAATTCAGGGTGGGAGACATTATGAAGAGTAATTCTCCAAAATTCATTCCTTTTCCCAAATGAATATGATTTTCAATGCACTTCTGGATGAATTCTTGGAAATTATCCAACAAGTTGAGTTGGTTATCTTTATGGTCATCATCATTAATTGGCTCCACCAAGGCTCCAGTACCACTAGATTTGGCTGTAAGATCAACAGGTGTAGTATATAACAGAAGGATTTTTTCCACATCAGATTCTTCAAAAGGTGTTGCCAACACATAATTACCCATGCTCACCTTTGATATCGGTATTTCATTTGAAGTATTCTGATATTCTATGATCATATATTTCATCCTAGGCTCTTTTTCAATCCTGATCTGGTTTGGCACTCCCTTCTAGGGAAGCCACATGTGAGATTGATTAGTTGACACATATCCATTTAGGGTCTTAGTAAAGTCTCCCCAAAATTAGATCATAAGCATCATGTATATTTTCCACCTATATATTAATGACCTACTAAATTTTAGGATCAGAGGAAATTTTCATATGAATCATGTTCAATTCCCCTACAAAATTAACTTCAGTTCTATCCAATTGAGTGACTTTCTTTTGGGAGTCAGCAGGGGTAATGCCTAAAGCTCTACAGACACCAAAGGGAATCACATTGGTAGAAGCACTTGAATCTAACAATAAATTGTGCAAGTTCTTACCAAATATATGAATGGAAATAAAAAATGGAAGTGTTTTTGTTCTTCCTTGAAATAGAGTTAAAGGGGTATCAACCTGGGAAACTTCGGTTTTATTTTTCTCTTTCCCTTTATCTCCAAATTGTGTGTGAACTTGATTATGATCTTTTACAACTTGAGAAATAGATTCTTTATTAACATTCCCACTAACTGATCTATCTTGTGATATCGAACTTGCATTGTAAGCTCCTAAAATTGCATTTCTAATACTTGGGACTCAATAATTCAAATGAAGAGACTTACATTTAACTTCTTGAGCTCTTTTGTAACATATATAGCTAGTTGTTCCACATTTAGGTTAGTAGGAACCTCTTTGGGGCATTCCACCACCTTGTCTTTGCTTGTTTCAATAGTTCACCCTTTTGATAGATCCACTTGTCCTTGATATTTAGATAAGTACTATCTAGGCACATGAGGATATGTTGGATTATTGTTGGCATTGGGATTTAGAGGTGTGGTGAAGTTGTTTAGAGGAATAGAAGTGGTGAATGGGCCTCCAGCGTATAGATGTCTATGTGGTAGATCCCTCAAGTCATATTTCATAATAGGCCACTAGAATGTTTCTACCTCTTCAACATAAATTTCTTCCTCATCCATGGGGCCATTATCATTCAAAGGATTGTCATCAAACAACTATGTAATTTCATCTCCATTTCACACCTAGTATGCTTCCACCTTAAACTGGCTTGATTCTTCTTCAGGAACATTTTCCTTAATTTGCAAAAAAGGAGCATGATTTAGCACCAAAATTGATGAGTCATAAGGAGTAGATGGTAATAACTCTTGATTACTTGTATTATTCTCCACGTCATACTACAATATTGAGGTAGCTTTCTGGAACTTAGGATGGTTTAATTCAAATTGTTGGCTTGTCTTATGGAGCATACACCAGCCTGATAAAGCAGCTTCAGCTAGATATACACCATTTGGAGGCTTCTCTTGATTAGTTGGCTGATCCAATGGGGTGGGAACACCCCCATTGTTAGGCCTTCTATTCCAATTCCTATTATTTTTGGTGGTTTTCTTTTGTCAAATGCTTGTCCACCAGCTTTCCCCTTATCAAAGTTTTGGCTTGAAGATTTTCCCTTATGAGAATTCTATCCTCTGTCATAATTATGTAATCTTTCAAGGTGTTGTCCCTTATAAAAATGCTATCCTTGTTGAGATTCTTTATTTTCCCTATTATGATTGGGTTGCATACTCCTTTGAGCAGCCTATAATTGATTGTTCTAATTTCTTAGATAAGTGACCTCCATGTTCAACTTCTTCACTTGTTAAGTTAGTTCATCCAACCTTTCCTTGTCAGAATTATTATATGAAGTCTAGTTCACATTGTTTTGAGGATATCCTTTTACAACACCAGAACTCATCGATTGGTTTAGTACCTTAGAATTCTGCAAATATGTGGGTAAACCAATATGAGGTTGTGGATGAAGAGGCTAATTAAAATTTTGCTGAGGGTGGCTAACCACAAGAGGATTTTGATTCATAGGGATTCATGGGTGAGGAACTAGAGGAAACTGAGGTATCAAATTCATGATAGGAGTATGGTTCACAAGAGCTTGATTGAGAGCTGAGACCCACCCAAGGTGAGCAGTGGGTCCTAGTGATGGTAAAGTCCCAAATAAGTGTTGTATTAGATCATTACTAACCTTTTCAACCTCTGCATATGCATCAAGTAGGGTGGTCATAGGATTGTTTCTCCACTTTGTGAAGGTAGCTATCAAACTATCAAGACCCTCATAATAGACTTATAAAGTAGTGGCATCATCTACATCTTAAGAAGCCTACAGTCAGGTGTAAGCATGATGAAATATATTTTTAAGGGACCCTATAGGCTCATTGACCTCTCTCTCAACCTTAGTGAACTGAAGGTAAAGCTCATTTGGACTAATTGGAATCCTAAAATTCTACAAAAAGGTAGTCTCCAGTTCAGTCCAATTATGAATAGACCCAGCAAGAAAATGATTGTACTAGTAGAATGAATCTTCTCCTAGAGAATAAGGAAAGATCCTAAATGCTACATCCTCATGATTGATTCCTCTATCCTTAAGGAAAGTCTGAAAAATACTGATATTTTCCTCTGTAGTCCTAGTTGGATCATTAACATGGAACTTAGAACAAAAGTGTTTAGGGTTCTTGGGTATAACATTATAATTATTGAAGGTCAAGGGAGGCATATTGCTGGAAAGGAAAGCCATTAGTAGGGGTGGAGGTGGTAATGGATGACTTATGGCTTGTTGGGGTTGTTGAATGGGGATGGCCTCAGAATCAGATGAGGATGGACTTTATGCTGATGAGGATGAAGAGGATGATGGAAGTGGTTGGGTGGATGACGATTCTCCCCTTCTTCCGGTCCCTCTTGACCTAGTAGGAGCTTGCAACTATTGAAATTCCTCTTCTCCTAGAGTGGATCAGATTCTTCTTCTGAATCTTTCAGGAGAAATGATAGACAAAAATAATCCAGATTGCTTATTTAGGCCCTCCTTCTAGTGCCAATTTGTTGATGGTGTTTTTTGCACAACAACAACTCAGACAAGATACAATTATCATGTCTCTCTTAAAAGGGAAATCTCTATCATCAAGCCTCAAGAAATAACCCCAAGGTCTCTAATGTCAGGTCTTGAAAATTCATAAACAACTTAGATAATATGTGAAAATGCTAGTAATAACAAAGGGACCTTACTACAAGCAAATACTAGAACTTCAAACTTATCAGATCTAGCAATATGGTAATACTTCAAATTCTAAATCTAACCCAAATGATAAAGAAATAGAAAAAGATAAGGGTTGTAGAGAAATTTCTAAAATTAACACTAATCCTAAGATGAACAATGAAAATGTAAAATACTTGAAATGGACCAATCTCTCATAAACTAATTCTTGCTTGACCTAGATAAATCTGCAATCTTATAGAAATAGTGCAATCATCTAAGGAATGGAATATTTTTAGATCATGAACATTCATCCAGATGACCCTATTGCAATTGAAATGAATAAGCATTCACAACTAAACTTAGAAAAATGAATATTAAAGTCCAAAATAACTTTTCAAATAAACTAATGATCAACTAGCTGCAAAAAGTATGGACTAGAGATTGCTGTAAAAATTCAAGCATCAAATCATAAAAACCATTAAGTCATTTAAAATATAATCTAACATATATCAAATAAACTTAAGCAATTTGAATCACAGGAACCATGCTATATAAAATTAACACAAGAAGGACACCAAATCTCAATGCCTTTACTTGGATTAAATCATCCAAAATAGCAAGAATTCTAGTCTTTTGTTACAACACTTGCTTGAAAGTAACCTAACATATAGAATCACAGTAACCATATAGAATCACAAGAACCATGCTAGATAAAATTAACAAAATAAGGACACCAAATCTAACATATAGAATCATAGGAACCATGCTAGATAAAATTAACACAAGAAGGACACCAAATCTCAATGCCTTTACTTGCATTAAATCATCCAAAATAGCAAGAATTCTAGTCTTTTGTTACAACACTTTCTTGAAAATAACCTAATTCCTAACTCATTTCTCTAATGCTCAATTCACTCCAATGTAAAACCATCTAGCCCTTTCAAATGAGACAATATTCCTATTTATAGAGATTACATCTTATGTTGGTCCAAATAGGGTTACAAAACAATAGGACCCAAAAAATAAGTTGTCCAAGAAGAATTCAAAAGAATTAAAATGTGTATTAAATGAATGTGTTCCAACTAGGTCGGTCTGGGATCTCCAATATTGTTTAATCCAATGCATGTGAAGGATAAAGAGCAATAATAGGGAAGCACAAATTTTGATGTGATATTGTATGAAATGTCCCCAACCTTGTCTTTATCTTCTCCTATCTTATCTTGTACCATTGAAAATACTTTCTCTAGGTCGGCCAAAGGTGGAATAACTAACACCTTAATTTTACTCTCAATGGATTTAATGTCCTCTCTTAACTACTTAATTACCTTATGCCAATCCACCTTTAGGGTTTGATACTTATCCATCATTGCAATTCATGTGGTTGCATCATCTAATTGGTGTTTGGTAATTGGTTCCTCATTGATTGGAGAATATACATCACACCACCATTTTCTCAGTTGCTCCAAATTCAAATGTTTTGGTGCAAACCTTTTTCTTCCTGTCATAACTTCGAAGAAGGAAATGCACTTGTTGTATATTTTAGTCAGGGTCTCCTCAATTTGCTTTCCTTGATTATGCACTTTCATCAAAAACCTTTACGTTATTTGCAAAGCTTCATGCCATTCCCAGGGTTTTGCAAGTTTGGAAGAAGGAAGAATTCCATCACTTACCAGCATCTCTTCAGTATATTCCATCATGGTCTTGGTCTTCTGCCACAAGATATCAACATCCTCCTTATCTTTAGCTAGTATATTCTTCAACAACTCTATTGATATTATAGCATCTCCACTGATTGACATGATATCTTAAATGGAAATATCTCCTTTGGCTTCCACTCCCTACAACTATTTTAGTGTGGCATGCGTAGTGGTTTTCATCTTTTCCAACTTAGTTATTGCCTCCTTTGGTAGAAAAATTGTTGTAGATTATGAGGAGCTAATTTGGTTGATAGATTGCAAGGGTTTCATAAAATCCTATAGATACATGTTCAGTTTTTCATTCTCCTTCTTCAAATATTGTTTAGCTTGCACCTCTTTCTTTAATCTACTCAAAATAGTAGCACTGGAGCCTTCAAATTCTTCAACCTCCTACATCATGGAGGCACACCCCGAGCTGATAGTTTCCACACTTTAATCTTTTCCAATCACTTCCTCCTTATTCTTATATTATATAGGGGTGTCAATGTGAATCACCATGTTATTAGATTTATCTCTCTCAATCCTGGAGATAACCTTGGCTTTCATCTTTGCTTTTCCTTTTCCTATGTTTGCCAGTAATTCATCCTAGTTGGGAGGAGTATCATCCACCATAATTTGTTCACTCTTTAATTCCTTTTCTAGCCAAGTAGGAATAGTTGAATCTAACTACATATTATCTTGTTACTCCTTAGAGGAATCCATATTCAAATTTTTCTCATTAGGAATTTCTTTAGTTTTATCTCACTTCCCTTTCCTAGATTCCCATTCTCTTCCCTACCATGTTCTTATTCTTCATGCATTGGTGAAGGAGTCTTGATTGGAACTTCCTCTCCCTATGGAGGTCTATCTTCCCCTTGTTCAATGGGTGAATCCTCATAAGTCACCAAAGGGGACTGAAATATCTATTGTATCTCTGCCTTCACACCGTAGAGTTCACCTTCCCAGAATTTTTATTGTTTTTGATTTGGGTGATCCTCTGCATCCTTAGATTCACTTGGTACATTATAAGTTTCATGAGAAGGAGGCCAATTATCATGTTGTTCTATGGTAGGGGTAGCTAAGGGAACACCTTTCTTTAGCACACAATCCTTGCTAGGAGAAGGAGTTCTTGACCTCCCTATGTATACCTACTTTTTCTCTCCCAAAAACTCCACATTCACTACAGGTGGGCCAATTTCATCCTCTACCTTGGAAGATTCCTTCTTATTTTGATACAATCTCACTATTCTTCTTCTCTTAGGAATACAATCACTATCTTCATCTCCCTCTTCCTCAAGTCCCTCCTTTGTGGATTTATTTTCCTTTGAAGTATGTTTTATTTTCCTGGAAATAGGTCTTCTTTGCTTCTCTCATTATTATGTTTGAACACCCTTAATCTTTATCTTGAAAGAAGAACTCACCTGAGCCTTAGTGTTAGGTTCCTACTCAATTGACTCTTCAAAAGTAGAATGAGACTCCAAGTCTCCCATTAGATCATAGGTGCATTACACACCTTCAATCTCTAACTCCCAAATCTTGTGTTTGAGCCATAACTTGGCATACTTGATTACTGGATTCATGATATTCTCTAATTCTATCTTCTCTTCCTCTAGCCATTCTATCTCTGCTATGGGTTTGTCTTTCATAGGCTAATAGTCATGACTCTGAATCAAATTTCCATCATCTTCAATCTTGTCAAGAATTGCCTTTATTTTCTATTGTTAGACTAAGTTAACTGGCATCCTGGAGAAGTTCTTTCTCCTAACTTTAAATTCATCCTTTCTATTAGCCCAATAATCATCTACATCCTCCTTATGGTTGTACTCCTTGTTGGAATTTCTTTATGCCTCACCATTCCTATCAAATATGGACCTTTTAGAATGGAAAGAGAAACCCAAAGTGCTCATTTCCTCCTCAGAAGCATGAGATGATTTAATAAAGGGGTGAGATTAATCACCACCAAACCCAGTCTTATGTTTTTTATTTCCTAAAAATTGCATCAAAATCGCTAATCTACCTTGTGACTTCCAAAAGTATCATGTGATATGTGGGATATCTACGGAGTCTATATGGGGCCCTCTAGTAACCATCTATTTTGATGTACAAGAAGGTAGGGAACTAGATAAACTAAACTCCAAACCTCTTGATCAGCTTGTTGGCATTTTCTGAGCTATGAACATGTTATGTGCCCTACAATAACCTAGTGATGTACATGGTGAATGTGTCATTCACCCTCCTATAACATGTGCTACCCAAGTATAATTGTGGGTACAGTTGAAAAATCACATCTCACCCAAACACACCTCTAGTGCTTAGTCCATTGTATTGAGGGAACCTTGCAAGTGCATAAAGCAGGTAAAAGGTCATTGTAAATGTCTTTGTCTATAGCACATTGCACATTTGTTCGTTTATCATTGCACTTATAATGCCTTCCCAATGGTAGTTGATGTTCTGCTCCATCCTCACAATGACATGAAACATATAGTTTTCAAATACCTCTGCACTCTTCAATCCTACCACCCTCCTAAGGAGTGTGATAGCATCATAGTACTCCATTTTGAATTTTTCTTTGAATAGTTTCTTGGGTAGTTTAGAGAAGTGATACTTGGGTTTCTCTAGCTAGGAATTGATGACTTGTGATTTGATGATGTCTTCATCATAATACTTCTTCACTATGTCCATATCAAAACCCACCACATGAGACCTATTAGGCATGTCAAAGGTCTGGGCTATAGACACTGGGTTAAGATTTGCCACTATTCTCCCTTGAGGGCTCACTATCCATTGTGTGCCCCTATCATAATGTCTGGCACATTCTAGCACTAGCTCATAGCATTGAAATATGCGAGGAAATCCATCTACATGGGCCAATCCTAACTCTACCATCCTCCTATCCAATACTAAGAGATCTCTCTATGCCATCCTAGCCTTGAATTCTTCATAATCCCACTGACCTACATTTGTATCTGTGACCTCTGACTAGATGGAAGTCAAATTGCTTTCTAGAATCCTACTCCTTATATCCATTTTGATCCTCTCTACCTTTGAGATAGTAGACCCTTCAACACTTGGATACGTCTTCTTTCCCTTAGTATTCGTAGCTACTATCTTACTTGATTCAGCCTACATCCAACAAGAAACCACAATAAACACTCTTTATAGTATTAGAATCAAGGTTAGTCACCCACGAATAACATATTCATCATTAAATCAGCTCAAAATTATGATAAAAATCCCTCAAATGAATCATAAAACACAATCATTTTAAATCTAGGGAAAATTAGCTAGAGACAAATTTTGGGAAATTCCATGTCAGGAAGACTTCGTGGATCAAGAAAAAATATCATCACTTCAATCATTACAACATGCAAGGAAAGAATGTAACATTTTTTAAATCATCAATATGAACCATGAGATTCATTCATCTCCCAAATTCTTTATAATGCAAAGTCTTTTCATGAAAGTCTGGGAAAATCCATCAAACAAGGAATTCCGTGAAGAAATAAAAACTATGAGCCCTTTGCATGCCTCTAGGAAAATGAAAGGGTGAGGGAAAATTGTGAAATTCTAACGGGGCAAAAATTCCACGAAAAACTCAGGATCCTGAAAAATATCATTTCTCTTGATCTCGCCCAAAACAACCAAACAATCTTAAATTTAAAATTTTAGGCTTGACTATATTTTGTTTTGCATCTCCTATTCATCTTTTTAGGTTCTCAACTCTCTTAGAGGAAAATTAGTGAGGTTTGGTGATGCCTTAGGTTTGATTATGAAATCTCTACCATGAATGCAGGAAATGAGTTTGGATTAAGCTTGAATTGAACTCATTTTTCTAGTTAAGCTCAAGATTAATTGTTTGGGACATGCCTAAGTGAGCTACTAACTAATGAAATCAAAGGTAGTCTCATGAACCCACTCAAGGAATCATCTTTAATTAAGTAAACTATCAAAAACCTAAATCACAACAAAATTACTCACGGGTGTAGCCTGAAGGAGTGATTTGGGGGGCTTGGCATCATAAAATTACTAACTCAACTAGGGAGGATTTTAATTGAGTTCTAAGAATCTACAAAAAATAAAACTAAACCCTAGTTCTAGAAAAAATTACACCAAGCCAATGAAATTTGGGCTCTGAATGCATTCAAAACGTCAAAACATCACAGTCATTCATCATCCAAAATTCAAGGCAATAGCTACATACCATGGATGAAGAAAATCCAACTTCAAAGGAGATTGATAACAAACTTGGATGCCCTAGCAACAACTGCAACAATGATGCAAGAAATTTGCTACAGAATCCAGAAATCGACCAATCCAATCGCAAAATTGTTAAACACTCAAAAGTAGCAAAGAAAAAATGATGAAAGTCTAGTGACACACAATCCCTCAAGAAGTTACCTAAATACTTTCCACAAAGATCATACTATCAAGCATTAATTCTATCGACAAGACAAGCCAAGATGCAATTCGGGAATTCGACAAAGTCATTGAATTTCAGAGATATCTAGTCTGGGTAGAATTCTATGAGGTGTCAAAATCTCTAAATCATAGTGTTAAAACTTCTTCATCGGAATTTTAGGGAAACTGGGAAATTCTGCCTAGAGTGGAAATTCCTGAAGATAGTGAAAAACCTGGGTTTTATCCAGAACTTAAGATTTTCAATGCATAACTTAAAGTGATCATCACTGCAAGCAAGATAAACATTCAAACACATTCCTAAGCAAGTAAATCCTAAAAAACAAAGGGCCAAATCATCATAAATCAGAGGAAAAAAAAGGGGTCCCTACTTTTAGTGGGGCATGTGTGCGAAAAATGCACAACAGTATTGAAGGTTGTATATGTCGAGGATCTTGAGGAAATTGTAAAAGAAAGTATTGCAACTTCCCAGTGGAACTATGAATGTCATGAAACTGTCTTGTTCTATACATTGAAGATCAATTGTTGTGGACTAAATGGTTTATTGCTAAGAATATCTAGTTCATATACCAGAAGTATCAGAGGTCTGCATGAAGATTGAAGTTTATGTGTTTTTG
The DNA here is from genome assembly GCA_007258455.2 of Sequoia sempervirens. NCBI lineage: Eukaryota > Viridiplantae > Streptophyta > Pinopsida > Cupressales > Cupressaceae > Sequoia > Sequoia sempervirens. Next base: position 488,973,875 of record VDFB02271358.1, read on the forward strand.
GTAATTCTATTTTTTGTGGATGTTTCTCTATTGTTTCTTGGTCCTCATGGATGTTTCTATATCATGCTCTATCTTTTTTACACATCTGTGTTGATTGGTGTGCTCATGGTTGAAGATTTCCATTTCTTGATATGTTCGGGTTTTCATGTTCATGGTCGACATGGTGGTTGTAGCGTGTTGTGGATCCTTGAAGATTAACATTTGAATCTTTGGCACACTCAAGGATATTCTTTTGGGTCACATCATGATATTAGCCGATAGTGTTTGATCCACATTGAAAATTTATTCGTAAATATGGGCTGACAATGAAAATATGTTTATATAAACAACATGAGAGTGTGATGAAACAATGATTTAGAAGCTTCTTTATATACACAATCCACCTAAATGATCATAAAATTGATCCCAAAGGCTGACATTGAAAAAAATTAAACTTAAAACCTAGTTTTTCCCACTCAAACCTCAAAAATAGCTTAAATGGGACTCATTCACCCAAAGTGGCAAATGGATCCCATAGGAGCTCTTTCGCTAGCTAAGATGTCAAGGAGTGAATAATTTTAGTTTTTATGTTGATTTTATTGGATCTTTGATCAAAATAAGCCTCAAGATGCACAATATGGGGTCATAGGAGAATATTAATGATGATATAAAGGGTAATTAGGGATAGGGACACAAATTTCAATGTGAAAGTGTGATTAAATATAATCTACAACATTAAAATGATGTCCACATAGCCCAAAAAGGCACAAGATTCAATGTGAATGTGTAAAACACATTACAACACTAGATTAAAATCAGGTTTAATTTACAACCCTTCTAGATTAATGTGAAAATAAAATTAAATACATTTTACAACTTTGAATTAGGATAGAGTTAGTTAAATTAGCTGAAAAGGGGCCCAAGAACTAATGTGGATGTGTAAAACACCTCACAACACTAGAACAAGGAAAAATTAATTTCAATTTATCATAAATTATTCCTAAATCAAGTAAGGCCAAGGCATACTTTTTTGTACACTACACTAGGTTGATCTAATCAAACAAGTGAAAAGAAGATAGAATTTAGGATGAAATGATGTTAATATATCATATTCAAGTGTGTAGTATCATTCATGACAATTTTTAAGTGTCTATAGTTAGCACACTATAATTTTCTTACTAGTAAAAGTAAAATCAACTAAAAATTGCTAACATTCATATTTAAACATAAAGTAAAGTCAATAAAATCAATGTATCTAAAAAATCAATGTTAATCAAATGAATAATCATTTGCAAAGCCAATAAGACAAAATATTAATTAAATTCATGTAAGATTCATAAAATATAATAAATATATGCATTTATAAATAATAAATTACAATAAATTTAGGAAAGACAAGTTCATATTATCTAGACATACAATTTCATATTTACAATCCATAAAAAATAATTCTATATATCTATAAGGATATAATTAACATAATAGTGTGAAATATGATGATACAATTTACCTATTTATATAATTGGCCACACTAAATCCTTTACCTAGATAAAGAGAGTCAAATGAATCATTTTCATATTAAATGTCAGAATTGTGAATATAGCTTCCTCTAGGAACAAAGTTATTTTTACTATCATTTTCAAGTATGAATTTTTCTCTATAATACTATTTCGTTTCATCCAAAAAAAATCATTTGCCCTAAAATATTATGATAAATAATAATGAAAAAATACATATAATTAAAATTCTTTCCATTGACATTGAAATGGAAAAGTGTATATAAATATTTTTTATACCACCATTTACATCAAAATAATAATGGTCTCTCAATGTTAGCATTGTTCTTGTAAAATTAATTCCCTTGTTTATATTTTACATGGAAAAGTACATATAAAGAATACTCATTTCATTCCTAAGTGTAGGAGATGAGTATATTTCACTCATTTTTAAGATTTTAAAATTTATTTTAAGATTTTAGTAGAAATATTATGTCTAGCCTTCAATTTGAATTAACATATAAATTGACCAAAACTAAAGCTCATCAATAGTCAATTTACCCTAATTTCAAGTGGTTTAGACTCCACTTTTTATCCATTTCTACATCTTGAAGAATATCATAGGAGTGATTTCATAATTTCAAAATAAATATAAATGGCTTTCTCATTTAACTTATTTGTTAAGTTGACCCTTTCAAGAAATATTATCATTACCTATCAACTCATTTCAAATAATTCGAATGATACATCTATAGTTGTGTATCTATTTAAATTCCTATGTAATTAATTATCATCAAAATTTTAAAATAACTCCCCCAATGGATTATCAAGTATAAATATCAAAAAATACATCAACATTGATGAATACTACAATTTCTACACATTTTATATGTTTTTTCTATTGTATCTTTAAAATTATATATCTAACAAGATGGTCTTGATTAAAAATAAGGAATTAAAAATTATGCTCCTTGGAGTGCTTCTTAGCTCCATCAAATCCCTTAAGTATATATCTTTGTAATTTCATAGGTTGTAGTTGTTGGAGTTGATAGTGAACCCCACAACTCCTATAAGTCACCTGTAATCAAAATTCTTATAAAAAATGAGGGATCAAAGTAACTAATTTAATATACCACCAAGCAAGAAAATATTGATCCACAAAAGCATTTGATATTCCTTCTATATTGAAATATGAATACCTAGATTGTGTATGATTAAAAAATCCAATAATGAATGCTTATTATAGAAAAATAAAGCCCTAGATGAGGATTTTATTATATTGTGACAAGGACACAACTTGACATATAAATAGGTGAATATAATAAAAAAATACTCCCAAATGTAGCTTGAATGAATAAAGTATTGAGGGATATAATATAAGAATTAGGATAATCTAGGAGATTAGAAACAAACACAAATGAAAAATATACAATATTGTATTTAGATTATCCAAGTTACATTGAGTATAAAGCCTTGCTAATATGGGAAATGATGAGGCAATAGACAAGTGCTGCATGAAGTGGCACACATGATTAGAAAAGTTTCCTATAGGTTTCAACCTTAGCAACACTTGGAGTGTGAAAATGAACAACCTCTATGACCAAGTTATCAACCATGTGTGCCAAGCATTGAGTGACCTTTGAGGTGAGGATAAAATTCTTCCAAAATCAAAAGGTTTTTTCATCAGGTTAAACAAATAATTTGGTAACCTCTAGAGGTCTTAAAGGTTGTACATTTAGTCAAAAAATATGTTGTCTAACCTCATCAACCTAATTACACTTAAGTATAGTGAATAGATTAATTATTCACACTAATACCCCCCCTTAAGCGATACTTGGGGAGATAACAAAACTATAACTAGATAGAAATGGGTCCTAGTTAGAGGCCATGTTAGATTTGTAGGCTACGAGATCTTGGATTCATACATGATCAACCACCATTTAATTTGATAAAATGCAATGAAGATTCTCCCACATTTTGACCCATGTAGCTCTTTCAATAGGTCACACCATACTTCCAACTAGGTTGGCATTATTTGTTGATTTCAAGAAACAAAATCTCCTTGTCACATATTAAAGAGGTGGTTGAGAAAGCAACTGAATTATTTTCCAAACTCTTAATTCCTCTTCCTACACATGCAACAATCCAACTCTTCAATGTAGCCTAAATAAACCTCTATCTAGTCTTTGATTTGGTGAATAAAATCAATATGGAGTCATATTTTGATACATATTTAGTTGAGGAGATCATACAAATCTAGGAAATACACAAATTTATGTGCTCACTTTTTGTGGTTTCTAACAATTCATACTAACTATTACTTTTTTTTAACTACTATGACTTGATCATAAGTTTATGAGGGGGATGAGGTTTTTTTCACCATAGTTAAAATTTGCACAAGAGGAGTTATTCTTTTTTCTTCGCAATGAATTTCATAAAACTGTTTGTAGGGAGGTGATTTTTTTTTTCCTTTGTTAAAATTTGCAAAAAAGGAAGTAATTTTTTTTTCAATGAATTTGGCAAAGGGAAACTGCAAATGGGGAGGTACAATATTTTTCCATAGTTAAAATTTTTTGAAAGAGGAAGTTTATTTTTTTCGCAATAAATTTTGAAAAGGGAGGGTCATAGTAGCATTTTCATTTTATACTTCTTTTTGTCTACTTTAGGTTTGCAATATTAACTTAATCTTGTATTCTTAATCATCCTCATGATAAAGAACATGTAGAACTCAAGTAAAACATATGCTTGTAAGCACACTAATATAAAGTGCCACAAATACTGAATTTGTGCTCCTTAAGGTGTAACACCTACCGTGGAAGCCCCAAAGAACAATCAAATAAAGAACGCAAATATTTTTTTTTAAAGAAAAACAAATAATCAATATACCAAATATTAAATGATCATATACATACACATATACTTCATTTCATTACAATACAAATAACATAACTGACTATGTCATTTGGGGCACATGAGGTCACATCGAAATAAACACTACAAAACATCAACTCATAAGATATCAAAAGGAACTATTAATGACAACATTAGATATATATATATATACACATAGATCCCCTCACAAGATAAAACCATGAGAAATCACATAGTCAAATAAAGTTACAAAGTTGATAACTACATTACAACATCTTTCAAATTTTACATCATATCAATATAGTTTACATCATGATTCCCAATCATGTGGGATGAATACAAAATACAATATTATCAAAATGCATAGAGATCTACTGGTACAAATCATTGAAAGGATGAGACTAAGTCAACGAACGCTAATGGGGAACCCAATGGTGTGCAGAGCACATTCCACCCGACCACCTCCGTGCTAAGAGGTGACAGAGAAGTAACTCCGACCAAGACTGTCAGCTGAAGTACAAACATACAAGAAGTACCAACATAGATCCATAACACAATACTACAAATTACAATGAACAAACAATAACATCATATCACAGTACCATAAAAATACAAGATCGTAAGTCAAATATAAATGAGATCATACAAGACCACAAAGTATACTAAAGATGTATTAAAACAATAATCATAAATCGATTCAAATCAATTCAAACAACAATCTAAACCAACTCCCATAACCTACTTCTAGAGGAACACAATAAAGTAAAACACATGGACAACTAGGGGAGAGTGTCATCACATAGTCCTACATGGGCTGTCTAGTGCTCTTCCTCCCAACTGGAGGCGCCGGTCCCATCTATGGTTGTCCTGTGCCCTTCCTCCCAATTGGAGGCACCCGTCGATAGGGTGACTAATGTGGAGCCATAAACCTCTCGTGAGGACAAGGTCATGACCTTGCCGACCACGGCCTTCTCAATGTTCCATTAGTCTGCGAGAGCACTAATGAAGATGAGGCATCCATATTTTAAATCTTATAATGATGTTAGTACCCAACCCTCCTAAGTTAATTATTAGGTTTTCACTTGATTAATAACTCACTCATGGGTTATCCTGTGCCCTTCCCCTTAAGCGAGGCGTCGACCCCCACAAGGAGCCACTCTCCCTAGAGACCCACCAAAACCATCAAGAAACCGGGGTGGTACCATCACAATCATGCACATTGAAATACAACAATAATAACATGTGAGGCAAAACCCATCTTGCCAATAAATTTCATAACCAAAATCTCACAACACAGTACACCCCAATCGTAAAACATATCATAACAAAAGCTCATGATAGAAAGATATAAAATCAGCAAGATCACAATCCTCTCGAAGACTAAAGTGCTAACACAAAAAGGGTTCCCACATCAAAGAACTAACAATGTCCCAAACCCACAAGTCTACAAGACTACAAATTCACACAATAAGAATAAAAAGATAACTTATTTGATTCTATGTTAAATTCCATTTCCACCATATACACATTAAAATAAGAATTAAACAATCAATGCTGATATATATATATATATTCACAAATTGCCCTTCTACTATATTATCCTATCAAAGTTCACAATTTAACAAATTAATAGAAATTCCTTTCTATTTTCATGTTTTCACTATAATACAATCTTGTTTTATCCATACCAGAACAAAAAGAATTCTGCTTACAAAAAGAAGTAATTAAATTAACTTAACAGTTCAATTATGAATTACAGAACATCATTAAATGAATTAATAAATAATTAAATATATATATATATATATATATATATATAAATAAATACATATATATATATATATATATATTTAAATAGATATCAATCATTATCATTTAAAGAAAAGAATTTTCGTTTTAAATTAGACATATAATTGAAACCCTGTTTAAAATAAAAATACAAAAAAAATAAAGACCATCCAGTCACGGACAATCCACAAACTGTCATAGCAGTCCGACGGACTGCCATGGTAGTCTATAGGCTGACGCACCAACAACACAGCCAGCTGGGTGGTGGGTATGGCCGAGGTACAACCATCACCCAGTCAACATTTTAAAATAATTTGAAAACAAATTTAATACGGTGAAATTTGAACCTTAATTAATTTTTTTTATACTATATTTACATTTATATATATATGTGTATACATATACATATATATATATATATGATATATATATATACATATATATATTGTATTTAAAAATATTTTGAATATAGAGAAATAGAACTCAATTGTACAAGTTACTGTTTCAACATAAATATTTATACATAGAACGAATTTGTAGAATTTATCTACAAATGAGGATTTACACAACCCCGAATTCCCAGATGGGACATTATTCTTTTATTGATTTATTATTATTATTTTTAACACCAAACTATAGTAACACTGTTCAATTCCAGAATCCCAACAAAATTTCACTTTAAATCAATAACAATCCCAAAGCCCAGTAAAATTTTCTTGATTGAAAAACAGTCCAAAACATTTCTAAGGATTCGAGAATTTTCTACATGCATTAATTTTCAAATCCAGGAGAAAATTTTATTCACAACAAAGAATTCTTATTTCATTTGATGCTATAGAAAGAAGATAATTTAAAAGAAGAAGGAGAACCTGGCATCTTGTGCTTGAAGAAAATCTGTAGAAGCTTTATCCCTCTTGCAGAGCTAATTCCTCGCTGCCAGATGTTTCAAGCTATAGATCCCCAAACCTCCTTCAAACCGAACCTTCTTCTTCAATGGTTTCCCAAAAAAAAAATAGAAAAAGAATCCAAGTTTCTCCGTATTTCTCAAGAAAAGAGAGTGCAACCCATACCAAAGAAAATCCCTAAATAAAAACAACACTCAAAAGTCTCTTCCATTTCCTCTTTCCGTGAATACCAGAAGTCACATCTCAAGAAATAAATAAAAATAATTATTAATCCTTTAATTCCTTTTGTTGCCTTTTTCATGCATTTACATTTCATTTTCTTTTATCATGCATTTGATTAAAAATTAAATAAATTTAAATCCATAAAATTGAACTTTTATTTATTTATATATTCATCATCTCCACAATACTTTATTAAATAATTACTTGCACATTAAAATAATTAAAATCAACCATTTGTAAGATTCAAAATAAATATAATATTTTTACCACTACTACTAATATTTATCTCTTGCTTTATTTATTTATTATTTTATGTTTTTATTTTATTAATTGTTTAATTATTTAAATCACAACAATAAACCATACATCACATTAGATAAATCATAAAATCACAATAACGTACAAAGACCAATGCAACAACACAATGACTATGAGCTAGACGCACAAACCAAGAAGGTACAAGACTGTTGACACCTTGGAATGGAGTTACTTCCATGTCACCTTTGTTCAACTTCCTGCCATTGGGTTGGTTCAATGATTACCCAGACCTATCGAAATAGGTGGAATCGAGTCTTACTCCTGCAAAACCTACATCCAATAGGGTGATATACAACATACATACATATACTCAATTACAAAGCATTGTGAGAAGGATTTGCAGTGTAGCAGGGTGCTCGCGAACGAGTGATGCTAACTATCCCCTCACCAATTCATATCATCATCTATCACATTATAAATTTACATTAATTTGCTTCAATATCATCAATTACTATTTTCTAGTCTATTGTATTCTAAATAATTTCATCAAAACAATCGTAATAAAATATCATCATAATATCCATGGCATCATATGAGCAATATAATTAGTAACAGTCTAAGCTACCACAACATAATATCAATAGTATCATCAAAACCACAATGTGCCAAACAAAACCATAGAGAATGTCAAGAACAAGTAGTAACATGAGGGGTATTACATTCTCCCCCCCAAGAATTCGGCTTACTCCTGGATGCCAGTAAAAAGATAAGGTTAAGAATCCCCGATGCGAGAGGCATCCTCCCATGTAGCTGAAGCCTTATCATTCGGGTCCCACTGAACCCACACCTGATCAATTTCTCTGCCTCTGAGGGTGAATTACCGACACAGAAGCACGGCCACGAGCTCGAGTGCTAGCTGCCCGTCCTCGACCTGAAGAGCATTCCAATCTAGAACACGAGTAACATCAGGAAAATATGGTCTAAGAACAGAAACATGAAATACATCGTGGATCCGCGACAAACTGGATGGCAAAGCTAAATGGTAAGCAACAGGTCCAATCCACTCCAACACCTCAAAGGGTCCAACAAAGTGAGGCACAAGCTGCGAACCCTTTCCATAATGAACAGGGCTCTTCCGCGGGTGCACTCAAAGAAACACCTGATCACCAACTGCAAACTACCAATCAACTCTATGAGCGTTTGCATACTTCTTCTGCCTATCCTGGGCAGCTACAAGATGCTCCCAAATGCGAGACACCTGCTACTCCATATCTCTAAGCATTTCGGGCTCAAGAAGCACCTTGTCCTCCAACCGATCCCAACTCAAAGGAGTATGACAAGGACGACCATACAAAGCCTGAAAAGGAGCCATACCAATAGAACTATGGTATCCATTGTTATATGCAAACTCAACCAAGTATAGATAGTCCTCCCAATGTGATTTTTGATCCATGAAATACATACGAAGCATATCCTCTAACACCTGGTTAACTCTCTTAGTTTGACCATCAGTCTCAGGATGGTAGGTAGAACTGAAATTCAACTTAGTTCCCAAAGACTGCTACAAAGATGTTCACAACGCAGACGTGAATACCAGATCTTTGTCAGAAATGATCCTCTGTGGTATCCCATGCAATCTAACTATATCATTCATGAACACCTTAGCAACATAAGATGCCGTATACAAAGATCAAACACGAGAAAAATGAGCTACCTTAGTCAATATGTCAACTGTGACCATAATAGCATCATGTCGTCTAGATGACATAGGCAACCCAACAATGAAATCCATGGAAATAACATCCCATTTCCACTCTGGAACAAGGTGAGGCTATAGTAACCTTGCTAGATGATGATGTTCCACCTTAACTCTCTGACATTCTAGACATCGAGCCACAAAATCAGCGACATCCTGCTTCATTCCTAACCAAAAATAAAGCGAATGCAGATCCACATACATTTTCTTGACTCCAGGATGTGCTGCATATTGTGCCTGATGACCTTCTGTCAAAATTAGGGTACAAAGACCCTCTGAAGAAGGTACATAAAACCGTCTAGAGAAATGCATAGCACCATCTGAATCCAATGAATAACCAACAAATTTCCCTTCCAAAGCTCTACCTATTCTACCTCAGCTTTCACCTCTGAATACCAACTATCTGAAGGAAGGGCTGCAAGAATCTGACTCTTCAAATCCACCTCAAGAGACATTGCAGAAACCTCATGCCTACATCGACTTAGAGCATCAGCTACCACATTTTCCTTACCCTGAATATACTTAACCTCAAAATCATACTCACACAAAAATTCCATCCACCTTCTCTGCCTTGCATTCAAATTTGGTTGTGTGAAGATGTATTGCAAGCTCCGATGATCTGTATGCAACTCAAACCAGTTCCCTAACAAAAAGTGCCTCCATCTCACAAGAGCATGAACAACTGTGGCCAATTCAAGGTCATGTGTGGGATAATTGAGTTCATGATCCTTTAATTTCTGAGATTCATAGGAAATCACTCTCCCATCTTGCATCAACACAGCTCCAAGACCTTCCAAAGAGGCATTTGTACAAACCACAAAATCACCTGTAGGATCTGACATTGCCAAAATTGGAGCACTAGTCAGTTTTTCCTTAAGCGATTGGAAAGCTAACTGACACTACTTAGTCCAAAGAAATTTCTTTCCTTTCCTCTGAAGTGATGTGATAGGATGCACAATCCTGGAAAAGCCCTACACGAATCGCCGATAATACCCAACTAATCCCATGAAACTGTGAATTTCTGAAACATTAGTGGGCACCAACCAATCTATGATAGCCTAGATCTTAGTAGGATCCACATAAATTCCCTCACCAGAAATCACATGGCCTAAATACTGAACTTCAGTCTTATAAAAGTCACACTTTTCCAGATTGGCATACAACTAGTTGTCCCTTAAGCACTGCAAAACTTGCTTTAGGTGCACCTCATGTTCCTCCATAGACTTAGAATAAATTAAAATATCATCAAGAAACATGAGGATGAACCTATCCAAGTAAGTTTGAAACACCCCATTCATTAGACTCATAAAGACTGAAGGTGCATTCATTAACCCGAACGACATCACTGTGAACTCGTAGTGTTCGTACCAAGTGCGAAATGCAGTTTTATGAATGTCAGCCTCTACTATCCGCAACTGATGATACCCTGATTTAAGGCCGATCTTGGAAAATACCTTTGCCCCTTTTATTTGATCAAAGAGGTCATCAATCCTAGGAAGGGGATAACGATTCTTTAGTGTTACCTTGTTCAATTGTTGGTAATCGATACAAAGACGAAGAGAACCATCCTTATTTTTGACAAAGATCACTAGTGCTCCCCAAGGAGAAACAATAGGGCGGATAAACCCCTTAGCCAACAGTTCTTCCAATTGCAGATGAAGTTCTTGGAGTTCATGCATGGTCATCCTATATGGAGCCTGAGAGATAGGCTTAGCTCCAGGCACCAGATCTATCCTAAAATCCACCTCTCGCTTAGAAGGCATACCAAGGATCTCACTAGGAAAAACATCGAAAAACTCTACAAGGAGAGGGTAATCATTCAATGACACCTCATGGCTAACCTCTGACTCAAGGTCACTAACCGATACTGCAAAGAGCTAACAACCTTGATGAAAACACCTTTTTAATTGCATAGCTGAGATCATTCTCAAAGAAATAGGCCTCTGAACACCCACTATTTCCACCTCTTTACCAAAATCATCCACACACTGCACTGCTTTACGAGGAAAATCTATCAAAGCACGATGTGAGCTTAGCCAATCCATGCCCAAGACTACATCATAAGAACCAAGTGGAAGAATTATGAGGTCCACCTTAGTCGACATTGCCCCTAACTCTAACCTACAACCCTGCACTAGCTTCTCGACCATGACCTTAGATCCTGATGCTAATTCAACCTGCCACTTTTTGCTTTGCTTTATTGGCCCCAATTTACATTGCTCAACAACTAAAGGAGATATAAAAGAATCAGATGCACCAGAATCAAAAAGTACTGAAATGTTAGACTTATGTAATAAACCTGTAGTCTCAACGATGGTGTTCTAATGATCTGCCTGACGATTATCCACTGTTACGAAGACTCGATGAGATCTCCCTACATCTCCCACTGTCGGCTCAGATACAACTAGTTTCTAACTAAACTCTGAAGCGCTCTTCTAAGGACACATCCTCACAATATACGCCTGCTGCCCACACGAGAAACATCCAGAACCTCAACCAAAACCTCTTCCCCCAGATGGAGCATTTGATTGTTGGAAGCTCCCACGACTAGGTGGAGACTAAAAACTCAATGCAAGATGTTCTAAATGTGTACGGTTCCGGTTCTGATCCCTATGAAACTGAAAGTGACCACACTGCTGAGAAGTAGTATTCTTGTGCTTTAGTTGAGATTGTTGCTGCTGACCCCCTCTTGAAGGCACAAAATAGCTCTTAGAAGGTCCTGCTGCCTGTGTTTGACCCCCTTGAGAACCAACTCTAGGAGTGGGCACACTACCAATCTGAACTCCTACATGACCACCTAAGGCCATAGGTAGGTTTTCTTCCACCAAACAAGCCTTTTTGACAGCAACTTCCATTGCTTTTGGTTTGAAGACTCGTACGCCACCACTGATGTGAGTGTTCAAGCCTCGAACAAAATGTTGTACCAACATCCCTTCATCATGACTAATCCCTGCATACCATTTCAGTTCATAGAAGCGTCGCTCATACTATTCTACTGACATTGCCATTTTCTTAAGATCGTGGAGTTCATCTGCCCTACGCTACCTCCAATGATCTAAGAGGAAGCGAGCCCTAAACCTTTCCAAGAAAAATTCCCAAGTGACCATACTGATATCCATATGCAACTTCTATTCCTCAAGCTGCCACCAAGTGGATGTGAAACCCTGCATATGCATAACAGCACATCGAGCCTTGGTATTACTACTCTAGGGGTGCATTGTGAAGCATCGGCCCAAATCAATTAACCAGGTCTTGGCTTCCAACCCTCCTCCAGAGCCATCGAAGGTAGGTGGATGAGCTCTCATTAAATCCCTCATATGGCTTGCTAATAAAGCATCCTGATCAACTGAAGCTCCCCTATGCCTTGGAGACCTTTCTCTTTCTCTCTCAACCAACTGATCCCCATCAGGTCTAGGACCCAATCTATTAAGAAGCTCACCCAGAAGATGTTGCAACTAACCATCCAACCCCGGCTGTTCCGGGTTGTGTCCACCACCCAATGGATTATTCTGAGAATTCTGTTGCTCCTCAGACTTAGGACTGTGAGAACTTGGCAGTGAAGGACTCGGTTGGTTGGCTCCACGGCCACCACCTCAGCCTCTTCCTCAGCCTCTACCTCTACCTCTACCTCTGCCTCTAGGCATGCTTCTGCACAACAAGACAAAGGTACACATGAGCTCAAGAGCCAACACACAAAGGTTGCCTAATGGACATAACTACTCAGAGACCCCAGTGTGTGCAACCTTGGCTCTGATACCAAGTTGTAACGCCCACCGTGCAAGCCCCAAAGAACAATCAAATAAAGAATGCAAATATTTTTTTTAAAGAAAAACAAATAATCAATATACCAAATATTAAATGATCATATACATACACATATACTTCATTACATTACAATACAAATAACATAACCGACTATGTCCTTTGGGGCACATGAGGTCACATCGAAATAAACACTACAAAACATCAACTCATAAGATATCAAAAGGAACTATTAATGACAACATTAGATATATATATATATATATATACACACACATAGATCCCCTCACAAGATAAAACCGTGAGAAATCACATAGTCAAATAAAGTTACAAAGTTGATAACTACATTACAACATCTTTCAAATTTTACATCATATCAATATAGTTTACATCACGATTCCCAATCATGTGGGATGAATACAAAATACAAGATTATCAAAATGTATAGAGATCTACTAGTACAAATATTTGAAAGGATGAGACTGAGCCAACGAACGTTGATGGGGAACCCAATAGTGTGCGGAGCACGTTCCACCCGACCACCCCCATGCTAAGAGGTGATAGAGAAGTAACTCTGACCAAGACTGTCAACTGAAGTACAAACATACAAGAAGTACCAACATAGATCCATAACACAATACTCCAAATTACAATGAACAAACAATAACATCATATCACAGTACCATAAAAATACAAGATCGTAAGTCAAATATAAATGAGATCATACAAGACCACAAAGTATACTAAAGATGTATTAAAACAATAATCATAAATCAATTCAAATCAATTCAAACAACAATCTAAACCAACTCCCATAACCTACTTCTAGACGAACATAATAAAGTAAAACACATGGACAACTAGGGGAGAGTGTCATCGCATAGTCCTACATGGGCTGTCCAGTGCTCTTCCTCCCAACTGGAGGCGTCGGTCCCATCTATGGCTGTCCTATGCCCTTCCTCCCAACTGGAGGTGCCAGTCCATAGGGTGACTAATGCGGAGCCATAAGCCTCTCATGAGGATGAGGTCATGACCTTGCCGACCACGACCTTCTCAGCATTCCATTAGTCTGCGAGAGCACTAATGAAGATGAGGCATCCATATTCAAAATCTTATAATGATGTTAGTACCCAACCCTCCTAAGTTAATTATTAGGTTTTCACTTGATTAATAACTGACTCGTGGGTTATCCTGTGCCCTTCCCCTTAAGCGGGGCGCCGGCCCCCACGAGGAGCCACTCTCCCTAGAGACCGACCAAAACCATCAAGAAACTGAGGTGGTACCATCACAATCATGCACATTGAAATACAACAATAATAACATGTGAGGCAAAACCCATCTCGCCAATAAATTTCATAACCAAAATCTCACAACACAGTACACCCCAATCGTAAAACATATCATAACAGAAGCTCATGATAGAAAGATATAAAATCAGCAAGATCACAATCCTCTAGAAGACTAAAGCGCTAACACAAAAAGGGTTCCCACATCAAAGAACTAACAATGTCCCAAACCCACAAGTCTACAAGACTACAACTTCACACAATAATAATAAAAAGATAACTTATTTGATTCTATGTTAAATTCCATTTCCACCATATACACATTAAAATAAGAATTAAACAATCAATGATGATATATATATATATTCACAAATTGCCCTTCTACTATATTATCCTATCAAAGTTAACAATTTAACAAATTAATAAAAATTGCTTTCTATTTTCATGTTTTCACTATAATACAATCTTGTTTTATCCATACCAGAATAAAAAGAATTTTGTTTACAAATAGAAGTAATTAAATTAACTTAACAGTTCAATTATGAATTACAGAACATCATTAAATGAATTAATAAATAATTATATATATATATATTTAAATATATATCAATCATTATCATTTAAAGAAAATAATTTTCGTTTTAAATTAGACATATATTTGAAACCCCATTTAAAATAAAAATACAAAAAAAATAAAGACCATCCGGCCACAGACAGTCCACGGACTATCACAGCAGTTTGACGAACTGCCATGGACAGTGTACGGACTATCACAGTAGTCGTACGGACTACTGTGGTAGTCTGTAGGCTGCCGCACCAACACCATGCCCGGCTGGGTGGTGGGTATGGCTGAGGCTGAACCATCACCCAGTCAACATTTTTAAATAATTTCAAAACAAATTTAATATGGCAAAATTTGAACCTTAATTAATTTTTTTTTATACTACATCTACATTTATATATATATATATATATGTGTATACATATATATATATATCTGATATATATATATATATATATATATATATATATATATATATATATATATATATATATATATATATATATATATATATATATATATATATGTACACATATATATATATATATATATATATATATATTGTATTTAAAAATATTTTGAATACAGAGAAATAGAACTCAATTGTACAAGTTACTGTTTCAACATAAATATTTATACATAGAAAAAATTTGTAAAATTTATCTACAAATGAGGATTTATACAACCTTGAATTCCGAGACAGGACATTATTCTTTTATTGATTTATTATTATTTTTTTTAACACCAAACTATAGTAACACTGTTCAATTCCAGAATCCCAACAAAATTTCACTTTAAATCAATAACAATCCCAAACCCCAGTAAAATTTTCTTGATTGAAAAAAAGTACAAAACATTTCTAAGGATTCGAGAGTTTTCTACATGCATTAATTTTCAAATCCAAGAGAAAATTTTATTCACAACAAAGAATTCTTATTTCATTTGATGCTATAGAAAGAAGATAATTTAAAAGAAGGAGAACCTGGCGTCCTGTGCTTGAAGAAAATCTGTAGAAGCTTTATCCCTCTTGCAGAGCTAATTCCTCGCTGCCGATTGTTTCCAGCAATAGATCCCCAAACCTCCTTCAAACCAAACCTTCTTCTTCAATGATTTCCCAAAAAAAAACAGAAAAAGAATCCAAGTTTCTCCAAATTTCTCAAGAACAGAGAGTGCAACCCATACCAAAGAAAAATCCCTAAATAAAAACAACACTCAAAAGTCTCTTCCATTTCCTCTTCCCGTGAATACCAGAAGTCACATCTCAAGAAATAAATCAAAATAATTATTAATCCTTTAATTCCTTTTGTTGCCTTTTTCATGCATTTACATTTCATTTTCTTTTATCATGCATTTGATTAAAAATTAAATAAATTTAAATCCACAAAATTGAACTTTTATTTGTTTATATATTCATCATCTCCACAATACTTTATTAAATAATTACTTGCACATTAAAATAATTAAAATCAACCATTTGTAAGATTCAAAATAAATGTAATATTTTTACCACTACTACTAATATTTATCTCTTGCTTTATTTATTTATTATTTTATGTGTTTATTTTATTAATTGTTTAATTATTTAAATCACAACAATAAACCATACATCACATTAGATAAATCATAAAATCACAATAACATACAAAGACCAATGCAACAACACAATGGCTATGACCAAGACAAACAAACCAAGAAGGTACAAGACTGTTGACACCTTGGAACGAAGTTACTTCCATGTCACCTTTGTTCAACTTCCGGCCGTTGGGTTGGTTCAATGCTCGCCCAACCCTATCGAAATAGGTGGAATCGAGTCTTATTCCTACAAAGCCTACATCCAACAAGGTGATATACAACATACATACATATAATCAATTACAAAGCATTGTGAGAAGGATTTGCAATGTAGCAGGGCACTCGTGAACGAGTGATGCTACCTGTCCCCTCACCAATTCATATCATCATCTATCACATTATAAATTTACATTAATTTGCTTCAATATCATCAATTACTATTTTCTAGTCTACTATATTCTAAATAATTTCATCAAAACAATCGTAATAAAATATTATCATAATATCCATGGCATCATAAGAGCAATATAATCAGTAATAGTCTAAGCTACCACAACATAATATCAACAGTATCATCAAAACCACAATGTGCCAAACAAAACCACAGATAATGTCAAGACGAGCAGTAACACGAGGGGTATTACATAGGGAGGGAATGTGTAAAATTTTTCTACACACACTAAATTACAAAGTGTAATGGGGTTCATGTAATGACTATCACAAAATAGGTTCTTGTGATTCTCACCTCATGTAAGTTTGTCTTGGATCACACCTTGTACATCTCTACATTCTTTGTACACACTCTCGATCTCAATTTGTCTACTTATTTATCTTAGCATTAACGTTCGGGGACTATAATGTGTTATGCTTATTTCAATGAAGTATTCGAAGAATGCTCTTTTTTGAAGACCTCATGAACATTCTATCTTAATCTCTTGTATGGGGAATTATTTTCGTGGATCACTTTTTTAGATTCTAATAATCCTTATCACAGTACTATCTATATCATTGACTTCATAGAAATTGATAAACTTTGTGTACATTGGTTGAGTAGTGTCCATGTGTTCACTCATGCAGTGTTTTGTATTTCTCATCTTGATCTCTCTTAGAATATTACATTCCTCTTAGTGGCCTAATGTGATGCACTACATCCCTAAAGTTTTGAATCTTCTATTCTTTGATTGGTCCTATCTTGGAGACATTCAACACAATTATCCCTAAGTTTAATACCTCACATTAACTAAGCAAGACTCCATTGAAAATTTCTTTGGCATGTTGCATTTTTCATTTACATGGCCACCTTGCATATAACACGACTTCCATGCTTGTGGTTCCATTTCATTTGTTCATAATAGTTCTAAGAAAAAAAACTTTGCTTGTCTCACAAATCACAAAATGACATTGTCCTTTGTGTCACCTTATTAAAGTCATCAAGAGGTATAACTTTATTATGGTTGAGCGAGAAGCCCATTCCTAGTCACAACTTTCCCCATAGACACATGTGTGCTTGTGAGTACATACTAGTCATGAGTGTATGTTTCTCACCTTTTGGGCCTTTTCACCTAGTGGACAACCATGAGTTCCATTTCCCCAAAGTAAGTATGCATTTTCCAAAAGAACAACCTAGATCTAATCCACAATGAGCTAGATAGACAATTGAATCTTGATCCAACTTTCCTTCATTCCTTTTCAACACTTTCATTTGTGTTGTTTTGTGCTTATAATTGGTTTTCCATGGTATCTTGATCCTAGGGGCTTAATCATCCCTTTTGATTGATGTTGTCTCATCTCATCAAGAATTAGTACATTCAGACCCCTCTTGATTACATGTCCAGATACTTTAGTATGAGTTTGAAGCAATTTCATCCTCTCACTAAAGTGGGGGCTAACTGTTAACATAGAAAAAGTAACCCTTTTACTTTTCTTGTTTTGTCCCTCATTGTGCTTTTTTGGCTTTATTTTTCCTTGATTTAATGTTGCAATGTGGCCTGCACATTCACATTAGGTCTTCAATCTTTATGAATCATTAAGACTTTATGATTTCTTGTAAAGGTGTTGTGGAGTTTTGTAAGACATTTTCACACTTTTCTAGACTCTTCTTATTATAATTCACCTACATACCCCCTTTGTATCACATACCAAGTTTTATTTTAAAGTGTTGTAAGGTCTTGTAACAAACTTTCATGTTTTTCAAGACTTGTCATCAACATATACACTTTTTGTATGCTTTATTTGGCCCTTTTATGAACTTAGAGGCATTAATAAGTGTATTTTTGAATGGAAACCTGAAAAACTCATTTAATACAATATAATTTCCAACACCCATTCACCACTAGGAATGAGTGAGTCCTCGTGGGCTTCAATAATGAATTCTACAACATTCTAGAACCTTCCATCAATAGCTTTAAGTTTCCAGGTGCACCTCATCTAATTCCATTAAATTTTGTTATGATTTGTTTATGTTTTTAGTTCATGTTTTCAAAAACTTCATATTTCCTATATTTTCATTCATATTCAATAGTTTTTTTTCATTTTATACATTTATTCCATCTCATCTAGGCACATTACACCCACATCACATCAATCTTTGAATGTATACATTGCATTTTGACACATTTTTTATCCTTTTAGGTGAAAAACCCTAGGACAATAAAGCATCTGGGTGCCAAAATATTTGTTTATAATAGCATATACACAATGAATTAATTGAAAATTTTGTGGAAAATCACAAAAAAAATATCTATTTGACATGTGTGATTCAAAAAAATAATTGTTGTTGAAAATCCCCCAACCGCCAATATTTATCTAGGAACAACTTTGCATGAATTTCATATATGAATAAATAAAGAAAAAAAATCACACCAACAAGGATTTTATGAAGAAACAAATACTTTTCATGAAGTAACTCAGTGCCACATCTTTGAAAATTTTATGAAAATAAACACAAACTATTTTCCTAAATAGTGACAAAGCACAAGATTAAATCTTGAGTAGAAACAAAATCCTATCTATTGTTGTAATCGATGTCAAATAGAAACACATACTTTATATTCATGTCTAATGCATAAAATAAATAGATTTGAACATAAAAAAATACTATGGGTTCAAGCTCCATGGTGTTCACCAAAAGGTGAGAAAGATTTTAACCTCATGCCAACATGATCAACACACAAGAGAATTAGTCAAGCTAGCTAAGACAAATTAAACTCCCTATAAAATTCTTGATCACATTAAGATAAGAAAACAAAATAATAAAAGAACACAAAGAAATCATACACACATTTAAATCTATCTTAAATATACAAAACCTCAATCCTATAGGGGGATTGGTGCTAGTTTGATGTGAAAATAGAGCCCTTTCCCAATCCCTTGTGATGAGCTTCCAAAATGATGATGAAGATGCAAGTGCCTATAGTGCGAATGCATAAGCTTGTCGATGATATTGTGGAGTATAAGTGGCTTCTATTTATAGGTTTAAGGGTTGAAGAATGGAGAGATGGGAGGAATGTGGGATTAAAGAAGAGCCAATGATATTGTGACACTTGTCACATGGCTAGTGGAGGAAGGTAGAGCACACTTTGGAGAATGTGCAAAGTTAATGCATATGGTTGAGGATTTTAGAGGTGTAAGAGAGATTAATTCATGTTGAAGAAACATTAAATGAATAGGGTTGATATGTTTTGGATGGAAATTAATTATGCAAGAAATTCAAATAAATGGAGTTAATGAAGGAATACTCCCTTAGAATATGACTTTGTGAGGGAAAATGAGATGATTAGTTAATTAAAAGAATTGATTTTTATGTGCAAGTGGGTGGGTTAGTCAAGGGTTTAGGTTTGACCTAGGTTGATTCAAAAGCTAGAGAATGGGTAATGGTGATTAGGGGTTAATTAATTCTTATTAATTGACTTGAAGGAATTAAGGGATTTGACATTTGATTTAATTAACTTGATTTACTAAATAAGAAGAGAGGACTTTTAGGACTTAATTTTAAATAAATTGATCTAATATGATGCACATTAGTGAATTAATCAAATTAATTGATTTATTTGATAATAGAATAAATGCTAATTCAAGGATCTACACATTCATACCCACCTAAGTTATGCTTAAGGGAGGGTGTTAGTGTATGTGCATCACATTTTATACACACACTTGGCTTATTTAAGCCTACTTAGGGGTCCTATTGAATCATTCTCATTGAGGTTTCATCCCATTGATTCCTTCTAATTTCCATGTCAATGTTGATAGGTTTCTTGAGAGGTGCGAACTTAATTTTGACACCTCTTCCTTCATTTGTGGTAGGTAATTTTCTACCACTCCATTTGTGAGAATTCTTATCCTCATGTCATGGAGGTTGCTTGCCTCCCTCACTCTTATATATGTACACCTTTTTTTCCTGATATATTTGGGTCAACTAAATACAATCTTATGCATTTTTCATTTGTGCTTGTCATTTCATTTCTTAGATCTGCTCCCCCTTACAAAATTATGAGAAAGTCATAATAGTTAAAAAATGCTAATAATTAGTATGAATTGTTAGAAACCACTAAGAGTGAGCAAAAATATTTTTGTATTTTCTATATTTTTATGATCTCCTCAATTGAATATGTTTCGAAATAGGCCTCTCTGTGAAGAACTTTTTTGACCAAATCAATGGCTAGCTGGAGATTTATTTAGGCTGCATTGAAGAGTTGGATTGTTACATATGGATGATGACATTTTTTTTTTTGACAAACTCGATTCCCTTTCATAGACACCTCTTTTAAGTGATGACAAGGATATTTATTTTCTTGAAATCAACAAATAATTCCATGCCTAGTTGGAAGAAATGTGAAACTTGTTAAAAGAGCTATTGGGGTTGAAATGTGCAAGAGTCTTTGTGAAATTTTGACAATCAATGGTGATTGATCATGCATGAATCCAAGATCTCATAGTTTGAAAAACCAAGGGAAGAACATGCCTACAAAAAGAAGATAATCGTGACCTCCAAGTGGTATGTGTGGCCACTTAAGGGTTAAAACATGCACCCCAATTTGCATAGATCAACAAAATCACAACCTAATCATGAATCACACCATATGGTAAAATGCACAGGAAAGGAAATTAGGCAAAGGAAAGATGCTTTCATAGACCTCAATCACCTTGATCAACCACTTCATAGATGCAAATCAATTCTTGGAGGTGGATCACGCCTTCTAGAGAGTGTGTCACCATTTCCAAATATGCAAAATCCACACATTAAGTAAAATTCTAATGTAGGAAAATAATGAGGAAATCATGCCTAGTAATGAAAATTCATGAGCACCAATGTGTTGGACACTCCAATAATCAGCCATCAGGCAAAATAAAGATGGGTGTTACACAATGAAAATATATATATAAGGGGGATTTAAATCACCAAATCCTATTTTTCTCTAAGTTTTCATTCAATTATGAGGGAAAAAATGTATAAATAATAATAAAAAACTATTCCTAACTGTTATAGCAAACAATAAGGGAGGTTTTGGAAGGCTGAAACAATGTGTGCCTTGTAGAAAGCTTGTTTTTGGGTCACTAAGGACTCAATCACCTTTACTAGTGAATGGATCCCTATTAGGGTTTTTAAAAGCTAAAATTTTTGTTTTGTTCCTTGATTTCTACAATTCCAACTCCTTAGTGCTCACCTCCCAAAAACCCGAAACAAATTTTGTACCCTCATTTTTCATGTTCTTGCAATATGCATGATAACTTTGCAACATGACAACTTCACAACTTGACAACTTTGAAAATTTTGCTTCAATCCTGTTCTCCACTTGATCTCCAACCTAGAAACCTATGAACACACATCAAATGGGAGAAAAAATTGTTTATTTTTAGAGGATAGGGGCTTTCCTTGGTCAAACCCCATTTAGGTAATTAAACCTTATGATGAAACAATGAAATAAGGACATGAAACATGAAATGAAGATACATTGGAGTGTGAATTTACAAACTAACATGAATTAGCCATGTAGAAATTAGATCTAGATCTTGAATTGGGTATGAATCAATGCTTGCAAGTGGATCTTCAATACTACTTTAAAATACTAGCTCAACCACCTATTTGATGCACTTTTCCTTTGACATGATGATATGAAAATGAATTGTTGCAATAAAACTTCACTAATCTACCTTTGAATTTCCTTAAAATGATCTTGAAGTACTCTATTATGCTCTTATGAAAGTACTCTTATGATCACTTAGACTTGCTAGGATTTCTTATAAGATGAAACTATGTGAATTAATCTTATATTTATACTAAATCTAAGTATTAATCCTGAAATTCAAATAATTCAAGCTGACATCAAATCTAGGATTCAAAACCATTAAAATCCCACCACAAATAAATTCAAAAAGGAGGGTCTTAAGCAAGGAGGACCCATTTTCCACTTTGGGCGAATGGGTTGTAGCATAATTTCTTAGGACCTAGTTTTGGGGAGGCGAATTAACAATAAAAAACCATCTCAAATATGCCAAGGAAGCGATGTTCTGGGTTAGCAGGACCCATTTCCCCAAAGTGGTGAATGGGTCCTAGCACAATTTTCTAAGACTCCAACTTTTTCAATGTAAATGTTATGAAATATCATTAATGGGTGTCAGGATAGATCCCTGAAAAATGAAATTAATAAGGCTTGAATTTGAATTAAAGGGAAAATTAAGCTCAATTAAGCTTAATTAATTAATGAAGCCCTAGATTAGCATGAAAGTGTAAGAAAACACTTTGCAACACCCTAAATAAGGCACAAATTAAGTACATTTTATTAAAAAGGGATCTAGACTCAGTGTGAATGCATACAACACTAAATAAAGGAAACATTAGGTTCATTTGTTGATAATTATTCCCATATGTAGGAAAAAGGGATACATTTTCTGTTAATACATTTTTTTCCCCACTTTAGTGAGATTTTTCCCCCATTTAAAAATCACACTAAAGTAGACATTCAAGACACTTAAGTATGCAACAATAACAAAGATACATAGTCACACCCTATCAAACACCAAGAAAATTAAATAAAAACAAAGGATCAAGCTGAACCATTCCAACACAATGTGGAACATGGTTGTCTATTCGTAACATGCATGCTCAATCTATGGTGGTGGAACCTCAGTACGTCCACTGGGTGATTTATCCCAACAAGGTGAAAAAAGAGAGAATCATATTAGATTCCTATACTATACCAAATTTATCCTCCTAACAACTTCAATAAGGCACCACAATGCTATTCTTTTGAATATTATTGAATGTTATGTCTATATGTTCTTGTTAAAGGGGATTTTCCTTTGTTCATGTAAGGTCTTCTTCTTAGGGAACATTAGGCCTAATGTCTCCAAGAGAGGACAAATCAAGAATATCATATCACCATGTATGGGATGCCTCTCATTTCACATCATGCCACCAAGGGAGATCACATGCTTAGAAATATCACACTCTCAGAGGATATCAAACCTAATGACACCATCGATAAAAGGACATGTCATAAGAAAAAATAAAATCTTGCCATGAATTATGTAAAAATATGTCATCGATGTATGGCCCCATTTTAAAGTGGTTGCTAATACCAAATGACTGTGAGCAAGTACTTTAAAGTAGCCAATGTTTTCTCCTAAGACATGAGAGCTTTCCTCAGAAAACCATATGCCAAGTGATGTTTCTGAAATAAGACTACGCCATAAAATAGGAAGGAAGGGGTTGCCCCCAAAAATAAATAAGGAATTTATGGATTCAGGTTCAATATGTCTTTGCTATAATGTTTTTTTTAGAGCTCAAAACTATCATCATTGCTCAAATACTCATAGAACTAGAAGAATGACACAATGTAAGTGAAAACAAAGAAAATTCCTTTCGGTTCAACATGAATATACCTAAATGTCTCGATGCCTTGCATCATTTGTAAAAGGAAAATACAAGAAAAATTAAAAAGATAAAGGAAAGCTTTTACAACATAGAGAAGAATGTAGATACATGTAGAGGAATGTAGAAAATGAGAGAGATACATCAAATGAAACATCACGAGGGATGACATTACACATGCAATCACATAAAGAAGCATGAAAAAGAAAAAGACTATTAAGGCACATAAAACTCAACCTAGAGTAGGTCATTTGCATCCTAGTCTTGTTCTATATAAATGAAAGGAAGAAAACTAGCCAAAGGGACAATGGCAAGTGTCGAACTAGGGGAAGCACCAAGTTCAACTCTCTTTTTAGGATATTTTTCATTTAATTACATAGAAGAAGAGAACAATGCATTCAATTCATTATGCAATTTTTCATCAATCTTTGCAATATCAATGTCATCATCTAAATTAATCACAATGGGAGGGGTATGTGCAGGATCATCATGGAAAAAATAGGCCCTTAAGTGGAAAAAAATTCAAAAAAATCTGAGTTAGGCAACTTCACATAAAAATTTGAATAAGTTATCTATATTATTTCAAAAATATGTAACAATAGAATCTATAGCAAAATGAATTTAGTTTGTAAACTACCAATTTTTTTATTTATTTTTTCAATCTATTTGGCCAAAATTTGAAATTTCAATGTAGTGGCACTTAAGTTTCAGGGAAAAAATAAGTAGGTGTTTGTCTAACCACCCTAACCACAATAAAATGATCATATTTTTTTATAATATTTTGAATATAAGTAAATGACTAATTTCCTAATGTGATGCATATTTTTTTGTAATTTTTTTAAAATTAAATACTAATTTTCAATTTTTTATTACAAATTTTAAAAAATATAAATACTCATATGTTTGACTACCTTATCTTGGTGAAAAATTCATAAAATTCAATGTTTTTTTATTAATCCTATAGTATGCAAAACGTAGAATGTGACACATGTTTCTGATTCAAAAAATGTGATACCATTTGAAAGCTATAGATGTTTTTCAATTAGCCTATCAATCAGGACTTTAGTTGCAATCCAAATAGAAAATAAATAATAATTATTTATTAAATCAAAAGTAAAGAATAATTTATATTGGTGGAAATATGAGAATATCCTTTAAAAACCCTTTTCATTTCAACAATTTTGAGTAAGAAAAAAGTCCTTAGCCACATACCCTCCACATACCCATCATATCACCACTTTTTAGACCATCATGATCCTATACATACCTGGAGGTTGAATGACAATTTCCATGGAATATTCTTCTTTATGTTGTGGAAAGGGTATAGGAAAATCATGAATTGCTTGAGGTAAGTTCATATTTTTTTTTTTTATGTTGTTCTTGTATTCTTTAGTTTGTAATAGATAAGCAATAGCATGACATCTATTCTTATGATCTATAACATTTTGATTTTGTTTCAATCTATTGTCAATTTTTTTTGTATAAGAGTGGGTTTGTCAATCATAGGTTTATTCTCTTCCTTGGGAGGAATATAAGATATTTTAAGAGGTTCTCCAACCACTTTCTCTTTAGGTTTGTAAAATTGTTTGATTTTAGAAGGGACAATGGGATTATTTTTGTTATCTCATGGTCTCTTATAGGAAATTGCAGGAGGATGTGTTATAGATTTTTCTTGGATTTTTTTTTTATTTAATCATTGCTTCGTCAAGGATAGGTGGTTCAATCATAGGTTGAGGCATGTTTGAAAGGGATAATTCTGCTATGCGCTTTGCCTTCAACTTTTGATATGATTTTAAAACTAAGTCCTCACGAGGTTTAGTAGGCTCCATAGGCTTAGGCCAAAAGAAATCTAATGAATATTTCCCTCAAGAAGATGTTGCATTAAACCTAGTATGATGTACAATAAATATATCATTTCCAAATGGAAACTTTAAACATTTAGGATATGTGCAGGATCATCATGGAAAAAATAGGCCCTTAAGTGGCAAAAAATTTAGAAAAATCATAGTTAGAAAAATTGACGTAAAAATTAAAATAACTTATCTATATGATTTCAAAAATATGTAAGAATAGAATTTGTAGAAAATTGAATGTAGTTTCTAAACTACTAGAGGTTTTAAAAAAAAAATGAAATCTAACTGGTGAAAATTTTGAAATTTCAATGTAGTGGTACTTAAATTTCAAGGAAAAAATAAGAAGTAGGTGTTTGTCTGACTGGACCCTAACCACACTAAAACGATAATATTTTTATATAATATTTTAGATATAACTAGAGGACTCATGTCCTAATGTGATACATATTTTTTTGTATTTTTTTCAAATTAAATAATTAATTTAGAATTTTTTATTAAAAATTTAAAAAAATATAAAAACTCATATGTTTGACCACCTTAACTTGGTAAAAAATTCATGAAATTCAATTTATTTTTTAATCCTATAGTATGAAAAGCATATAATGTGACACGTATTTTTGATTCATAAAATGTGATACCACTTGAAAGCTATAGATGTTTTTCAATTATCCTATGAATCAGGACTTTAGTCGCAATCTAAATAGAAAAATAAACAATAATTATTTATTAAAGTAAAAGTAAACAATAATTTAGTTTGGTGCAAATATGAGAATCTCCTTTAAAACCCCTTTTCATTTCATCAATTTTCAATAAGAAAAAATTCGTCAGCCACATACCCATCATATCACCACTTTTGGACCATCATGATCCTGTACATACCCGGAGGTCGAATGACAATTTCAATGGAATATTCTTGTTTATGTTGTGGCAACGGTATAGGATCATCATGCATTGTTTGAGGTAAGTTCATATTTTTATTTTTTATGTTGTTCTTGTATTCTTTAGTCTATAACAGACAAGTAATAGCATGACATGTATGCCTATGATCTCTAGCATTTTGATTCTGATTCAATGTACTGTCAATTTTTTTTGTATAAGAGTGGGTTTGTGAATCATAGGTTTCTTCTCTTCCTTGGGAGGAATATAAGATATTTCAAGAGGCCCTCCAACCACTTTCTCTTTAGGTTTGTAAAATTGTTTGATTTTAGAAGGGACAATGGGATTATTTTCATTAGCCCATGGTCTCTTATAGGAAATTGCAGGAGGATTGTTATAGATTGTTCTTGGATTTTTTTTATTTAATCATTGCTTCATCAAGGATAGGTGATTCAATCATAGGTTGAGGCATGTTTCGAAGCAATAATTCTACTATGCGCTTTGGCTTAAACTTGTAATATGATTTTATAAATAAGTCCTCATGAGGTTTAATAGGCTCCATAGGCTAATGCAAAAAGAAATCTACTGAATATTTCCCTCAAGAAGATGTTGGATTAAACCTAGTATGATGTATAGTAAATATATCATTTCCAAATTTAAACTTTAAACATTTAGGGTGTGTGCAAAATCATCATGGAAAAAATAGGCCCTTAAGTGGAAAAAAAATTAGAAAAATCAGAGTTAGGAAACTTGAGGTAAAAAATTGAATAACGTATCTATATTATTTCAAAAATATGTAAAAATAGAATTTTTAAAAAATTGAATGTAGTTTTTAAACTACTAGGTTTGTTTAAAAAAATAAGAAATCTATTTGGTGAAAATTTGAAATTTCAATGCAGTCGTACTTAAATTTCAAGGAAAAAATAAGAAGTAGGTGTCTATCTGACCACCCTAACCACAATAACATGATAATTATTTTTTATAATATTTTAGATATAAGTACAAGACTCGCATCCTGATGTGATGCATTATTTTTTGTATTTTTTTTCAAATTAAATAATTAATTTAGAATTTTTTATTACAAATTTTTAAAAATATAAAACTCATATGTCCGACCACCTTAACTTGGTAAAAAATTCATGAAATTCAATATTTTTTTTTTAAGACTATAGTATGCAAAGCATTGAATGTGACACATGTTTCTGATTCAAAAAATGTGATACCATTTGAATGTTATAGACATTTTTCAATTAGCCTATCAATCAGGACTTTAGTCGCAATCCAAATAGAAAATAAATAATAATTATTTATTAAAGTAAAAGTAAAGAATAATATATATTGGTGGAAATATGAGAATATCCTTTAAAAACCCTTCTTGTTTCACCAATTTTGAATAAGAAAAAAATCGTCATCCACATACCCTCCATATACCCATCATTTCGCCACTTTTTGGACCATCATGATCCTATACATACTCAAAGGTCGAATGAAATTTCCATGGAATATTCTTATTTATGTTGTGGCAAGGGTATAGGATCATCATGCATTGCTTGAGGTAAGTTCATATTTTTAATTTTTATGTTGTTCTTGTATTCTTTAGTTTTTAACAGACAAGCAATAGCATGACATCTATGCCTATGATCTCTAGCATTTTGATTTTGTTTCAATCTATTGTCAATTTTTTTTGTATAAGAGTGGGTTTGTGAATCATAGGTTGCTTCTCTTCCTTGGGAGGAATATAAGATATTTCAAGAGGTTCTCCAACCACTTTCTCTTTAGGTTTTTAAATTTTTTTGATTTTAGAAGGGACAATGGGAATATTTTCATTATTCTATGGTGTCTTATAGGAAATTGTAAGAGGGTGTGTTATAGATTATTCTTGGATTTTTTTTTATTTAATAATTTCTTCATCAAGGATAGGTGGTTCAATCATAGGTTGAGGCATGTTTCAAAGAGATAATTCTGCTATGCATTTTTCCTTAAACTTTTGATATGATTTTAAAAATAAGTCCTCACGAGGTTTAATAGGCTCCATAGGCTCAGGCCAAAAGAAATCTAATGAATATTTCCCTCAATAAGATGTTGGATTAAACCTAGTATTATGTACAATAAATATATCATTTCCAAATGGAAACTTTAAACATTTAGGGTATGTGCAGGATCATCATGTAAAAAATAGGCCCTTAAGTGGCAAAACATATAGAAAAATTAGAGTTAGGAAACTTGACGTAAAAATTTGAATAATTTATCTATATTATTTCAAAAATATGTAAGAAGAGAATCTGTAGAAAATTGAATGTAGTTTCTAAAATACTAGGTTTTTAAAAAAGAAAAAAAATCTAATTGGTGAAAATTTCAAATTTCAATGCTGTGGTACTAAAATTTTTGGGAAAAAATAAGAAGTAGGTGTCTGTCTGACCACCCTAACCACAATAAAATGATAATATTTTTCTATAATATTTTAGATATAAGTAGAGGACTCATGTTCTAATGCAATGCATATTTTTTTGTAATTTGTTTCCAATTAAATAATTAATTTTGAATTTTTTATTACAAAATTTAAGAAATATAAAAACTCATATGTCTAATCACCTTAACTTAGTCTAAAATTCATGAAATTCAATGTTTTTTTTAATCCTATAGTGTGCAAAGCATAGAATGTGACACATGTTTCTAATTCAAAAAATGTGATACCACTTGAAGGCTATAGATATTTTTCAATTATCCTATCAATTAAGACTTTAGTCGCAATCCAAATAGAAAATAAATAATAATCATTTATTAAAGTAAAAGTAAAAAATCATTTATGAGTAAGTGCACCAAGATGGTTCCCAAAAAGGGGGCTTAAGTGGCCACTTTTTTTTTTCAGAAATCAAGAAATGCTGACCTTGGACGTGAAATTGAGGATAGTTACACTCAAAATTTTGAGATGGAACAAAGACAAGGATCAAAGTACTCCAAGTCTACTTTCTAAATTACTAATTTATTTTGAAAATGGTTGAGATTAAGGGGTTCAAAAGAGGGATGTACATATATTGGTGTTGTTTTTGTCAGAAAAACATAACATAGCAACTCTTGTACGACCTAAGCATGGTGAACTTTTTGTAGTATTTTTAAAATCACTATAGTCAAAAGTTAGCTAATACCATCCAGTTGGTGCACAATTTTTCTGATAATTTTTTAATGAATATTTTATTTTTAACTAATTTTCTAAGTGAGCACTTCTTGAAAAGTAGAATTTTGGTCGTGCTACCCCTACAATTTTTTTAAAATAATTGATTTTTTTTCTTTTTTTTTTTAAATTTGTAGAATGGAGTCTAGTTTCTAAAAATGTAATTTATTTGAAAATTTGATGAATGGTTAATTTAGAACAAAAAAAACACTAAACACTACTTTTTGGAAAAAAATAGACATACAAAGAAAATAAATTATCGATGAAAGGCTTAACATTGTCGAAAAGTGAAAAAAATTACATCATTGGATAGCTAAGAGAGAACCTAACATTACCCATGTTTTCAATTTTGTCAATATTGAACTAGATGCAATCTTGATGGTGAGCACAACTCGATTATGTGAAAAATTATAGAATTTGCAAGAACACGTCTTTGGCCTTGTTGGGAATTCCCTCCAAGCCTTTGGGTTGGTATTCCAAGGAAAATAATTTCACTTTTTTCTTTGTTTTTAACACGAAATAATGCATGTACATTATAATGCACTCGTAGTTTTTTAAAAAAATTCATAAGTGGCTAGAAAATTGGTACCCAACTTCACACACCTACCCTTATTTTGGTGGAAATATGAGAACCTCCGTTAAAACCCCTTTTCATTTCATCAATTTTTAGTAAGAAAAAAGTCATCAGCCACATACCCTCTGGACATACCCATTATATCGCCACTTTTTGGACCATCATGATCCTGTACATACCCAGAGGTTGAATGACAATTTCCATGGAATATTCTTCTTTATGTTGTGGCAAGGGTATAGGATCAACATGCATTGCTTGAGGTAAGTTCATATTTTTATTTTTTATGTTGTTCTTGTATTCTTTAGTTTGTAACAGACAAGCAATAGTGTGACATCTATGCCTATGATCTCTAGCATTTTGAGTCTATTTCAATCTATTGTCAATTTTTTTTGTATAAGAGTGGTTTTCTGAATCATAGGTTTCTTCTCTTCCTTGGGAGGAATACAAGATATTTCAAGAGGTTCTCCAACCACTTTATCTTTAGGTTTGTAAAACTGTTTGATTTTAGAAGGGACAATGGAATTATTTTCATTATCTCATGGTCTCTTATAGGAAATTGCAGAAGGATGTCTTATAGATTTTTCTTGGGTTTTTTTTATTTAATCATTTCTTCATCAAGGATAGGTAGTTCAATCATAGGTTGAGGCATGTTTCGAAGGGATAATTCTACTATGCGCTTTGCCTTAAACTTTTGATATGATTTTAAACTAAGTCCTCACGAGGTTTAATAGGCTCCATAGGATAAGGCCAAAAGAAATCTAATGAATATTTCCCTCAAGAAGATGTTGGATTAAACCTAGTATGATGTACATAGTAAATATATCATTTCCAAATGGAAACTTTAAACATTTAGGGTATGTGCAGGATCATCGTGCAAAAAAATAGGCCCTTAAGTAGCAAAAAATTTAGGAAAATTAGAGTTAGGAAACTTGACGTAAAAAAATGAATAACGTATCTATAATATTTCAAAAATATGTAACAAAAGAATTTGTAGAAAATCGAATGTAGTTTCTAAAATACTAGGTTTGTTTAAAAAAAAAAAGAAATCTATTTTGTGAAAATTTCAAATTTCAATGCAGTGGTACTTAAATTTCAAGGAAAAAATAAGAAGTAGGTGTCTGTCTAACCACCCTAACCACAATAACATGATAATATTTTTTTATAATATTTTAGATATAAGTAGAGGACTCATGTCCTGATGTGATGCATATTTTTTTGTAATTTTTTTCAAATTAAATAATTAATTTATAATTTTTTATTACAAATTTTTAAAAATATAAAACTCATATGTTTGACCACCTTAACTTGGTCAAAAATTCATGAAATTCAATGTTTTTTTTTTAATCCTATAGTATGCAAAGCATGAAATGTGACACATGTTTCTAATTTAAAAAATGTGATACCATTTGAAAGTTATAGATGTTTTTCAATTAGCCTATCAATCAAGACTTTAGTCGCAATCCAAATAGAAAATAAATAATAATTATTTATTAAAGTAAAAGTAAAGAATAATTTATATTGGTGGAAATATGAGAATATCCTTTAAAAACCCTTTTTGTTTCATCAAATTTTAATATGAAAAAAGTCATCATCCACATACCCTCCACATACCCATCATATTGCCACTTTTTGGACCATCATGATCATGTACATACCCGGAGGTCGGATGCCAATTTCCATGGAATATTATTGTTTATGTTGTGGAAAGGGTATAGGATCATCATGCATTGCTTGAGGTAAGTTCATATTTTTTATTTTTTATGTTGTTCTTGTATTCTTTAGTTTGTAACATACAAGCAATAGCATGACATATATGCCTATGATCTCTAGTATTTTGATTTTGTTTTCAATCTATTGTCAATATTTTTTTGTATATGAGTGGGTTTGTGAATCATAGGTTTCTTCTCTTCCTTGGGAGGAATATAAGATATTTCAAGAGGTTCTCCAACCACTTTCTCTTTAGGTTTGTAAAATTGTTTGATTTTAGAAGGGACAATGGGATTATTTTTCGTTATCTCCTGGTCTCTTATAGGAAATTGTAGGAGGATGTGTTATAGATTGTTCTTGGATTTTTTTTTATTTAATCATTGCTTCATCAAGAATAGGTGGTTCAATCATAGGTTGAGGCATGTTTCGAACTGATAATTCTAATATGCACTTTGCCTTAAACTTTGGATATGATTTTAAAAATAAGTCCTCACGAGGTTTAATAGGCTCCATAGGTTCAGGCCAAAAGAAATCTATTGAATATTTCCCTCAAGAAGATGTTGGATTAAACCTAGTATGATGTACAATAAATATATGATTTCTAAATGGAAACTTTAAACATAAATATGTTCAACCAAATGGACAACATTCATGGAGTGAAGCCATGGATAGCCTAACTTCACACGAAATTGGTCTGATTGTGGGATGATGGTGAATGAGGCATTTAATGACTTTGGTCCAACTTTTAAAGGGATTTTTATAAATCAAATCATAGGACAAGCAAAAAAATTATGCGTCTTGATCTTTTTTTTCAGTTTATCATACATATCTTGATATAGTTCATGCATGAATACAAATTCTTCAGTGATCACATTCTCTCCACAGATGGGATCAATTAATATCCCATTAGGGGGAACATCATTGATTCGGCTAGCTATCTAAAGAGGAAAATTAGGTGCATGTTTAAGTATGTCTTTTTGTGATAAATCAAAATCAAGAGACTTTTTAGTTGATCCTTTATGAGGTCTAGCTTCAATAAATCCTACCATTTTAATCGGTTGTTCTTCATTGTCATATTTTATGTTTTCATCATCCATGTCGACATTCATCACATCATTCTTTGTTTCACTAGATTTGACAAATGAAATAGTGTGCTTTGGCATGGGATTGCTAAAGATTTTTAATTTTTGGCTAGGAGGGGCTACAGACTTACTACCTTGATCATTGACACCTCTGATTTGAAATTGATTATTGTCAATAAGGTCTTGCACAAAAAGTTTAAGATGCTTAAGATATTTCTACCATGTCCATTTTGTTGGTGATAATGGCAATAAGATTTTTGTCAAAACCCTATGAGAAATGGTATATTATGATCAAACTCTTTAATAAGAGGTAAGGTAAGCATGTTTTTTTCAACAAGTTGCAACACGATATTATGAAGGGTATTGAGTAGATGAGTGAACTCTCTATTCCTATCCCCAAATGAATATGCCATCTTTATAGAAGTGTAATTCCCAAAAATTTACACCAAAATATAGTTAAGGACAAAACAAAAATTCCAAATTTCATTCACTTACACTTGCAAAACTCTCAAATTTTTCTACCAGAGTAGGAACTACAAGAAAGCATACAAATTTTGACAAGTCATAAACTATAATTATTTTAGTTAGATAACTAAATTTCCTAGACCATCATGGTTAGTTCGAGAGGATGTGTGGAATCCACATCTCAAAGGTAAACTTAAACAGACCAACTAACCCAAAATTAAACTGAAACATTAAATATAAGTCACATGCCATCAATAACACATATATCTCAATAGTAATCATAAGAATATATAAGAGAACAAATTCTAGGGGCTAGACCTAGTCCTCGGGGGGCTCTTCTTAGACGGCCTTTCATACGTATATATTTCGCAGAGGCACCGTAGTTCGACAACTAGATTTCAACCATTTCACCCATGGTTGGATAGCAAGGAATATAATCCACAAAGTAAAAAAAAACAAGAATGACTCTTCCTCAATCACAATCCTAACTCAATACACTAATATACACTCACTCGATCCTCTACTCAAAATTAACATGTGTCCCGGGTGATCCCATAATAGTGGTTTACAATTTTTGGCCAAAGTGGACACTGGAATTATTATTTTTAACTAAATCTTCACATTCGAGCACCTATACTGGCTAAACTATGAGGAATTTGAAGATGGTGCAAACTAGAGTCTCATCAAATTCTATCTTTAGATTCTAAAAATATTTTTTTCAAAATTTTTGGAATCAAATTTCACTTCTTTTTCCATCTCCCACGAAAATTGATTTTTTTCAGAAAACAACATTTTTAAAAAGCAACGCACACTGTATAACACAACTTTTCTTCCATGAAGGATAAAATTCTAATTCTTTCAAATTTAGATTTGTAACTCTAATATCTAGTGCTTCCACTTGGTTAGATATTTTTTTATTGAATATTTTTCCTTAATCAAGTTTCAAAGTCAAACAAATTACAATTCATACAGTGGCCATATAACATGTAACTTTTTTTGTATATGTCAAAATTTAATTTAATTTTTTTGTTGGATCAAGGACTTCAATATCTAGTGCACTTATATTTTTCAATTTTTTTTTTGATAATATTCTACTTTTCCACATGTGAAGAAGAAATAAATTCATTTTCGATGAAAAACCTATGTTTAATAAAACTTAAAAAACAAATACATAACAAAACCAAAACATATTAAAATTATATTCATTGGATAGCTTATTCTAAGGAATACCATAATCATTTGAAATAAATTTTAAATGAATTCATTTGATCCCCCAAAAGCTAAATCAAAAGTTTTTTTTATTACCATTTTGATAGGTGTAAAGGAGACGCATTTATAGGTATGGTTTAAAACTAGTGAGGTTCTATCCAAGGGGGTTTGATCTAAGGTGATTTGATAAAACCCTCTTCAATTCAAATCCTTAAAATGGAACCTTTTAAGGCTTAAATCATTATATTTTCTAAAAATATGTGATTTCAGCTAAAATTCATTCCTCTCAGGAATTGTAAACCACTATTATGACAACACCCTCCCATACAAATTACATACTAAACCTTGGATGGTTATGCAACCCTTTCTAAGGTCCATTACCCCAGACAATTACACAGTTGGCTGCCATCCACTTAGGTGAAGCCGAGGATCGAGGACCTCGGTAAGGATGTACTAGAGAAATATGGAACATCTAAATAAGTGCTCATAGATTTCTTACTTAAATCTAGGTGACAAACATACCTATGTACATTATATGGTTATTCTACCATAAATCATAAAATGGGTATCTTCCTCAACATTTATGGGGTTCCCTCGAATTAAAAATTGGTCCAAAATTAATTAATAAATACAATAGTACATACTATACATAAGTGCTGACC
The DNA here is from genome assembly GCA_007258455.2 of Sequoia sempervirens. Lineage (NCBI taxonomy): Eukaryota > Viridiplantae > Streptophyta > Pinopsida > Cupressales > Cupressaceae > Sequoia > Sequoia sempervirens. The sequence continues at coordinate 489,009,805 of VDFB02271358.1, forward strand.
ACTCTCTAGGTGCAAGAGTGTGCCAACCTAAGTTACTATTGTAACCATCATAGAGTTAAAACCAAATTCAAAGGTAATCCAAAATTTATGAAAGGAGAATACTTTATTCAAATCCCAAAACTTACCAACTATTCCATAGTCCAGGTTATAACAAGTCTCAATGTATATTATACTCATAATAGATAGATTGTATGTTCAACCCACATGGAGCCTATTTTATTACCAACACCTTCAAGATTGCCAATAAGGTAATTATTGATGTTAATGTGCTACTAAACCCAATGAGTGAGATAAATTATTATTGTTTTATTTATTTGTTTACATGTGAATTATTTAAGTTCTTTTACCCACTTTTATACATATATATTCTTTGAGCACAATTATTCTATTTATCTCAAGGAGTAATTTAAAATAATAATAATGATAATCTTTTTTAATAAAATAAATTAATTCATATATATTTATATATTTAATTTTAAAAGAAACCTAAAATAAGGAATAGACTATCATGTTTCTTTTATTTAAAAGGAATGGAATAAATGCCTAATTAAATACTTAGCTTTACTCCTTTCCTTTTATTTTTTTGAATTAACATGACCTTTGTCTAGAAAGTAGGGGTATATTCTTTACCCCTTAAATAAAGAGATCTTAAAGCTTGAGGGTCACATATTTCCCTTAAATACAATTAGTTATATATTGATTCATCTACCTATTACATAATACTATTTCCCCTCATAAAAATAAAATAAAAGAAGAAGAATCAAATAAAGATACCTCTATGTTTAGTTTCGGTTTAATTTATTAGAAGCCCCTTAAGAATATGGGGATATTCCCCTTCTCCTTTATTAAGGGGGAAATAATCAGACTTTTAAATGCAAGGATGAATATTCATGAGGGAACGATTCTATAGATGGAAGACCAGGTGAATACCATTCATCGCCGTTTTTGTTTTTTTAAAGGAAATTATACATAAGCACTAATAGGGAAATTCTTGGATAACCATAATAAAACAATGTTATGCATTCCCAGCTGGATTAATTGAGAAGCTTAGAGAATTTTTATTTATTTATTTTATGAAATTAATAGATACAAGTCCAAGCTCTGTAACTTTATCAGCTAATCACAAATTTTTTTTTGCAATAAAATAAAACACAACAAAAGTGATTTGTAATACCTGTTGACAATACTTATGCTTGTAAGTAGGCTATTGTTATTCTATGGCACCTCCATTACTTCATCTTTTTACCCATACTCTAGATTTACACGAGTTTTCTATTAGATCTGTGTCTACACATTTACTAATTAGGTTGGAGGCTGCATAACTTATGGACAAAGGGGAGATATATCATTTATGGGTGACGCCTTTTATGAAAACTTCAAGGCTAGATCTGCACACTCTTCGTATGCCAAAGTAATCCCATTGAAATTACTCAAACAAAGAGTTAATATCACTGCATTTATTCATGGCCATTATCCATTAAGTTACTATAATGATGATTACTTGATTTTTTTATAAAAGGAACAATTACAAAAGCTCTTACATAACCTCTATCCTGTTGAACACGTAAAGTTGTCTGAAGCCTTCAATAGATAAAATTGTAAATGAATTCCTCTTAAGTAGGAAACTTCTCAATTGTTGTACAAGGAAGCAATATCTGACACTCTCATTATAATTATAGACTTGGATTAAAAATAGAAAAGGCCTATATTTCCTAACCCAACACATTGAAATAAAAGGAATGTTCATCGCTCATGATTTACATGGTTAAATGGGACAAAAGCCAATATACCACATGAAAAGGGAAAATAGAAAAAACAAGTGAAAAAGCCTCTATTTAAGTTCACAGCTTGATAAGTGACAGTGAACATCGTCCAAAACTTGTCAAGTAAAGTTCTCTATACGTTTTATTCTAGGGCGCTAATGGGAAATACATCACCGTATTAGACATTATAGATGGAAAATAAAATACCATTACCTTTGAATTATATACCCATGTGAATCGCTTGAATAGAGGTGTAAAATTGTAGTCGGAGATACATCACAAAGAAGGAATGGCTCAAGCATACCATTTGCAGAATACGAAGTTTGAAGTGCACCCACTCATAGAATTAAAAGATTTATAGACACACATTTATTATGCTAAAATATTTGAATCCTCATGCCAAGGAGATTTTATATTCAATTGGGAAACACTACAAAATCTATACCATAAATAAAAAAACCTCAACAAGTAAAAATAACATATATAAAACTTACAGTTTCATTCCTTGCCCATGAACCTCTCATTCCTAGTTGAATAGCATGAGAATAAAGAGGAATTTTACAACCGCATACGTATTGGCTCAGCATTTGCATTTGTGATATTTAGTTCCTCCCCGAATGCATTAGCATTTGCATCCAGTTGGTTGAGCACCTCCAGATTCTGCATAGATTGCAACACGCTGGTATAGGTTCCTCAACCTTTACCAACACCTACTCTACCTGCACAAAGATGAGAGCTTTAGAACAAGGTATGGGTGTTGATCAAAGCATTTTGAATATACTTTCATAGATGTTGTAGTTACAACTACTCTTGTAGATATATATGCAAAAATGTGGACACATAGGCAAGGCACGCGAGACAGAATGCCCCCCAGAAATGTGGTCTCATATTTGTAGGTCATGCGCAAAATTTAAAAAAAAAATGGATTTCTATTGAAAGGGCTCTTGTAATTTTCAGCAAATTCCACTGACAGGTATCCAGTCGAACTCCATAAATTTCTAGCTAGTTAGCCCCAAGGACTAGAACGAGACTCTATATTGCTTGCCATTTGCATTTTCTACTTCCCATTCCTCTTTCGTCTGAGAAACCCAAATGAGTCCCCCTATCCCCTCATCTTCTTTGCTACCATGTTCTTGATATCATGTTTAGTTTCTTGAGTTTTATAGAACCCTCACAGAATGAAGCATAAATATAAGAGTATTAAGAAGGGAAATAGCCAAGAATCAAAGAATTTTCTAGTATGCTAATCTATCGATTCTCAACTACCACTAGCAGTGAGGATATAACTCTGCACCATGTAGTTTATCGGTTGCCTCCTTTGTTGGTGAAACATGCATGGAATGTCAACATTTTAGCCTCATATTCATGTTAAAATACATCCAATCTCTGTTATCCAAGCACTTGTGGTGCAAAAGAAATGGGGGCACTTGTAAGAGTATGTGATCATGGATGGAATACCCTTCTCCATGATAAGGTGGGCTATAACTCTGGTAGGCTTACGAAAGAGTGGTGATATAATGATTATGGGGTAAATTCAAGTGTAATCCATGTTTTCAAATCTTTAGATGTGATCCAAACTTACCCCACACCAATTAAATCCAGCCAGACAGAATGACCGTTGTGATCTACCACCGTGCTGCTAAAACATTTAATTCCTCATTAAGGTAGCTTGTTGTTTAATTCTCATGATCTTTTCATTATTTATTTCTCTACCCAAAAAGTCTCCATTTCATTAACTCTTGTGGCTCCCGTACCTCTCCAAGGGTCATCAATAAATGAAAATAATGATGAGTTGGTTCAATAGCTAGATAAATCGATATAAAATAGAAACATAGACCAATACGTACCATCTTCAAATGGGTCAAGTTAAAAATCATCTTGAAATAAATAATTGTCAAAACTATATCTGCCTAGCATGCAATATCCAGTGAAAATTGTTGCAACATGATAGAGGATTTGCATCCCTGACCTTGAACCTAGGAAAACTTACATCCTCAAGCCTTCTACCTTGATGATTGATTTATTGATATAGATTTCCCTTCACATAATTTTAAAACTCTTCTATTTATGATGTATTGATTTATACCATAAAACAATGGGAATGAGCATACATATCATCCCCCTATATATAGTTAACTATGTTAATGATGGTGCTATAACTGTATAGTTTTCTACTATGAATAATATGTTTAGTTGATACTGATTATAGAATAAAATATATAGTTCATATATTCAATATTTAAGTATGTATATATGTATACATACACTCACATTATCAATTAAAGAATATAGTTTTAAAACCAAGAAATGCACAACAACTTATACTCCAATGAATACATGAATGATAGGTTTACCTAGTAATGATACCTCTTGCTATATAACAATTAAACTTCAATTTGTATCCCATATGTTGTTGCTTTGATCTATATAACCATATGAAAAATATAAACTTGTATGAGTCATTAAATTTGTTTTAGATTAAAATTAAGCCCACAATAGCTAGGTCTTCGATAATAGTTTTAACTTTTATCATGGTCCACAACCATAGGCAAAATTTTGAGCCCTTTGAGCAATTAGGTAACTTATTAATAGAACTTTATTTGATAATATAGTTTATAATTTAATTTTTCAACAATTTTTGCCATACATGTATTTTATTTATAATGTATAAAACACTTAAGTTTAATATTTTGTATGTAGTAAAATATTTACAACTATTGAACACAAGGGAGGGGTGTTACATCCCCTTCCCCTAAGAATAATCTTCCTCCTGGAAGTTAATAAGGTTTGGTTAGCATGATCTCCACCACATATGATTAATCCAAAGCTACGATGAAGTAATAGTTCTCCTTTATTATACTAGCACAAACTTAGTCATAAAATACCAAGTTAGGGACCTTCCCTATAATATATGAGTTGCTATATACCTAACATAAGAGTTATGTCAATGACAGTTCACCAATTTTCACTACAACACATGCAACAAAAATTTATATCTTTCCTAGGGTGATATCCCTATTTATTCGGAACAAGACCACACAAATATAAACAAAATTACATTAATACCTTTATCAATGAACACAATTCATCTAACAACTATTACTCATAATGTTAAAATTTGTCTAATTATATTATTAAGAGGGTATTTGTTTTCTAAACCATGGTAATCGTGGTGCATCACGTTCCAATAAGTGCTCAACTATCTTGAATAAAATTTACGCAAGCATATATCAGTACACATTAATCTTCTTACACACTCATCAAAATCTCTTTTCACCATAAACATCACTCATGATGTTAGAAAAAAAATATTTTGTTCCAATGTCTAATCATGACCCAAAATTATTAGCTTTACATTTTTCCCAAATATGTCCTTAAGAGAAACATTTTACCTTATAATCATGGCACTCATACCATGTCTCAAGGAATATTAACTTTGCATCATTAGTTACTTTCACACACAATTCATAGGTATGCCACATCCCATTTACTTGCAATTTCATAGGTACACAAAAACATATCAAGGATGCTCTTCCCAATGGGTGCGCCTGCCCTCATATAGTCACATAATTTACAACATAAGGCTCACATAATGGGATTTACAAGAATGGATATTCATGGAGACCATAGAAAATTTAGAAAGATAGTCTTGAGGCCCTTCTCTAAGGACTCCATACAGATAAGAACAATCATAAAATGAGAGGAAGAATGGATTAATGACTATCCCATACCAGTCCCATTCACAACCCCTTTCAAAATAATTCCTCAGCACATCTACTCCCCTATACGACCTACCAGGGAACCCCCCAGGATATGGTAGTTTATAGATTTCACATTACACCACACATGCTAGCAATTTGCAAATGAGGAGAAAGCCTCAAATTGAGTAACATAAGAACACAAGAATAAAGTTTCAATACAAATCTTGAAGAGGAAACTATAAATTCCAAAGAGAAACAAAATAAAGATCAATTGTAGCTACATTGCAACATTTCAATGTTAACTTGAAAATGAAATTCAAACTAGTCCTTGAGGCAAATCAGACTATAACAACCTTCAAATGGCTAAATATCCTAATAAAATAATTGCAAAATTTACATTGTTGGCATGTAATACAATACAACATCAATCAAAAGTTACCAATAATTCATATTTCAACAATAAAATTTGCACATCATGAGTACCATGTGACTTGATAAGTCACCTAAGGGGAGAAGGGGAATGGTGGTTCTCTAACCACATAAGTATGATAACATGCAATAACTGGTGATCCCTGATCACATAAATATGAATAATTGGTGGTCTCTGACCACATATAAATAAATCACTGGTGGTCCTTGACCACATGAATATGAATAGTTGGTGGTCCCTGACCACATAAATATGAATCACTAGTGGTCCATGTAATTCCATCCTTTACCCATGGGTTATAACATCAAGGAATAGGTTTGAACTATGAACCAACAAGTGTGGCTCTCATATATAGGGGAGTAGGCCACGATCAACGTCCATTGGAGGATTACAATGACTCAACATAGATCCTTTATTAGGATTAGGGACAATACCCTGAGTGTGTAATTTCCCATTGGGAGAACATGTTCCTCTCAACCCCTATTTACACTAGCTGGCATCACTCTCCCATAAGAGAGGGAACCAAACACTAGGGGTACACATTTAACATGCAACTACGACTAAAACAAAGTAATGCATCACATTTGATTTAATAAATACACATCCACACATTCCATGCCTACTCCTTTTCTTTTCTTTTTTCACAAAAAATCAACTACACAAAATAATCACGAAGGGTACACATAGGGGATCGTACTAGACATCCACCACCCTTATCCCAAGTCGGATACTTTGTATCTCGTACTTGAAGCACAACACATGCACCAAGGTTTTCACTTGACAAACCACACTAACTATCAAGAATATTATCATTTCATTCCATATGAATCAAGGATGCACAACATACATTTACTTTTACGACTTGGCCTATCCACAAAATTACCACTATACACAACATAAGCATCCTTACGGGGTATTCACATACACCAAGAATACAAAATAACTTATATTTTCTCTTTCTTTTTCTAATTTCATCTTTTAAAGCAACAAACCATTTTCTTGTACATAATTAAATAGAAAAATATTCGATTCTACAAAATGACATACAAATTCATGATAAAGTTTATCTTCTCAAACAAGGCAGACCCAATACTCAACATACAATATGAAAAACATAGTCTAGTTTATTAGCACCACAATTTTTTTTTTATTTCATTCAACCTTCACTAAATAACCCATTTAACAATTGCACCTGAATTGCGTCAATGGTTATATGGCTTTCTATGACTAATAATGCAATTGGTGACCTTAAGTCTCACCAATGTAATGATTCTATGACACACATGCCATTCTATATCCCAAACATTCCATGAAATGAAAGACAACTTTTAATTCAGAATTTTAGCAATGAAAATTTTACTACTACATTAATTCCCTCTCCACCATTATTATTATTTATTTACTAAGCATATTATTCCACTATTCCCTTTTTACCTCAATTATTAATTGATTCCACACACAAGTTTACACATGTATCCTAAGGTGATACTGCAATTTTGGGACAAAGGCCTTTTGCCAACATACATATTTCCTCCATATCTACAAGATAGCCTTACATACAATATGCACTTTTAGGGAGTATTTCATTTTTCCACACACAAGAATGGAATCATGTTTTCAAATCAGCCCAAGTGCCTAGATTTAGAAATAAGGGTTATAGTGTTTTACACTTAGTCATTCACTTACATTGTGAAGTTAAAAGATGTTCACTTAAGTAGCATTGTATTATCTTCTCAATATTCATGTTTTAAGGATCTTCCTTCATCTCCATAAGGTTCACGGTTATAGGATAGCACACGGGTAAACTTTATAATAATAATAATAATCATTGAAAGCACTACTATATTTTTTTAGTCCTTCATTTGTTTTTAAATTCTATTTTATTATGGATTGACTTGGTTTTCACAAGGATAGTTCACTATGACATGATAACCAATATGAATAGAACATACAATTGACACATTTAGTTTGTTTAATCTGGATCATCCTAAACATTTGTGAGCCTTAAGGAAGGGTATATAGGTGCATTTATATTTAGATTTTACCAAGTCAAAATCTCTAAACTTAGTTGTTTACCCCCATCATAGTCAAATGCATCATCCACATGTGGCTACATAATACTCTATCAACTTAATGACATAGAGAAAGGTCTCACATCTCAAACAAAGTTTAATCATTACTTTTTCTATCTAGATTTTATAGAGTAGAATATATGATTCCTTAAAAGACATTAGTATTTCACTACTCTTATCCTACATAAAGCATATGAAGATAGCATCATTGGTTTCAAAATCCATTGCATCATTCACAATAGGGGTATGCAGTACTTGATCATATCTAACAACCATTATCAAGAATAAAGAAAGGAAGGACAACATAAGGTTATTCTATCCATCCCTCACAATGAGGAGATCATAACCCAGTCATGGTTAAATCACTAATTTTCTATCCAATTTTTAGAGATCACACTATATAATTCATCTAAGAAGCATTACTATCTCACTATCATTTTCCCACATAAAGTTTATGAACCTAGTATCATTTATTTTATAATCCCTTACATCATTCACACCGATATGTGTAATACTCAATCAAAGCTAACAACAATTACTAAAGGGTAAGGGAAGAAAAGATGTCATAGGGTCATTTCAAACATTACTCACAACAAGGAGATAAGCACACAAGGGAGCTTCACATAAGCAACACTCATAGGGCCACAACACTAACCAAAGATCCCAGCACTGCAACCGCACTCTAATACCAAGTGTAATGCCCAAAAATTTACACCAAAATATAGTTAGGGACAAAACACAAATTCCAAATTTTGTTCACTTACACTTGCAAAACTCTCAAATTTTTCTACCAGAGTAGGCACTACAAGAAAGCATACAACTTTTGACCAGTCATAAACTATAATTCTCTTAGTTAGAAAACTAAATTGCTTAGACCATCATGGTCAGTTCGAGAGGATAAGTGGAATTCACATCTCAGAGGTAGACTTAAATAGTTCAACTAACCCAAAATTAACCTTAAACATTAAATATAAGTCACATGCCAACAATAACACATACATATCAGTAGTAATCATAAGAATATATAAGAGAACAAATCCTAGGGGCCAGACCTAGTCCTCAGGGGCTTGTCTTAGACGACCTTGCCTACGTATATATTTCGCAGAGGCACCGTAGTTCGACAACTAGACTTCAACCATCTCACCCATGGTTGGACAGCAAGGAATATAATCCACCAGGTAAAAAAAACAAGAATGACTCTTCCTCAATCACAATCCTAACTCAATACACTGATATATGCTCACTTGATCCTCTACCCAAAATTGACATGTGTCCCATACAAATTACATACTAAAGGGTGGGTATGCAACCCTTTCTAGGGTCCATTACACTAGACAGTTATTTGTCAGCTACCACCCACTTAGGTGAAGCCGAGGATTGAGGACCTAGGTAAGGATGTACTAGAGAAATATGGAACATCTAAATAAGTACTCATAGATTTCTTACTTAAATCTAGGTGACCAACATACCTATGTACATTATATGGTTATTCTACCATAAATCATAAAATGGGTATCTTCCTCAACATTTATGGGGTTCCCCCAAATTAAAAATTGGTCAAAAATTAATTAATAAAGACAATAGTGCATACTATACATAAGTGCTGACCACTCTCTAGGTGCAAGAATGTGCCAACCTAAGCTACTATTGTAACCATCATAGAGTTAAAACCAAATTCAAAGGTAATCCAAAATTAATGAAAGGAGAATACTTTATTCAAATCCCAAAACTTACCAACTATTCCATAGTCCAGGTTATAACAAGTCTCAATGTATATTATACTCATAATAGATAGATTGTATGTTCAACCCACATGGAGCCTATTTTATTACCAACACCTTCAAGATTGCCAATAAGGTAATTATTGATGTTAACGTGCTACTAAACTCAAGGAGTGAGATAAATTATTATTGTTTCATTTACTTGTTTACATGTCAATTATTTAAGTTTGTTTACCCACTTTTATACATATATATTCTTTGAGCACAATTATTCTATTTATCTCAAGGAGTAACTTAAAATAATAATAATGATCATCTTTCTTAATAAAATGAATTAATTCATATATATTTAGATATTTACTTTTAAAAGAAATCTAAAATAAGGAATAGAATATCATGTTTCTTTTATTTAAAAGGAATGGAGTAAATGCCTAATTAAATACTTAGCTTTACTCCTTTCATTTTATTTTTTTGAATTAACATGACCTTTGTCTAGAAAGTACGGGTATATTCTTTACCCCTTAAATAAGGAGATCTTAAAGCTTGAGGGTCACGTATTTCCCTTAAATACAATTAGTTATATATTGATTCATCTACCTATTACATAATACTATCTTCCCTCAAAAAAATAAAATAAAAGAAGAAGAACCGAATAAAGATATCTCTATGTTTAGTTTTGGTTTAATTTATTAGAAGCCCCTTAAGAATATGGGGATATTCCCCTTCTCCTTTATTAAGGGAAAAATAATCATACTTTTAAATGCAAGGATGAATATTCATGAGGGAACGATTCCATAGATGGAAGACCAGGTGAATACCATTCATTGCCATTTTTGTTTTTTTTAAAGGAAATTATATGTAAGCACTAATAGGGAAATTCTTGGATAACCATAATAAAACAATGTTATGCATTCCCAGCTGGATTAAATGAGAAGCTTAGAGAATTTTTATTTATTTATTTTATGAAATTAATAGATACAAGGCCAAGCTCTATAACTTTATCAGCTAATCACAAAATTCTTTTGCAATAAAATAAAATAGAACAAAAGTGATTTGTAATACCCATTGACAATACTTATGCTTCTACGCAGGCTATTGTTATTCTATGGCACCTCCATTACTTCATCTTTTTACCTATACTCTAGATTTACACGATTTTTCTATTAGATTTGTGTATACACATTTACTAACCAGAGCTGTGTTGGAGGTTGCATAACTCATGGACAAAGGGGAGATATATTGTTTATGGGTGACGCCTTTGATGAAAACATCAAGGCTAGATCTCCACACTCTTCATATGCCAAAGCAATCCCATTGAAATTACTCAATCAAAGAATTAATATCACTGCATTTATTCATGGCCATTCTCCATTAAGTTACTATAATGATGATTACCTGAGTTTTTTATAAAAAGAATTACGCAAGCTCTTACATAACCTCTATCCTATTGAACACGTAAATTTGTCTGAAGCCTTTAGTAGATGAAATGCTAAATGAATTCCTCTTAGGGGACTTCTTATTTGTTGTATGTACAATGAAGCAATATCTGACACTCTCATTATAATTCTAGACCTGGATTAAGAATACAAAAGGCCTATATTTCCTAACCCAACACATTGAAAGAAAAGGAATGTTCGTGGCTCACGATTTAGATGGTTAAATGGGACAAAAGAAAATATACCACATGAAAAAGGAAAAGAAAAAAAAAACAAGTGAAAAGGCCTCTATTTAAGTTCATAGTTTGATAAGTGACAATCAACATCGTCCAAAACTTGTCAAGTAAAGTTCTATGTACGTTTTATTCTAGGTCACTGATGGGAAATACATCACCGTATTAGAAATTATAGATGGTAAATAAAATACCATTACCTTTCAATTATATACACATGTGAATCGCTTGAATAGAGGTGTAATATTGTAGGCGGATCAGATGAATAGAGGTGTAATATTGTAGGCGAAGATACATCAAAAATAAGTAATGGCTCAAGCATACCATTTGCAGAATACGAAGTTTGAACTGCACCCACTCATAGAATTAAAAGATTTACTGACACCCATTTATTATGCCAAAATATTTGAATCCTCATGCCAAGGAGATTTTATATTCAACTGGGAAACACTACAAAATCTATACCATAAAAAAAAAACCTCGACGAGTAAAAATAACATATTTAAAACTTATAGTTTCGTTCCTTGCCTGTGAACCTCTCATTCCTAGTTTAATAGCATGAGAATAATAAGGCATTTTACAACCACATATGTATTGGCTCAGCATTTGCATTTGTGATATTTAGTTCCTCCCCAAATGCATTAGCATTTGCATCCAGTTGGTTGAGCACCTCCAAGTTCTGCACAGATTGCAACAGATTTCTACAGGCTCCTCAACCTTTACCAATACCTGCTCTGCTTGCACCAAGATGAGAGCTTTGGAACAAGGTATGGGTGTTGATCAAAGCATTCTAGATATACTTTCCCAGATGTTGTAGTTATTGCTGCTTTTGTAAATATATATGCAAAAATGTGGACGCACAGGCAAGATATGTGAGACAGAATGCCCCCAAGAAATGTGGTCTCATATTTGTAGGTCATGCGCAAAAATAAAAATAAAAAATGGATTTCTATTGAAAGGGCTCTTGTAATTTTCAGCAAATGCCATTAACAGGTATCCAGTCGAACTCCATAAATTTCTAGCTAGTTAGCTCGAAGGACTGGAACGATACTCTATATTGCTTGCCATTTGCGTTTTCTACTTCCCATTCCTCTTTCCTCTGAGAAACCCAAAATGAGTCCCCCTATCCCCTCATCCTCTCTGCTACCATGTTCTTGATATCATGTTGAGTTTCTTGAGTTTTATAGAACCCTCATAGAACGAAGCATAAATACAAGAGTATCAAGAAGGAAAATAGCCAAGAATCAAACCATTTTCTAGTATGCTAATCTATCTATTCTCAACTACCACTAGCAGTGAGGATATAACTCTACACCATGTAGTTGATTGATTGACTCCTTTGTTGGTGAACCACATGGAATGTGAACAGTTTAGGCTCAGATTCATGTTAAAATACATCCAATCTCCGTTATCCAAGGACTTGTGGTGTAAAATAAATGGGGGCGCTTGTAAGAGTATGTGATCATGGATGGAATACCCTTCTCCACGATAAGGTGGGTTGTAACTCTAACAGGCTTACCAAAGAGTGGTGATATAATGATTATAAGGTAAATTCGAGTGTAATCCATGTTTTCAAATCTTCAGATGTGATCCAAACTTACCCCACACCAATTAAATCCAGCCAGACAGAATGATCATTGTGATCTACCACCGCCCTGCTAAAACATTTAATTCCTCATTAAGGTAGCTTCTTGTTCGATTGTCATGATCTTTTCATTATTTATTTCTCTACCCAAAAAGTCTCTATTTCATTAACTCTCGTTGCTCCCATACCTCTCCAAGGGTCATCAATAAGTGAAAATAATGATGAGTTGGTTCAATAGCTGGATCAATCGATATAAAATAGAAACATATACTAGTACGTACCATCTTCAAATGGGTCAAGATAAAAATCATCTTGAAATAAATAATTGTCAAAACTATATCTGCCTAGCACGCAAGATCCAGTGAAAATTGTTGCAACATGATAGAGGATTTGCATTCCTGACCTTGAACCTAGGAAAACTTACATCCTCAAGCCTTCTACCTTGATGATTGATTTATTGATATACATTTCCCTTCGCATAATTTTAAAACTCTTCTATTTCTGATGTATTGATTTATACCGTAAAACAATGGGAATGAGTATACGTAGCATCCCCCTATATATAGTTAACTATGTTAATGATGGTGCTATAACTGTATAGGTTTCTACTATGAATAATATGTTTAGTTGATACTGATTATAAAATAAAATATATAGTTCATATATTCAATATTTATGTATATATGTATACATACACTCACATTATCAATTAAATAATATAGTTTCAAAATCAAGAAATGCACAACTTATACTCCAATGAATACATGAATGATAGGTTTACCTAGTAATGATACCTCTTGCTATATAACAATTAAACTTCAATTTGTATCCCATATGTTGTTGGTCTGATCTATATAACCATATGAAAAATATAAACTTGTATGAGTCATTAAATTTGCTTTAGATTAAAATTAAGCCCACAAGAGCTAGGTCTTCAATAATATTTTTAACTTTTATCATGGTCCACGACCATAAGCAAAATTTTGAGCCCTTTGATCAATTAGGTAACTTATTAATAGAACTTTATTTGATAATATAGTTTATAATTTAATGTTTCAACAATTTTTTCCATACATGTATTTTATTTATAATGTATAAAACACTTAAGTTTAATATTTTGTATGTAGTAAAATATTTACAGCTATTGAACATAAGGGAGGGGCCTTACAAGAATCCAGTTGGTTTTTGGTTTGTTGACTTGGTTGAGGGAGATTCCATTGTAAGAATCCTTTATTATACTTTTTGAAAGGTTGGTAACTATTTTGTGTTATGGATTTAGACTTTTCAGAATGAATAGGGGGATTTTTCACATCACAACCACAAGTCATATTTTGATAATCATGGATGGTTGTACATAACTATGTAAAGGATGATAATCTCAACATTTCAAGTTTTCTTTGGAGTTTGTTTTGTAAGTTGGAAGTTAATATTTGTTGAAGATCAGAATTAGGAATCTTAATGTTTACTTTTGAATAAAGTGTTTGATATCTTGCTATAAAATAACTCACCTTCCCATCATCCTTTTTCTTGCAAGTCATTAAATTGGGAAGGGTCATCTTGGGACCTGTGTGGATATGGAAGTGGTTGTAAAATTAATCAACAAGTTCATTGAATGAACCAGCTAATTTATTCAGTAAAGATGAGAATCACTCTAAAGTAGTATCCTTCAAGGACCTAGGAAATAACTTAGCCAAACCTCTGTCTTCAAAAATGAAATCACTACAAAAGGCTATAAAAGCAGAAACATGGGTAACATGATTTCCTTTCCCACCATATTTCTCAAATCAAGGAGCCTCTATAACTTCTGGCATTTATGCTCTTAATAACTCAAAGGATACCAAATTGGTTTTAATGTATGGTGAAGGTTGACTATTGTTGTTTAGTTGTAAGGTTGCAACTTGTTGTTGAAGGGATGTCATAGTTTACAAAATTGAGTTGAAGAAAGTATCATTGTTATTAAAAGATGGAGGGGAATAAGGTGGAGTAGTGTATGTGTGTGGAGGTCAAGTGAATTGTAAGTTGGTGAAGGGGTGTGTGTAGGATCATCATGGAAAAAACAGGACCTTAAGTGGCCAAAAATTTAGAAAAATCATAGTTAGGCAACTTGATGTAAAAATTTGAATAATTTATCTATATTATTTCAAAAATATGTAACAATATAATTTGTATCAAACTGAATTTATTTTGTAAACTACTAGGTTTATTTTTATTTTTTTAAACGTATTTGGTGAAAATTTCAAATTTCAATGCAATACTAGTACTTAAATTTCAGGGAAAAAAAAAGTAGGTGTTTGTCTAACCACCCTAACCACAATAAAATGATAATATTTTTTTTATAAGATTTTACATATAAGTAGAGGACTCATGTCCCTATGTGATGCATATTTTTTTGTAATTTTTTCCAAGTAATTTAATTATGAATTTTTTGATACAACTTTTAGAAAATATAAAAACTCATATGTCTAACCACCTTAACTTGGTCAAAACTTCATGAAATTCAATTTTATTTTGTTTTTAATCCTATAGTATGTGAAGCATAGAATGTGACACATGTTTCAGATTCAAAAAATGAGATACTGTTTGAAAACTATAGATGTCTTTCAATCAACCTATCAATCACGACTTTAGTCATAATTCAAATAGAAAATAGATAATAGTTATTTATTAAATTCAAAGGAAAGCATAATTTATGTTGGTGGAAAGTTGAGAATATCCTTTAAAAACTCTTTTCATTTCATCAATTTTGGGTTAAAAAAAATCACCGGCCACATACCCTACACATACCCATCATATCACCACTTTTTGGCCTATCATGATCCCACACATACGTGAAGGTGGATGGTTGAGGATATATTGTATTTGAATGCAGAAAGCTAGAAGGATTCCCTATAATAATACCTAAGGATGTGTACATAGCGATAATGGGTATGATTTTTGTGGTTGGTTGAAATATTTTGGTAGGTTGAAAGGTTGTGGTTGGTTGGAAGGTTGTCATAGGCTAAGTATTAGTGTATGTTGGATAAGTATTACTGTATGTAGGAATGGACATTAGTATTGTAGAACATGGGATTTGATTTCCACCTTGGCTTTGAGTACACCACAAAGTGTGAGTATAAGTGGTGATAGTAGGGATAGTGTTGTTAATGTTATGCACATTGGTTGTAGGGAGTGAAGTCATGGGAAATGAAGTATGCAAACTATGAGTCATAGAGGGTTGATTATAAGCACTATTAGAAAGAGAGCTAGGAAACCCAAGATCCATGGTGAGTGAGATATCACGAGATGGTATGAGCTTTGAACTAAATCTTACAATAGTATTGCTAATAGGACACCAAGTTATAAAGCTCATACAAGTTTTACAAACATAGTGTGAAAACCTAAAATGGAAATATGCAATGCAATGACCTAGAATGAAATATAATTTTTAGATTCTAAACAATGAAATTTACTGATTACATAATGCAATAAATTGAAATTTAAATGTTGTAAATGCAGTTTTGATTTTTGACAATGCTCTAAATGAAGAAAATTGAGCTAGATGCATTTAATTTGATGAAACAGTAAATCAAAAAACTAAAACAAAAATGTAATAGCAACAAATAGAAGCCTAAACCAAAGATTTTAGATTCAAGAAAATTCAAATCAACACCTTTTTAGGGACTCATTTTCCTTTAATGGTGAATGGATCTTGGATGACGATTTTTCAACCCCTTTTACTAATTTTAAAGTATTTTTTAATGAGTTCTAGATGCCAAAAAATTTAGGTCAAGCCTGATCAGGGACTCATTCACCCCAAGTGTAAAATGGGTCTTAGATTAGGGATTTTTAACTATTTTTTATTGATTTTTAATCTTTCCTCAATTTGTTTTAGTTTTATGTTTAGAACAAATAACTTTCAATTTTTTATTTTTGGAAATATACTATGAAACATAATTTGAAAAAGTAATGAAATGATGAATGCAAAGACTTAATTTGAAATGTAATTGTTCTTTTATTTTGAAATGCAAATTTACAAGATCGAAATGATTTGCAAGATAACTAATGTTTTATTTTTATTTTTCATAATTAAAGGATTCAAAACAATGTAATTTTAAACCCTAGATGAAGAGCATGTTTGAATTCCAAGTAGAAAACTCTAAATGGAATCTAATTCAATGTAAATGAATGAAATATCTAAACTAGGATGCAAGGAAAGATTCCAAAATCAGAAAACTACAATGTTCAATAAATCAGGTTCACCAGAATGAAACATACAAATATATATATATATATATATATGGGAGGTTTAAATCACCAAGGTGAGTGAACAAGATGATAAACCCCTATTTTTCTCCAATTTTACATTCAATTATGAGGGCCAAAATTTATAAATAACAATTAGAAACTAATCCTAACTATTATAGCAACCATAAGGGAGGTTTTGGAAGACTGAAACAATGTGTACCTTATAGAAAACTTGTTGGTTTTGAGTCATTAACAACTCATTTGACTTCATTGGAAAATGGGTCCTTGTTAGGGTTTTTGATAACTAAGATGTGGGTTTTGTTCCTTGATTTCTACACTTATAGATCCTTGGTGATCAGCTCCAAAAATCCTAAAAAGGGGAGATATGGATGACAACTTTTCAACTTGACAACTTTAACAATTTTGCTTCAATCTTGTTCTCCATTTGATCTTCAACCTAAAAATCTACAAACACACAAGAAAGGGGAGATATGTTTTTTTATTATTAGAAGATAGGGGTTTTCCTTGATCAACACCATTTAGATAATTAATCCTTATGATGAAACAATTAAATAAGGACATGAAAGATGAAAGATGAAATGAATATACCTTGTGTTTGTTATTTTTTTGAGAACCAAACTTAATCTCACCAAATTCTAATAATTTTTCCATAATTCAATGATAGGTAAAGTTAAGGATTGGCCAATGAACAATTAAAGGATTTCTATGCCTCTACGTCTACACTTCAGGCTCTATGAAACCCAAGAGGGTGATCCTAATAATTTATATATGATACTCTTGTGCCATTTTATCATGAACATTGAAATAAATAGATGCATTCTTATTAAATACATATGGATAAAATTATTTAAGGATTTGGCTGACCCTCTAAAGAATTGTTACCTAAAGCAAAGAATGAGTGGTACTTCCTACCACTTTACTATGATTATAGGTGTATTAGAAATTGTAATTAAGATTTGTGTTCTTTGTCAAGTATGGGCAGGATCACTTACATCATGGATAACTAAATTAATAGACTGATGCTTTATCTATGGGTGGAAAACTCATATTTATGATAAACTATAATACATTAACAATGGAAACAAGCATTTATAGATTATTGATATATTGATTTACAATACACAACTTGATGTATCCAGAAATAGAAACTTCTTAGTAATCCATGAATTTTCATCTCACAAACTTATAATCTCATTTAAGCATTTTATTAGTTCTTTGAACTAAAGAATAGACAAAATCATACATTCAACAAGAGTGATTAAAGACAAATAAAATATCCTTGATCATTTTATTCATGATTTGAAAGAAAAAATACAGAGGAGAGAATCTAATCCATAATTTTCAATTGTCATTAATACACCATTGCATTCTACTCATTACAAACAAGAATGCATTCCTAAGACTCAACACTAGTTTATTTTTCTATGCTTGAATTACAAAAATACTCTTATATGAGCTCAAAATTGTTTCACCATCAAAAGACCCATGTAATTGGCCTTGAATTCCCATTTATAGAAACATGGGAGCAACAAGCATTGGGCCAAATTACAATTAAAGTCACATTTGCATTTGACATACATTCATTTCAATTTGAAAATTCTCTAGATAGTTATATTTGAAACTTTGAAAGTGTGGGGAAAGCATATAAGACAAAGATCATTTTCATTGCTGAAGAAGATACACCTGCCTTCCAAGAGGAATCTTTCATTTATTGCAACAACACCAAAATATCTTCCTCATGATCCAAAAGTGTTATCCACATGCTCCAAGTGAACCCAAAAGAAAGCATAAAAGAAAAAATAGAAAAGATAAGGAACATTTCAACATTCGCAATATTGTTATCAATTTCAAATATTGGAGAGGAGACCATATGCAATCCATTCTTTAGCAAAATCCTAATCTATACTAGTTTTAGGCTATGCATTGTGCTTCTCCCATCCATTATTCACTATGGTTGCAGATTCAAGATAAATATTGTACTTTCCACCCCACCATTGCAACTCAATCCTCTAGTACATCCAAGTACTTATTCTTCTTGGCTTGGAATTCCTCTTCAATGAGCCAATTGAAGCTCATGACTTTATCAGCCTTTATCCTATAAGGTGAACACTTGGTAACAACCTGATTTTCCTCTTTATCAAACTTTTCTAGAAGAATTTCTACATGGGCCAAGATGTCCATATTCTTCTTTAGCATACCCATATCATTCCCTTGACAAATCAAAGTATCTTGATTTGAAATGAATTCATTAGTTTCTTTTCTCTAGTCCTATAGGGTTTTGATGTTACCATAATCCTTCAAGATGGATGGAAGGAGGTCTCGTGATGTGTTTCATGAAAATTATTGATCAATACCCTTATCCTAGTCTTCAAAGGCTTGATATTTCCCCTGAACTCCTAAATTTCATTTAGAATCTATGAAATTTAGTTATCACACCAAAACCATATACTGGTGGTGGAGAAGAATATCATCATGGATATAGTCACTATGCCAATAGCCCCCCACACAATAGAGTCAGATACAACCACATGCCATGTGTAATTCATACCCACTACATACCACATTAATAAGCTAAGCTTATGTGGATAAAGAGTGGAGGACTCGAGGGACTCGAACCAATGAATGATGCTCTGATACCATGTGAAATTCAGTCATCACACTAAAAGCACATACTGGTGGTGGATAAGGATCTCATTGTGGATATAATCACTATGCCAACACAATATGAATGGTAGGATTAGGATTTTTAGGATAGTTAACATCATTATTGGCTCTGATAGAAATCATTCTCAATTCCTATAGCCTAGGGATCCATGTCCCCATAAGTGGAATGGCCATCTTTTTGTCAGTGTCAAAATGATTTATAACAAACTTCATGGAAGAATAGCTAGAATGAATATTATTCAATCTATTATTAACCCCTCTATTTAAATGCTCCAAGAATGTAGTGGCAATATTTATATTAATTAGAACAAATATTTCCTTATTTTGATTGTCACATTTTTCTTTGTAATCCCTTAGCTATTCAAGAAAATCTTCTTTGCTGGCACCTTCCCCTGTCTGTGGTGCTTCTAATGTGTTAGGCTCCATGACTGGGATGGGTATAGTTCCCATATTGTAAGGAACAATTTCCCATGAGGAACATGTTGAAGGGGTGTAATCAGTAGGTGTTTTCTCATGTGAAGTGGTAGGAGAGGAAGCATCAGTAGCGTTTGTTCTCCTAATTACAAGTTTTGCCATTTCTCACTTAACAATGCTAACGTTGTTTGTAGCTTCATTTTTTTTATTGATTCTTTCAATAATCAACCAACAACTCATCGTATTTCATTCTAAATTACTCCTTTTCTATAGTTACTAACTCCAATGTAGCTTTTACAAACTGAGCAACATTTACTAACATCATTGGTACTTCAATAGTTGATGTCCCTGGCACTTTCTTTATTATCAATCCTCCCCTATAGTTTGGTGTAGGCTCTATAATATCAGACTTCTTTGTGTTAGGGGCTAACACCCATATAGGTAGTGTATCCCAGTACTCCCTGAATGTAGATCATTGTAGTGCAATAGTAGCTACCTCCTCTGAATTAGAGAGAAGTATATCACATCCTTTTATTATATTAAAAGCAATGACAAAGGAAACCAATAAAAAAAAAGGTAATGACAAATGCTAGGTCCCATTTTGAAAAAAAATAGAACACCACTATTCCTTGCTATCTCCCTACCTTCAACTATAGTCATTCCATGAAATTTAGCTTTCATTTCATTTAAGACCTATTCTTGAATAGTTGCATCAAGTAACTCAAAATGAAGAATTATTTTCTTAGCCCCATTGTTGACATATTCATCTTTCTTAGCCCTATGGGAAAACTCAATGAAAGCTTGAGATCTTACAAATGAACCATTGTCAATGAATCTTATGCACACTTCCATCCTAACATCATTAGTTTTATTAATCTTGATAAGGTCAACCTTTCTCAACCTCATACCCAACTGTTTTTGGTATAGTCACTTCCAGTGCAAAATCAATTCCATGTTCCATTTCCTCTTTTGATACACAAATTTCTTTTTTAGATTCATCATCATCATAATTTAGAAAACCTGTTGTTTTGACCTTTTTCTTCTTTATTGGTGGCTCTTTTGTGGGTGATGCATGTTGTGGTGGGGAATAAACATCGACAATTTGAGGTCCAATTGACCTTGGAGGAGATGGTGGTGGCATTTGTGGAAATGGAGAATGAAATATTTACTCCTCTTGTTGAAAGGAAGTTGTAGTTGCATCTCCTTTCTTTGCTTTGTTCTTTCTCTTTATGAAAAAAAATATTTTCTATTCCTTAGGAGGTTGATATGTAGGCCTTTCCTCCATAACAAGGATTAATACTCCACCCTATTCCTCTTCCATAGGAGCATTCTCCTTATTGTGAATTATCCTTTCACCTTCAAGTTGACCAACCAATGTCTCAAAAATTTTGAACATATGCTCCATTATTTGCATTACATTGGGAAAATCTATGAGAGTAGTCAATTCAAGGTCCTTATCCCTTGTTTTACTTTAAATTTTTTCAAAAGAAATCCATTTTTCTAATTTATCCTCTTGCTTCAAAAGATAAAAAATATTCCTTACTACATCCTTACGATATTGGAAAATGTGTTCAAACTTGAAACTCTTATTCCTTCACTTTAGCTAGGTTATGAAACCTTTACGATCATGTTGATCCCTTCCTCCTACTCTCCTCATGATAAAAGACTTGAGTATATCATTTATATTATCTCAACCTTCTTTAATCATCACAAAATTAGAGAAGCATGTGTATGAAGGGAAGAATGCTCCTTTTCCAGGTGATCCTTCAAATGCTTATTCTCCACACTTCCCAACCACCACATTACTTCAAGAAACCCAATTATTTATAGCACATATTTTGGAAATAAGTGGGGTGATTTTGTAGCACCATACACTCTCAAAATAGTTTATGTGAGATAGGGGATAACATCTCCCCAATTATGATCAGTTCCTCCAATTCAGGCCTCATGTCCTTGGGTCTTAAGTGATCATGCAAGACCTTGGGGATCCTTGGTGTGTTCATAGTCATAGCTTTTCTCAACTTAGAGAAAAATAGATTCTCAAAGATTACATAGTCAAATTTTCTATCATCCTTATCTAGGATAGTGGTCCAACACTAGACAAGAAATTCCAAATTACCCTTTACCCTATCTAGTGTCATATTTTTTCCAAAGTAAGGTGCACCCTTAAGAAAAAAAATGTTCATGAACAATGAATACTAGATGAATCTTACTTGCACCTCACCCCTCTTCAACTTTACCAAATATTCATGAATTCTCTCTACAAGAAACCCTCTATAATCATATATCATTCAATAATGGAGGTGTTGGATATGGGCCGCCATATACATCCATGCCATGGGCATTCTAGTGACTAGGTCATAGCTAATAATATGAAAGATGACATAGAAAGATTTTTGTAAGTAAGGGACAAAATAGTTAACAAGATAGGGATCTTTATCAAATGGTCACAATGTAACCCTTCAGCCCCAAATAGTTGCTAGGTATTTTAGAAATAAATGAGCTTTAAATGAATGTTTAGTCTTCTCATATCCTTCCCTAAGAACTTTTTTATCAATCAAAACCATGTCCTCACTCCATTCAATGAGATTGAAAACATGAGCAATCTCCTCCCTAGTGACTTTAACCATGTCAACTCTGTCAAAGGCCCTCACAATCCTTGTGAATGTGTCATAATTGGAAGCTATTGCTTTTAACAAATCAAGATTGAGGTAGACATTTGGAAAAGTCAATTTTACCAAATCAAGATTCTAGGGGTTTCCAATTGGAGCACCGCAATTTCTATTTCCAAACTAACCACTAAATAATTTGAATCCACTATAAAGCAATGTGGCATCCCTAACAACACTACGTTTGTCAATCAAGCTCTCTACTACTTGTGGACCACATAAGAGAAATTAAACCTTAGGTTTTTCATTAGTTGAGGGTGGAAACTGGTCAATTAGGTCCTTAATCAAAGGTCTAACATGGACATTAGGGCCAAAGGTTTCCCCTTTTGATGAAAACACTTTTTCTTTAGGAGCCATGACTCACGGGTTTTTGTAAAATAAGGTTTCTAGTTCTGCAAAATAAAACCTATAGCTCAAGCAAGGGTTTGACACGAACAATAACAAGGAAAATCATCTAATTGTTCAAAATGAATGTCAAACCTTAAAAGAAATATATAA
This sequence comes from Sequoia sempervirens, assembly GCA_007258455.2. Lineage (NCBI taxonomy): Eukaryota > Viridiplantae > Streptophyta > Pinopsida > Cupressales > Cupressaceae > Sequoia > Sequoia sempervirens. The sequence continues at coordinate 489,033,236 of VDFB02271358.1, forward strand.
ACTAGAACACCCAAATTATAGAAGGATTAGAAAACCACAATTTAGCAAGTACCAAACAATTTCAATTATTGGATAGCAATTCAACTTACAATTTTGGGATGAACTGGAAACCCTAACTCTGATGTCGAATAGGCTTAAAAAATACAGTGCAAGCTCCTTGGATGCATGAATTTTTTAAAAGAAAAATTAAAATCCTTGCAATTCTTAATTTGGTAGCTCGACGTCCTATTTACCAATATGGCTCACTCACCGAACTAGAATGATTCACTTTCCCTCAATCTCAACTTTGAATGTTATCCATTGATCTTGCAGAAAAAAGAAATGACCATTGATCTAGATTGAGTCAAATTAGTTTGAAAAAGCTGACTGTGAGCAACCATTACTTTTATCCAATCACAACTAGCCATGTGGAGCTACTTCCCAATGATCCACAAACTGCACCATCTTATTGTCATTAAAGCAAAGACCCCCATGAATCTTAACCCACATGCAACTTATATCAATGGGAAGACAAGTAAGGGCTAAGATTAAATCTCACATGTTAAACATGTGCATGTATTAACATGAGATCACCTACCTATGCACATAATCCTCTTCAATTTGTGGCAAAATATTTCAACAATTTCCTTTCATTCTTTAGTGTTTCCTCTATATCTTAGGTGACACCACATGGCATTCTCTTGCTTCCCCATTGAGAGATGGGAGGCAGTGGTGGGTCCTCCATGGGATGGTGGGGAGCAATCAAGATTGACACATGTCATCTACCCTTAACCATCGATCTCTTCAGAACGAGGTGTTTGATTCCTTCACCACCTAGTGGGTGCCTCTAACAATGGGATATGCATCATTCGCCCACTGCCCCATGATCATATTTAAATGCAAAAAGAATCTAGGTGGTGAGGTAGACGACTTTCCATATGTAGCTACATCATTTCATCTCCATCGTTGATGTGTTCCATCTTGCTTCCCATTGGCCTTTTAAATATGTTGGGCCCACCCATGTAGAAGATACATGGCTCTCACTTGAAGTCCAGCTCATTAGATTATTTTAATGCAAAGTGAAATCAAACAGGGGCATAGGGAGTGACTAGTATAAGCTTGTTGTGATCAAACAGTTGTCATAAATAGGAAATCTACACATTCCAATTGTTCTTTTTGAAAAAAGGGGCCATTACTATGTAAACAATGTGCAAGGATATAAACCCTAAGGAGGAAACCTTAGACCTGATAAATATTTTTATGACTTGTTACCTGCATAGTGTAAAGGCAATATTTTTAATAAGATAATAGGTAATGAAGGGATTTCTAAGACCTAGGGGCTAGTCAATAGAATGAGTTAAAAGGAACAAGTCACAACTTGGATGACTAGGAATTGGTGATAAGGGGTCAATGAAAAATTAGCAAAGGAAATAGACTTAAGGTCCTTTGGAAAGGGTTTTAACACTTGATAAACCCTAAGGCATGATGACAAGAGAAAACCTAAGCCCAAAAACATGAAACCAATGAGATTTTGCAAAATTTTAAGGGGAACACAAAGCATTTTATAAGGGTTCCACCACCATGGAGTATAAATCTGAAAACTAACTTGAAACTTGGCTATGTAGAATGTAGATACAGATCTTAGATTAGGTATGAATCAATGCTTACAAATGGATCTTCAATACTACATTAACATACTAGCTTAACCACATCTTTGATGCACTATGCCTTTGCATAATGATATGACATTGAATTGCTGCAATAAAACTTTACTAATCTACCTTTGACTATCTCTAACTTGCTAGGATTGTTTAGATGAAACTATGTGAATTAACCTTACATTTATACTAAATCTAAGGATTAACCCTAAAATTCAAATAATTCAAGTTGACATCATATCTAGAATTCAAAATCATTAAAATCCCACCAAAAATAAATTCAAAAATGGGGGTTGTAAGCAAGGAGGGATCATTTTCCACCTTGGGTGAATGGGTCCTAGCACAACTTCCTAGGACCTAGCTTCAGGGAGGTGAAATAACATCAAAAACCCACCTCAAATATGCCAAGAAAGGGGTGTCCTAGGTTAGGCGGACTCATTCGCCAAAAATGGCGAATGGGTTCTAGTATAGTTTTCTAGGACTCCAACTTTTCTAGTGTAAATGTTATGAAATATAATTAATGGGTGTCAAGAGAGATCCTTGAAAAATGCAATTATTTAGGCTTGAATTTGAATTAAAGGGACAATTTATTTCAATTAACTACAATTAATTAATACAACCCTGGATTAGTGTGATAAAAATCTTTACAACACTTTCAATAAGGAACAATTAAGTATATTTTTTAAAAAGGGCCCCAGACTCAATGTGAATGTGTAAAACACGTAACATTGAATCATGACATAATTAGGTTCATTTATTGTTAATTATTTCAAAATGTTGGAAAAAGGGATACTTTTTCCACTAATACATTTTTCCTCGACTTTAGTGAGAGTTTTTCCACCATGACAACTCACACTAAATTAGAAAATTAGGTTTTACCAAAATAGGGTTTACCAAAATGAAACCTAGAAAAATATTGTTGAAATGAATGAGCAAGATGATAAACCACTAATTTTTCTTCATATGTTTCACTCAATTATTAAGGATAAAATGCATAATTAATAATTAGAAACTAATCCTAACTATTAAAGAAATTATAATGGAATTTTTTAGAGGAAAAAATAATGTGTACCTTGTTGAAAACTTGTTTTTAGGTCACTAAGGACTCATTGGCCTTTACTGGCAAATTGGTCCATATTAGGATTTCTGAAAACTGAATTTTGGGTTTTATTCCTTGATATATGCAACTCTAGATTCTAGATGTTCACTACTTCAAGCCTCACTCAGCACTCATTAGCCTTTAGTGGTGAATGGGTCCCTGTGAGTGCTTCAAAAATCAATTGATGGGTTTTGTTCTTCAATTTCTACACTCCTAGATCCTAGGTTTTCAGCTCCTAAAAGTCTAAAATAAATTCTATAGAAGACCTTTCGTGATCTTGTAATGTAAATGATAACTTCTGCAAATTTTCAAGTTTGACAACTCTTCAAATCTTGTTATCCACTTGATCTTCAACCTAGGAACTTGAAAACACACATCAGAGGGGAGGAAAACTTGTTGATTGTTAGAGGATAGGGGTTTTCCTTGGTCAAATGTCATTTGCATAATCAAACATTACGATGAAAAAATGAAATAAGGACACAAAAAATGAAACTGAAATGATGATACCTTGGAGTACAAATCTACAAACTAACATGAAGTGTACATGTAGAATGTAGATCTAGATCTTGAATCGAGTATAAATCAAAGCTTGCAAACGGATCTTCAATACTAAATTAGCATAGTAGCTTAACCACATGTTTGATTCACTATTCATTTGACATGATGATATGATCTTAAATTGGTACAATAAACTTCACTAATCTACCTTTGAATGTCCCTAAAATGCTCTTGAAGTGCTCTATGATGCTCTTGTTAAAGTACTAGTATGATCACTTGAACTTGCTAGGATTGTTTAGATGAAAATATGTGAATTAACCTTATATTTATACTAAATTTAAGGATTAATCATGAAATTCAAATAATTCAAGCCATCAGATCTATAATTCAAAATCATTAAAATAGGGCCACAAATAAATTCAAAAAGGTGGGTTGTAAACAATGAGGGACCATTCGCCACCTTAGGTGAATGGGTCCTAACACAATTTCCTAGGACCTAGCTTTAGGAAGTTGAAATAAAATCAAAAACCCATCTCAAATATGCTAATAAAGGGGTGTCCTAGTGAACTGTAGATTTTTGGCACCACAAAACTCTCTAACTCTTCTAGGGTGTTTCACCTAAAAGGAGAAAGGTAGGCCAAAAATTCTAGTGAGGTTCATTCAAATTATGAAATGTAGGATGTTATTTAAGATAAATGAGATAAACTAAATACAATTAAGTGATCTAAATGACTGATTATGAATGTAAAACCTAAGAATTATGCTATGTTGGAAAAAACAATGTGATATGCAAACAAAGAGTTATTTATGAATAAATGCATAATAGAAAGAAAAGAGTTGAATTAGTGTGCACCTAGAGGTTGGATGAAGATTATGGAATGTTCTAGATGTTGTTTAGAATTATAGAAATTCAATAGTGGGACTCATTCACCTAGGGAGGAAAATTAGTCTTGTTTCTGACGATAATTGTTGGGAACTAGTTTTTGAGTGTCTGGATCTAGAATCTAACAAAATTTAGATTTTTAGCCTTAAGGTGGGACTCATTCGCAATTGGTGGCGAATTAGTCCTCTCCCAAAATTCTAAGAAATTAGGAGACAACTCTGTAAAACCAGATCTGAGGATGTCTGCTTGTCCGGTTGTCAAAATCAATTCTAGAGGAAATGAAGAAAATACCTTCTTGAAGCTTGAAATGTGGTTGATTTGATTTGAAGCACCTTTTTGGCTTGTTGACCACTTTTCAACACCTAAATACTTGTTAAATTTGCACACAAAATTCTGCAAGCACACATGCAAGAATGGAAAAATGGTTGAGGGTTAGCAAATAGGGGTTTCCCTTGGTCAAACCCCACTTTGGTAATCAAACCCTTATTGAAACAATGAAATGAATGAGAATGATAAAAACATGACATAAAAATGTTATCAACTTACCAAACCCTTGTTGAATAAAATATGAAGTTATGTCAACGGATGCTCCAAAATTCTTGATGAATGCTTGATTCAATGAAAATATTTCATGGATGTGATGTGTGATTGTAGGAGATGTAAAATGAGATGAAAATTGCTTATTTATACAGTCTTGTCCCATAGTACCTGTTGATACCTCATCACAGGTTGACATTAAGTGATTTCGAATAAAAGCTCAAAAGGAAATTTAAAATATTTTTGAATTTGGAGACAAGGGGGACTCATTCACCACCCATGGTGATTGGATCTCACTTAGGATGTAAAAATGGGCATTAGGAATTAAGTCACATTTAATTTTTTATGTTGGGTTTACATTAAAAAATACACTTAATTAAAACTTAAATAAGGGCATAAAGGGGTGAAATAAAGCATAAGAAAGGTGTAAATAGTGAAATTGTGCCTAGAAAAGCATGAAATCTTGTTTAAAGACTTTAAAACACTTCAAAATAGGACTTGTTATTGATGAAAGGGTGATTTTTAGGTGAATTGTAATGAATAGAATCTAAAAGAGTGCATAAATGTTTTACAACACTTCACAACACCTTCACAAGACATAATTATTTGAATTTTAGTACATAAATATGCATGGTCAAGCCACATTACAATTTAAAATCAAATAAAAATAGACCTAAAATTCCATGAAAATGACAAGGGGAAATTTTTCTACCTACACACCTAGGTTAGGAGGACCTATTCACCCAAAGTGGCAAATGGGTCCTAGCACAATCTAGGACTCCAACTTTACCAATATAAATGTAATGAAATATCATTAATGGTTGTTAGGATAGATCCTTGAAAAATGTAATTAATAAGTCTTGAATTTAAATTAAACAACCAATTAACCTCAATTAATTGATGAAGCTCTAGATTAGTGTGAAAGTATCATAAAACACTTTACAACACCCTAAGTAAGGCCCAAATTAAGTACATTTTATTAATAGTGGCCCTCGACTCAATGTGAATGTGTACAAAACATTACAACACTAAGTCAAGGAAACATTAGGTTCATTCATTGTTAATTAATTTGAAATGTAGGAAAAGTGGATACCTTTTCTATTAATACAAGATGCATGACTAAAGGCTTTGTGTGGGCTTCATGAGGCAGCCTCTAAATAAATGAATTTTGGTATCAAAACTAAGTTGACAATTTTGAAGACTTTTATCAGCATCGACACCTCAATGAGAAAGTGCCAATAGGATGAAACCTTAATGAAAATGATTTTTTGGGACACCTTAGCAGGCTTAAGTAAGCCAAGTGTATGCATAAAGTGCAATATATACACTAACACCTAATAATTAATTAATTGTTAATTAGTTATCAAGATATTATCCTAATTAATCCAACACCCCCCTTAAAATCAACGTAGGGAGAAGCTAGTAACCCTAATAAAGAATGAAATGATGGATGAGTGGATGGGTTCTAGATATAAGCCCTAATGAGGTATCCATGTACAAACAAATAAATTCTCTTTTAAACCAAAGAAAAAATGAGAATCTCACATGAAAAAAGTACTCTCTAGAAGAGAGAAAATGAAATAACTAAACAAGTGAAAGGAGGATAGAAGTGGGACTCAATATGACACCCAAATGATCACTTCTATCACCATAGTAATTTATAGATGTTCCTCTAATAGGATGGAGAAAATTAAGATATGAATCCCCCATAAATAAAAAGCTCATATGCCAATGATGAACTCTTGTAGATAAAATATGATCCAGTACCTATAAAAAAATTAATCCCCTTAGGAAGAAGTAGATCATTTGGTTATTCGAGAAGCCAATTCAGAAGATGAAATAATCAAGAATTCAAATCCAAATGCTATGTCTCTAAATTTTTTTGAAGTATCTATATGTTTGAAAGAGACAATGTCAATCTATAAATCTATGACATTTGATGTAGAATAAGCTTCAAAGATGATGAATATGGTGGGCCAAAAATGATGATGTGGTTTTAAAAAAGAGTGAAGATGAATATCTTCAAATTAATCCTGAAAATATACAATATAGGACTCTACATAAAATGATGATATGTTTGCAATTTATGAATACCAAAGTGTTATGCTTTGAAGTTGATGAATGTCCTAATGTTAGTGTATTTATTTGAATACAAATAGGCTTTAAGCCTACTTTGGCATCCATGAGACTTGCACATGCAATGTGTTGATGTTAGTTAGGATTTTAAGGGGTGTTAACTCACTTTCGACACCTCATGCTACTGGAGTTTTATAGGTGGTAGGAAACTTACCACTATGTTTTTCTCCTTTACTCCACTTTTTAGAGGTTTCATTGTTCATGGGTAACTTATCAATCTTCATAACTAGGACTGATTTATTTTCCATTGTACATAGGTACCTCACCATGCTATAAGTTGGGGCTCATTTCTTTCATGTCCACCTAAGCCATGCTTAAGTGGGGGTGTTAGTGTATATATTGCATAAAAATAGGCTTTAAGCATACTTATATTTCCCTTTTACCCTTTCCTCTATGAGGTGCCAAAGTACATAGGTGTCCTTAGAGGTGTCAACTCACTTTTGAATCTTCTTATATTTTTTGTAGAAAACTCACCACCACTCCATGAGTGAGGAGTCCTATTATTAGTTCATGGATTTTGGTTTCCTCATTCATTCCTATTCGTATACACCTTGTTTGTCTAATCCATGGGTCAAATTTATGCAATCTTGTGTTCACTTGTGCTTGCTTCTTATCTCCACAATTTCCTAATTCTTATATCTGGTGCATTGAATTAATAGGGACCAAATATGTAACAATAAAATGCTTGATTAGGAATTAAAAAATATGAAGATCAAGTCTTGATGTGAAGAGTAGGAACATTAAGACAAGTGTTTGAACCATCAAAACATGCAAGACCTATGATATACTCAAACTCCCCTAAATTATCATCATTAAATGGTTTGTAATTTGCATCTACAAGAGAAGTACAATAATCTACAACATGAACTTATAATTATGTAGAGATGTGAGGCTATCCATGGATCTCCCAAATTCTATTCCAAAGTGTGGAATAATCAATGTCTAATATAACATACACAGTGTCATAATCAATACTAGAAAAAATGGACAACATGATCACTAATAATAAGCCATGATGATCCACTCCCTAGTTCTTCTAGTGTAGATATAATTCCAGAAATATAAGGAAAAATATAAATCACTTGAGAGGTGTTAGGATGTTGTGTTTCCAACAATCATAGTTATCCTTTTCTAGGATGGACATAGAAGAATTAAAAAAGCATGTGATACTTCCTCAAATACAAATTTAGAGGATAATAATGCTATTATGTATAAATTAGATCAAGTGAAGCAATATCACACAAAAAATAGTTTCTATGTGCCAAAAATTCTAAATATTCAACAAAATTATGAAATCACAAAAAAAATGAATAAAATATACATAAGAAATATTTTGGAAAAAGTATATATATACATATGAAGAGTTCTGAAATACTTTTCCAATGCTATTAGAATCATAAAAACCAAAGGTACAAAAAAAAATTAATGAGATTGGAAGTAACAAAAGATAATCTAAAATTGATTAAAAATAAAATGTACTAGCTACAAAATTTGATTATGAGACATACACCACTAGAAAGTACTCAGAATTAACATTCCAATAATGTTTCATTTTCCCAATTTTAACTCCATATTCCCAAGTGATGGTGGAAAGAAAAATCATTCCTTTAAATAAAATGAGGGCTTGAAGGGGTAAAGGAGGGGCCATACAACCATTTTTACTATTGCATTAATATGCTAGCAATATGTCATTTAGGTCACAAAATATTTGTGGTTTCCACTGTGCAAAGGTCTATTGGAAAATTTAACGTAAGGGTGATTTTTTGTATTATAGTTGTCAGCTTTTGGCCTACCATTGACGCCTACAAAGGGCACCAAATGAATTTCAGCAAGGTGTCACTATCTTGTGAAGCTATAAAGGCTTTAATTAAGCTTGCAAGGATTACAATTCACCTATGCCTTTTTTAGATATATATACATATTTTAAAACCTTGCAAAAAAAATTGTTTTTAAAATTTTTAAACCAAACAAACTAAAATGTGTGTTTGTCATACTTGAAATAGAGGAGACGTGTGTTGAGAATATGTTGTTATTTATATCAAACTAATGTCATGAGGTCATTTTTTTTCAATTTGTAATCAATTGATGTCAAGGTTGATAGATATGAAGTTTGTCAAAGATGAAGAATATTGTAGGAGTACACATATTGACAACAATTTGAAGGTTTTGTTAGTATGTTAGTTGGAAATGTGTAGGATGTCTAATCAATCATATCTTGGATCATTTTTGTCATGGAACGACTACCCTCAAATAGTTCATGTATTTATCATACCATGTCGGATATGTAGTCATAAATATTTGTTGTGGTTTGAGAGGATATCTTTTGGATAGATTGATTACATAATATGGGTGGAATTTAATTAATAATTGTGTTGTATATTTTCAGTTTGGAAGGAGAGTATTCCTACACTAGATCTATTAGTTTCTTGAGTTTATGGTGGTGTGGTTTAGTATGTGAGGAGTTTGAAATTTTAGAAGTCTCATCAAGCTATTTTGAGTTTGAGGAAATTACGGTTATAGCTACAAGCATGTGGAATCCAATTCAAGAATGTGGATTTAGGATGAGAACTATCTAAGGTTCCCTTGTTGGTGTAAGGTGCCAAGTGTTGTTGGTGTGGATCCCTAACCAACATAGTAGAGTGTCAATGTAGTGTCATGTATATATTTCTATGGCAACAAAAAAAGTATCTATCTACATTTTCGTGCTTGTTTAGGCCCTCCTTGTTAAACTGAGCTTAATGTGGCATTGATTTAGTGTTGTAATGTGTTCAACACATTCACATTAGGTCTTTGGCCCTTGTAAACTAAATGGACTTAATGTTACCTTATTTTGGGTGTTGTAAAGTGTTGTACTACACTTTCACACTAATCTATGGTTTACATTATTAATGAGGCCACTTTATGCTTTATTTAGCCTTATTTTGCATCCACAAGCCTTAATTAATGCATCTTTCTAAGGATAATCCACCATGAATAAAAATCCAATCATAATTTTAGTGTTTGTGGATTGTATGACCAAGATTTAGTGATCTAAGACTCATACACCACCTTCAGTGTATCGGTCCCACCTAAGTTTTGGGGCCTCAATCTGGATTGCACATGAATCTAATATTTTCTTGAAAAATGTGTCACATAGCCTAGTCTAATGGGACACATACACCACTTCTGGCATATGAGTCCCATGTGGCTTAAAATTAAATTTAATTCAAATTCTTTGTGGGATTTTATTCTTCTAGATCTGATGTTGGCTTGTAGTGTTGTAATTTCCTGAAAATTAGGATATAAAAGTATAAATACAAGGTTATTTCACTCATTTTCACCTAATACTTTCATGACAACATTTGTAATAAAGAATTGTTGTTTACAAGAGCATTCAATATTTTAAAAGAACATTCAAGAGTTGATTATCATGTGCTTAAGAGCATTGTTCATGTATCATGCATCATGTTTGGGTTTGAGCTAGAATTTGTTATGTAGGGTTTCATTATTCAAGCAAGTGTTCAATTAAAGATCTACTTCATTCAAGCAAGAGTTAAGATTTGCATCCTTTATAGCCATCTCATACATGTTTACAACACTCTATTCTTTGGGTTTGGTGAGTTGCAACATAAAATTTTGTTCATTCATCATTCTTTAATTTAATTTCATTATATTAAAAGTTTTTATTACTAAAATAGGGTTTGATCAAGGAAAACCCCTTTCGACTAACAAAACAACATTTTTTCCTCTCTTTAGTGTGTGATTTGCAGATCTAGTTTGAAGACATATTTAAGAGAAATATTGGAAAGAAGTTTTCAAGTGTTCAAAATTTTCAAAGCCATCACATCATCAACATCATCATTGAAGGACATCTACATAGTAGAATTTGGCATTTCAGATATGGAAATCAAGTTGAGAAGATTAAGCAAAGATTGAAGAAAAGATTCAAGTCCCAATTCTTTGAAAAAGACAAACTATATTGGTAGACCACTTTTGGCATATGAGTCCCAGTATAGTTAAATCTATAGTTTTCAACAGTTCCAAACTTCTCTTTACCACATTTTTGTTCCTACCCAAAAACCCTAATCTGGGACTAAATCACCCAGACTAGCATATGAGTCCCAATGGAAATTAAATTCAACATATTCAACATTTTAGGTCTTCAATCAAGTGGCTATAGGTTTCCAAGTTCTCCTATTTTCTCCTTTTACATTCTATTCTATTTGGAATTCATTTCTAGGTCATTTAGTGAAGTATTGCATATCATTAGTCTTTTTCATTAGATGTTGCATGTCATTTGTCTTTCCAAGTCCTAGCTTGGTGATGAAGCCCTCTTTAGTCATTAATCATACCCTAGGCGCCCTATTACAAGATCTATTTCCTTTATTACATCCTTGGGATCTCTAGGGTTTCATTGAGTGAAACTAAGTGGAATAAGCCCTAACCCTAGTGTTCCATCTCTCAAAAAGATAGAGTACCCTATTCCAATTTTTTCAATTTCAAATGTTTAGATGTATCTAGAAATCAAAGTGCATCCATGTAATTAATTATTATAGTGAAAGTACATGAGTGTGATGTTCAATTATGTAATGATTTTGATAGATGTGTGAGAATTAGTATTAGTGTGTTTGATAGTGCAAGTTGGAGATAAATTTTATGTTCACTATTATTTCTATTTCGGTAGGATTGGTGTTCTACCTATTGTCTTATTCTGGTAGGGATTGATGTCTTTATTCTAGTGGGGATTGGTGTCTCTTAGGGGTTGGTGGCTATTGAACCAATTAGGGATTGGTTTCTTTGGTATGTTGGTGCCTACTTCATAGAGTAAAATTTCATTATTTTGTTCCTTCTTATGTGACTTTCTCACTAGGGTTTTTCCCTTTCTATATTTCCATATAAAAATATGGTGTTATGTGTTATCTTGTGTGGTGTTTTAATTACTTTAGTTACTAGCTTGCATGGTTGAGTTATCTTCATGTTGAAAAATTAGAAAATAATTGCGAAGGTTTCTGGAATTGTTGTAATTGTTTGGATCTAGTGATTCAACCCCTTCTCAATAGACTATGTGCTCTTCAACCTGCATAGATCTAAGAAGAAATAATAGTCATAAAAATTTCACCTCAAGATTCATGTAGGTGTAAATTATTATTTTTTATTTTCAAATGTTTAGATTTTGATGCAATAAAAGGTGATCCTTAGGTTTTTTGTTATTTTGTACTCAATGGTGATACCCATTTTACCTCAAGATAAGCCTATTTTTCCTTCAAGACTAGTTATCTCATAATTTAGATCTAGTGACCAATAGATATGGTGCTCTATTACCATGTGGAAGTTGATAGTGGACCTCATAGCTCCAAAAAATCACTTGTAACAAAAACTCCTATGCTAAAATATAGATCAAAGCAACCAATTTTCTATGCAACTAAGAGAGAGAATATTGATCCACAAAATCATTTGATATTCCTTGTGTATTGAATTATGCATACTTGGATTGCATATGATTATAAAATACAATAATGAATTCTTATAAAAATGGAAAAAAATTATTAGATTGTGACAAGTGTCCTAATCTTAGGCAATGAGAAAACTTGACCTATAAATAGACCAATCTAATAATAATATCACTCCTAAGTTGAGATTAAGTGATTAAAGTAATAAGATACCTAAATCTTAATTAATGATGAAATATTATTATTTCATATAATTATCTTGCTAATCCAATAGAAATAGTCTATGACACCAAGGAACCAAATCATGTCAATTGAGGGGCATGTGCAAGATCATCATGGAAAAAACAGGCCCTTAAGTGGCAAAAAATTCAGAAAAATCAGAGTTAGGCAACTTCATGTAAAAATTCGATTAAGTTATCTATACTATATTTCAAAAATATGTAAGAATAGAATCTGTGGAAAATTAGATGTAGTTTCTAAACTACTAGGTTTATTTAGGAAAAAATATTTATTTGGTGAAAATTTGAAATTTCAATGCAGTGGTGCTTAAATTTCAGGGAAAAAATAAGAAATAGGTGTCTGTTTGACCACCCAAACCACAATAAAATGATAATATTTTTTTATAAGATTTTAGATATAAGTAGAGGACTCATGTCCCGATGTGATGCATATTTTTTTGTAATTTTTTTCTAAGTAAATAATTAATTATAATTTTTTTGTTACAACTTTTTAAAAATATAAAAACTCATATGTCTGACCACCTTAACTTGGTCAAAACTTCATGAGATTCATTTTTTTTTAATCCTATAGTATGTGAAGCATAGAATGTGACTCATGTTTCGGATTCAAAAAATGTCATACCGTTTGAAAGCTATAGATGTTTTTCAATCAGCCTATCCATCAGGACTTTAGTTGTAATTCAAATAAAAAATGAATAATAATTATTTATTAAATTCAAAGTAAAACATAATTTATATTGGTGGAAAGTTGAGAATTTTCTTTAAAACCCTTTTTGTGTCATCAATTTTGGGTGTAAAAAAAAGTTTCCAACCACATACTCTACACATACCCATCATATCACCACTTTTTGGCCCATCATGATCCTACACATACCCTAAGAAAAGTGTGTAATCAAAGATAAAATGGCATGTTATCTTTGCAAATGGATAATATGGTTTAAGGGTGCATCTATTATAGTTTCTACACTAGATGTGTTACATTAAAAGATTAAATTTTATCATCATGGATTAGTTATAGATCTTTTATTTTTCCAACTACCTCTTATTCTTGTAGAAAGTTGTGAGTTTCTGATGTAGGAGGATCTGGGTCCATGCGTAATCTTGCATCACCTAAAAATAATTGTAGTTTCAAAGTTTGGTAAGATTTCATGAAATTTTTTTCTAGGAAAACTTTAGACTTCAGTAAAAAAATTGGATGTCATAATCATTTGTATATGAGTAGTTGATGGGTTCTTCTTGAGATTAAATGAACAACAACACATTTGAAAGGAATTTAATTGTTAAAGGAGGTTGATTCAATCCACATCTAATATAATGCTTCATCTTAAGTAATTTTGAAATATCATTTAGCCATGGAATAAACTAAGGAGAAGAATGCTTGAGGAGAAGTTGATGAATATAGATCTATGTCAACCTCCATATGGAATGATTAATCAATGAGGAATTTCCTATAGAGGGGGATGTTTTAGGAGAGGAGAGATGTTGGAATGAGGGAGACTAGGTGTGACAGGAAGGAAGAGTAATCCCTATGTAGCCTAGGAAAACCTAAATTGTTGAATTGAAACTTTAGACAAACTGCACCATTAGAGGATAAGGCACAAGGTTAAAAGAAACTGACTAAGAAGGAGTGGTACACAACCACCAATTAGGAAAACCACACAAGGATAAGGTGATGTCATATGAAAATTATTCCTATTTTTCCTTGACATTGTAATGTACTAGTAGAATTAAGGGAGGACACCATATTTTTTGTTAAAGAGAGTTTGTTGATTCAACTGTGAAGAAATCGGGCCATATAAGGAAAATGATTTGGTTGATACTATACCTATGGCAAGATATGTATGAAGGTGAAGTTAGGAGGAAGTTGACCACATGATAGTGGAAATACATTTGCAGTGCAGTATTTATATATGCTAAACACCATGTGAGTAGTGTATATGGAGATTGGGAAAATAGAGAGGGTGCATGATAGGAGATGCTAGAGAAAAAAAATGAAGTTTGGGTAGAGCATATCCATTGGTAGAGGTAATCGATGTGGGAAACATGTAATAAAAGAAAATAGTGAAGAATAGTAGAAAGGAGCACCCAAAGGAGAACTTGGGCTTGATTCAAAGATGATGGTAAAGAGTAGAGGGAAGGTTGATAGATGAAAGCAAACCATGAGTTGATGGAAGGTGTTGAAATGTGTAGAGTGAAATGGGTAGAAACTAAGACGATGGAAGAGATGTTGCAACTATTTTGAATTGAGCATGTGTAGAGATACAAAAATTAGGTTTATGTTATAAAAAATGCATTTCAAATTAGAGCAACAAAATGGGAAGTTGAAGAGTAGAATGACAATGAAATTCTTCACATATGTAATGCAACCTTCATGAAATCTTGAATAAATAATAGTTATTTTCTTTTTTTTCAAATCTGAGTATTGAATTGATAAATTGTGCAATGGTAAATCAATTGTTAGTTTCACACATGTAATTGTTAAATTTGAGTTTTATTAGTCATGGAGTTGTTGTAATCTAAGTTTTTGTTGAGGGTGTTGTTTCTTCTTCATCAAGTGGTATTAGACCCATAGGTTTTGAGCATGTAGATAGAGAACCGAAAGAGAGGTGGTTTGCGCCAAGACCTGAAGGTGGAGAGGAAAGTGAGTAGAGGTTTAGGGGACACGGGAAAATCACCGAATGTGATGCAACTTCTGATAGAACCTATGGTTAGTGGAAGCATGAGTGGGACTCAAAAGTATCATTGGAGGTGTGTGGAGTCCTAAGCATTTGAGGGCTATAAAGCACAAAGTTAGAAGCACAAGTGAGAAGCTTGAAAGTATCGTTGTAGGTTAGCAGAGTCCCAAATGGTTGAGAGTGGAAGATGTAGAGAAAAGTGATGTGTGATAGAAAATTATAGCATATGAAGTGGGATCTTCATGAGGATTTAGGTACAATTGCAGCATGGAGGTTGTAAAAGTAGAGTTATAGAGAATACATCCTAGAGGAGGGCATGGAGAGTAGAGGAAAAGCACTTGGTGGAGGAGGTCAGGATATCAGCCATGGAGTTCGCTGGAGATTGTTGTAATCTTGAAGAGTGGTTCTATCACTCAGCTCCAACTTTGTGAGCCCTTACTCACAAATTTCTTACCCAGTGTGTCTGATGCAGGAGAATCTGGGTCCACAAAAAATCCCTGTCACCAGAAAAAAATGTAGTTTCAAAGCTTGGTAAGACATCATAAAATTCTTTTCAAGCAGACTTTAGACTTCATTAAAGAAATTTGGACATGTCACAATCATTTGTATCTAAGCACTTGAAGGGTTCTTCCAGATACAATTTCTCTTTTGTCGAAGAATATTTAATATTTATAATGGGTATAAAATTGGATATTTTAAAATCATTTGTGTTGGAATTTTTTTGTACTCAACATCCAAAACGAAGAAGGGAGATTAAATGAATGTCTAACACATCTGAATGGAATTCAACTACTAAAGGAGGACAATTCAATCCACCTCTAAGATGATGCTTCATCTTGAGGAATGTTGAAATATTATTTAACCATGGCATAAACTAAGGATAAGAATGGCTAAGGAGAAGTTGATGAATATAGCTCTTTATCCACCTCCATATGGAATGATAAATCAATGATGAATTGCCTATGGAGGGGGGTAGTTGAGGAGAGGAGAGGTGTTGGAACGAGGGAGACTAGCTACTACAGGAAGGAAGAGTAATCCCTGTGCAACCTAAGAAAACTTGAATTGTTGAATCGAAACTTCAGACAAATCGTGCCATTAGAGGATAAGGCATGAGGTTAAAAGAAACCGACCGGGAAGGAGTGGTACATGGGCACCAGTTAGGAAAACCGTACAAGGATAAGGTGATGACATATGAAACTTATTCCTGTTTTACCTTGAAGTTCTAATGTACTGCCAGAATCAAGGGAGGACAAAGCAATTTTTGTTAAAGAGAGTTTGTTGATCAAGTGTGAAGAAATTAGACCAGATAAGGAAAATTACTTGGTCGATGCTATACCTGTGGCAAGATATGTATGAAGATAAAGTTAGGAGAAAGTTGAACACGCGGTAGTGGAAATGCATTTCCAGCATAGTATTTATATGATAAACACCATGTGAGTAGTTGCGTGGAGATTGGGCGAATAGAGAGTGTGTGTGACAGGAAATTCTGGAGCAAAGAAATGAAGTTTGGGCAGACCATATCCATTGGTAGAGGTAATCGATGTGGGAAAACATGTAATAAAATAACATAGTGAAGAATAGTAGAAAGGAGAGCCCAAAGAAGAACTCAGGCTTGATTCAAAAATGATGGTAAAGAGCAGAGAGAAGGTCGATAGATGAAAGAAAACCATGAGTTGATGGAAGGTGTTGAAATGTGCAGAGTGAAATGGGTAGAAGTTTAGATGATGGAAGAGATGTTGCAACGATTTTGAATTGAGCATGTGTAGAGATACAAAACTCAGGTCTATGTTATTAGAAATGCAATTTAAATCAGAGCAGCAAAATTCCTGGCATATGTAATCTAACCTTCATGAAATATTGAATAAATAATAGTTATTTGTTTTTTTTTTCAAATCTGAGTATTTGGTTAAGAAATTGTGCAGTGGTAAATTGATTATTAATTTGACATGAAATATTGAATAAATAATAGTTATTTGTTTTTTTTTCAAATCTGAGTATTTGGTTGAGAAATTGTGCAGTGGTAAATTGATTATTAATTTGACACATGTAATTGAAAAAAATTGGTTTTATCAGTCGTGGAGTTGTTGTAATCTAAATTTTTGTTGAGGGCGTTGTTTCTTCTTCATTGGTTTTTAACGTTTTCATGTACACTATCAATTATCAGTTTTATATTATGTTTACCTAATCTATAGGTTACTTTCTCATCTAACTATAATAATTCTAATGAGAAATTCTATATGTAAGTTTTAAATAGATAATTCCTTGGATGGTAAGACACTCCACATAAATATCATTTAATTTAATTATAAAAGATTAATAAAATTTGTATACATCATCTATACTAAAAACTAATACATATTTATTCTATCTTTATTGAGCAGAATAAATTATTGATTATTAAATTAAATTTTATTTCAAAAAATCTGTGATAAAGAGATAATACATTTGATGGGTCTATTAAGATGTTAATGAGGGCTGCCAACATTCTTCAATAAAGCTACACCATCCATACTAACAAAATAGTATATATTTATTCTTTTTTTATCAAAATTAATCAACTATTAAACTAGATTATATTTTAAAAGTTCATAATAAAGGGGTAATACATTTTGTGGGTCTATTAAGATGGGAGCGAGGGAAAAACCATTATGTTCAACAATCTAAAATCATGATACATCATCCATACAAAAAAGAAGTAAATATTTATCTTATTTTTATTGACCAAAATTAATCATGGACTATTAAATTAACTTATATTTAAAAAGTTGAAGAGTAGAATGAAAATGAAATTCCTAGCATATGTAATCTAACCTTCATGAAATATTGAATAAATAATAGTTATTTGTTTTTTTTTCAAATCTGAGTATTTGGTTGAGAAATTGTGCAGTGGTAAATTGATTATTAATTTGACACATGTAATTGAAAAAAATTGGTTTTATCAGTCGTGGAGTTGTTGTAATCTAAATTTTTGTTGAGGGAGTTGTTTCTTCTTCATTGGTTTTTAACGTTTTCATGTACACTATCAATTATCAGTTTTATATTATGTTTACCTAATCTATAGGTTACTTTCTCATCTAACTATAATAATTCTAATGAAAAATTCTATATGTAAGTTTTAAATAGATAATTCCTTGGATGGTAAGACACTCCACATAAATATCACTTAATTTAATTATAAAAGATTAATAAAATTTGTATACATCATCTATACTAAAAACTAATAAATATTTATTCTATCTTTATTGAGGAGAATAAATTATTGATTATTAAATTAAATTTTATTTCAAAAAATCCATGATAAAGAGATAATACATTTGATGGGTCTATTAAGATGTTAATGAGGGCTGCCGACATTCTTCAATAAAGCTACACCATCCATACTAACAAAATAGTATATATTTATTCTTTTTTTATCAAAATTAATCAACTATTAAACTAGATTATATTTTAAAAGTTCATAATAAAGGGGTAATACATTTTGTGGGTCTATTAAGATGGGAGCGAGGGAAAAACCATTATTTTCAACAATCTAAAATCATGATACATCATCCATACAAAAAAGAAGTAAATATTTATCTTATTTTTATTGACCAAAATTAATCATGGACTATTAAATTAACTTATATTTAAAAAGTTGAAGAGTAGAATGAAAATGAAATTCCTGGCATATGTAATCTAACCTTCATGAAATATTGAATAAATAATAGTTATTTGTTTTTTTTTCAAATATGAGTAATTGGTTGAGAAATTGTGCAGTGGTAAATTGTTTATTAATTTCACACATGTAATTGAAAAAATTTGGTTTTATCAGTCGTGGAGTTGTTGTAATCTAAATTTTTGTTGAGGGCATTGTTTTTAACGTTTTCATGTACACTATCAATTATCAGTTTTATATTATGTTTACCTAATCTATAGGTTACTTTCTCATCTAACTATAATAATTCTATATGTAAGTTTTAAATAGATAATTTTGTGGATGGTAAGACGATTAATAAAATTTGTATACATCATCTATACTAAAAACTAATAAATGTTTATTCTATCTTTATTGAGGAGAATAAATTATTGATTATTAAATTAAATTTTATTTCAAAAAATCCATGATAAAAAGATAATACATTTGATGGGTCTATTAAGATGTTAATGAGGGCTTCCAACATTCTTCAATAAAGCTACACCATCCATACTAACAAAATAGTATATATTTATTCTTTTTTTATCAAAATTAATCAACTATTAAACTAGATTATATTTTAAAAGTTCATAATAAAGGGGTAATACATTTTGTGGGTCTATTAAGATGGGAGCAAGGGAAAAACCATTATGTTCAACAATCTAAAATCATGATACATCATCCATACAAAAAAGAAGTAAATATTTATCTTATTTTTATTGACCAAAATTAATCATGGACTATTAAATTAACTTATATTTAAAAAGTTGAAGAGTAGAATGAAAATGAAATTCCTAGCATATGTAATCTAACCTTCATGAAATATTGAATAAATAATAGTTATTTGTTTTTTTTGCAAATCTGAGTATTTGGTTGAGAAATTGTGCAGTGGTAAATTGATTATTAATTTGACACATCTAATTGAAAAAATTTGTTTTTATCAGTCGTGGAGTTGTTGTAATCTAAATTTTTGTTGAGGGCGTTGTTTCTTCTTCATTGGTTTTTAACGTTTTCATGTACACTATCAATTATTAGTTTTATATTATGTTTACCTAATCTATAGGTTACTTTCTCATCTAACTATAATAATTCTAATGAAAAATTCTATATGTAAGTTTTAAATAGATAATTCCTTGGATGGTAAGACACTCCACATAAATATCATTTAATTTAATTATAAAAGATTAATAAAATTTGTATACATCATCTATACTAAAAACTAATAAATATTTATTCTATCTTTATTGAGGAGAATAAATTATTGATTATTAAATTAAATTTTATTTCAAAAAATCCATGATAAAGAGATAATAAATTTGGTGGGTCTATTAAGATGTTAATGAGGGCTGCCAACATTCTTCAATAAAGCTACACCATCCATACTGACAAAATAGTATATATTTATTCTTTTTTTATCAAAATTAATCAACTATTAAACTAGATTATATTTTAAAAGTTCATAATAAAGGGGTAATACATTTTTTGGGTCTATTAAGATGGGAGCGAGGGAAAAACCATTATGTTCAACAATCTAAAATCATGATACATCATCCATACAAAAAAGAAGTAAATATTTATCTTATTTTTATTGACCAAAATTAATTATGGACTATTAAATTAACTTATATTTTAAAAAAATTCCAGTATAAAAAAATATGATCTTTGATTTTATTAAAATGAGAATAAGAACAAAATGATATTATCAATAATCTAAAATAAAAATACATAATTCATAAACAAAAAATATTTCATTATCCTATTTTTATTTGTAAAAACTAATTATTCACTATTAAACCTAATAAAAACAACCTTTGTGACTATTAAGATAAGAATGAAGGTAAAACAATTCTTTGTCAAACACTAGAATGAAGGTATTAATTACTCTTCCATTGTATCTTGTTGTTCCAATTTGCTATCCTTATACCAGCATGCCCTTTGATTGAAGTGCCAAGCATCAGTGTATGTCTCAGTTTTGTCAGATTTCAGAGGCTAAATTTTCTTGGTTGGGAAGTAACTATTTATTAAAGATATTAAAAGATGGATGGTTTTCATGTTTATGCATACAATCCTATCAATAATTTGGTAGATCCTTGACATGATAGGCCAGGGATATTTGTGTGCAGGAAATGTGGGAAATGTGTGGGTGAATTGAAGTATTTAAGATTTGTCAAACAATTGTCATCATGGCGTTAACACCATGACAATTTAGTCCATTTCCAAGCACATTA
This sequence comes from Sequoia sempervirens, assembly GCA_007258455.2. Lineage (NCBI taxonomy): Eukaryota > Viridiplantae > Streptophyta > Pinopsida > Cupressales > Cupressaceae > Sequoia > Sequoia sempervirens. Next base: position 489,054,270 of record VDFB02271358.1, read on the forward strand.
GTGATAACAGTTCAAAGCGAAAAAATATAAACTAGCAATCGCATCTTTGTGTAATGGGTATGTCGAACATGTGTGAGAGGTCAATCAGGTAAAATTTTGGGTTTTGCATACATTTTTTCAGTACATAATGTCAATTGGTAGGCCATTATCAAAATGATTATCTTATGTTTGCAATAGGGATAGATAGGGGAGTAAGGAGATAAAGATAGAGAGGAAGATAGAGATGCAAATGGAGGAGATGGATATGGATAGAAAGAGAGGGATATAAAGAGCTTTAGAGATAAATAAATAGGAAGAGATTATCTAAAAGTATTGTTACCCACAAAAAAAAAAGTTATTAAAAGTTATGCTAAAAAATCACTAAAATATATAATCTACAAATAAAATTTCAAAAATCACTAGTTCATGTCATCTTCAAAATATTAATAGTTTAGTTCTTATAGGTAGTAGAAAGTGAAAATTTGTTGTAAAATATTGATTTCAATGTCTTACTATGGTCAAAAAGTAGGACACACTATTGTTGGCTAATTCAAATAATAAATAAATAGATTTAATTTAAATAAAAAATTTAGTTTCAATTTTAATTTGAACCTTAATGGATGGTATAATGAAGGAACATACCATTTTTAGCAATTGTGCTCAACCAATTGAGCTACAACCCTCTCCTTCATTGTTTTCTATTTTTCTATTCCAATAAATAAATATATATATTTAATTTAAATAACAAATTTAGATTGCTGACAAACTAGCACCTATTCTCAGTGCCTGCTTGTTGACAAACATCTCTCAAGGTTGCTTTGCTCGATGGCACATGATTTAATTGATGATTTCCCAAGAGATTTTAATTACAGACTTAACATATTGTGTTGTTGTCTAGGAAATTCAGTTTATAATAGCCTACAAAATCTGTTTGATGTGGTCAAATTCCTCATTTGATATGCATTGGTCAAACCTCATGAAGTGCCTTTCTTCGTGCCTCCTATAGATATTGCCTCCTCTTCTGAAAGATACACTTGAAGTTATTTTTTCCTTCTTTTGGTTCTTTTTATTATATGGATTTTTTGTGCTTGTTTGGTTTCATTTCAGGAAAATTTTTATGTCTTGGTCGACCTCTCTTGGCCTCCACAAAGTTGTTGTGCTCTCTTAGGGTTTTTTGGTGCCTCCCTTTTGGTTTACAGTGGCTCTCCTTCTTGGGTGTTCGTTGCTATAGCACTTCTCCTCAAATGTGTTCTCATTATTTCTTTATGTTGGTGGCCATGGTCTTGGATGGACTCATGGAGCTCTTCTACTTGAAACTACTATCAAGATTGGTTATATTCTACTCTTGTTCATGCTATAATGTTTTGCATCCTCATCTAGTTATTGTTACCATTTTTGGTCACCCACATTATATGTTTATTGGTAAACAATGTTTTCTTTCCTATGATTTGTGGGTGCTCTACTGATTGAGCTTGAAAGTTTTGGAAAATTTGATTCTGGTTACTTGGTTGCCAAAGTTTGTACCCCTACTCTTAGAAACTTTTTTATGCACTTTCATCCTTTTCTATCAATAATATGTTTAGTACCTCACAATTAAAAAAAAAATCTTTAAGCTTGATTGAGACAATGAGGAGACTGAGCTCAAAGCCCTGGTCGGTAACCAAGATAGAAAAATGAAATTTTCCTCCAAGAGATTGTTGACTACAACAAGGAGACTGTGAAGAATACTACCATTACCATATAATTTTTTTAGTAGAAACTCAAGAACAGTCAAGAAAAAAGGGAAGCTAAGGTTGGTCTTGAAGTTGGTCATTCATGAAAGAAAGGAAAGGTGGGAAACTCTACTTTTCCCACTACCAAGGAGATCCAACCTACTTAGAAGGGACCACTATCATTTAATTAGAAATTCCACTTCTTGGCTAACGATTGATAGGCCAATAGTGGTCTCAAGCTTTTAGAAGACCAATAGCTAGCATGTCCCCCTACTGGTTTTATTTTGTGTGATGTTTTCATTTCTCTTGCTAAACCGTTACTTGTTGTCTCTCTTGTTTCTTCTTTCTAGGTGTTTGATTTCTCATGAGCCCCTCACTTGGCCTCTATGATTGTTTTGTAAAGGGTACAAGGCCTTCCTATTTTAATCTAATCAAAAGTAATTTAGCTTAAATGTTTAATTTGAACATTAGTAGATGGTATAATCAAGGAACATATCATTTCACCAATTATGCTAAACCTATTGAGCTACAATCCTTTCCTTCTTTATTTTTAATTTTCTATTACCTTCCATTTTCTACATTGGTCCCTCTCTTTCCATGCCTTCCCTCATCTCCTAATTTTCTTGTTTATTTTTTATTTTTATTAGCCTTCATTTTCTACATGGGTCTCTCTTATTTCAAACCTCTCCTTATCCCCTTTATAAAGACTAGTGTTTCCAATCTATCTTTTTTTAGTTTCTTCTCATCTAAGATTTTTCTCTCTCTCCTCTCATATATCTCTCTCTCCCTTCTCTTTTTTTCATTCATTCTCTCCACCTCCCTCTTTCTCTGTCTTTGTTTCAGTGTATCTCATCCCCTCTTGCTCTAAGTTCTCTATCTTTTTCTTTTTATTTATTTATCTTCTCTCTCTTGACCTCTCTCTCCCTCTTTATCTATCCATCTCTCTAATAATTGAATTAAATTGTTAAATTTCTTAAGAATTGTTTATAATAATACATATTGTTATCTATCTTTCACTACAAGCTCAAATAGGTAGAGCTGAATTGAATTCATCATTAAAAGGTACAGAGAATTTCAAAATTTTCTACTAATGTATTCATTATCCATCATAAAAAATTAGATTACATTTGATTTTTAGTTTTATTATGCAAGTATTTGTAACATAAAATTGGACATTTGCATAATAAATGTTGTTTTATTCATATTGTAAAAAACTGAAATCTTGCGCAAGCTATGGGAGTAGCTGAATTTGATTTTATTAATCAAATAATGAATACAAAGAAGGATCTAATGCTATAGTACTAAAGATAATGTAAACATGGAGGGGAGAAATTCATTATTGTCTATGTTGATGAATCATTTTTACTTGATGTCTTCAGTTGTTGTGTCTCCAAGCTGCAACAGTTTCGATTCCACGCTCCATGCATCTGCAAAATTGTAAAAGAATGGTGTTAGAGCAATGATAAAGTAAATCCTACTTCATGCCTTTACTACCAACATAAATGTAATATATATCTAGTTAGACATTGACCAGATGATTGAATTACAAAGGTTGATAATCAAGGAACACGAAGTTCAATGGAAGCTTTCAGCTTCGATTATGTTTACTAACTTTTTTTAAAAATGTGCAGGAACATGTTCATTATGTTTGTGATCATTTTCATAAGATATGTGGAGCAAAATAGGCTCCCACAAGGGTTCAGCCCGGCATATTAGGAAAATGTCCTCTCATTCAACATTCCTACATGACAGTCATCAAGTAGAACTATCATCAAATAGGATTGTTGTAATAAAGAAATTCATAAAGCAATCTCTAGTTCAACACGGTGAAAATAGTTGAGCCAAATCATCTATTTGCTCATCATGCTAAAAGAATGATAAAAAAATGTGAAGAGATCATCAATTACATTGATATTTTGTTTCAGCTCTGCTACATTTGCATTTAAATGAAGTATAGAGCCTCTTTACACTGAAGGGAAATAAAGTACTCAAGCATTAAGCAGTCTTTCATAACTTTGAAGCATATAAGCAGTCTACAGAAGACAAAAATGAACAAGTGTTGAGAAGTGTGCTTTTGAGCTTCTATAACTGCATACATGAGAGTTGAGGTAGTGATAAATAAGGAGAAGAAATGTCATTTATTGCATTATGACAACAATCAAATTAAAAATTCTATGTGCTAATTTGAAGCTTTGGACATATGAAAGAAACCTGAATGGATATTGTTCAAAAGGAATGAAACAATTGGTGAAAATTATCCATCATTCAAATATTTTTGGTAATTCCAATGAAAAAAATTGATTAGTGACCAGTGGTGAGTAGGATATTTTAGGAAAATGTGTGCCAAATAATAAATTAGAATTAACTGTTGAAGAAGCTTAGTGCTTGAGAGAATCTTTGCTCGATAGATTTGCACAAAGGAAGTCTAGTTTCAACATTATATTCCACAAACAAGAAGCATATAGTAGAAAGTGCTATCAGAATGAGCCAAAAAATCAACAAGAAGATTGTGGTGCATGGTAATACAATTTCATTTCAATTTCTTTTGAATCTTTTTTTAAAAAGTCAAATATAGTTGTGAGATACATGCGTACAAAGACCGAAAGATCTTCAACATTCAATAAGCAGTCAAATTCAAAAGGAGGTGTTTGATCAGTTTATCATTTCTCTTCACTATAGTTTCCAGAAAGCACTAGATTTGTGCCTTAAAAGAATGATATGAGTGGATGTATGTCATAGTGGCTCTTACAAGCGATGGCACATGGGTAAATTATAGCTCTAGCAAGCTAATGAGAAAAGGGGTTTATTTCTTTTGCTCAAATGAAAAAATAATATGATCATCGTGGCCTACAAATTATAATGGAAAACCCATAATTCTCATAAATGGTTCAGTAAGGTACAACAAATGAATTCCTTCATAAGTCTCTTAAAAATCATAGAGAAATTGCTCTCAAAAATTTCAATAACAAAAAAGCATGAAGGCTAGGAGTTTCATAAAAATCTCCAAACAACATGATAGAAACAATGGAAATCATGTCGCACCAAGGAGGAAGCTCTATTTGAGCTCATATAACCGGGGAGAAAGACATAATAGAAGCCACAACCTAGGGTTTTTAAAATCTTGACTAGAAATAGAGAAGCCCTCAAATAACCCATAATGCTAAGAAGTCGTGGCCTCCATGAAGAAAACACATAGAGATTCTTTTATTTCCTTCATAAAAAGCATGGAGAAATGAAATATTCATTATTGATCATTTAAATTAGCTCAAAATCGAGCCTTTTCATAAGAAAATAGGAATGTAAGTCACAAATAGTTCAAGACTTACTCAAGTTATGGTGTCCAGAAGATTCTTCAAAATTTGTGTGAGAATTCACTCGAAGCCTGTGGCAATAAGCTTCACAAATACTCTCATGTCAGCCAGAATACAAGACAATATCAACAAAGGATAAAATTGAGCAAGAAACATCAAAATATGGCCATGGTTGTGGCCAAGAAACTAGAGAATATAGCTTCAAAATTCACATAAAGTCCATATTTTTGTCCAAAAGAAGACTTACCATGCCTTGACTTGTGAAATTTCCATGGTAATCATCAAAAACAACATGAAATGGTGGGCTTTCAAGCATCAAACCCTCAACCATGGCGGTGCTCTTTCTCAACAGAGTCTTTTCCAACAAAGTAGTCAAAGTGCAAATGATTATAGATTAGGGTTCGGTGACTTTTGTTTCCATACCCTAATTCGATAGTCACTTTTAACTATATTTTACAAAGTAGTGAAGTTATTTTCATATTGCAAATAAATGGTAAGTGTGGAGTGGTTGACCAATTTACTTATAATGGTGAATGCATATTTGAAATATATGCTAAGTGTGATGTATGAAAGCCCGTGAGATGTTGAATTAGACTTTCTAATTTGACATTATTCCTCAATATTATTTGCATTATTCAATGTAAGTTAATTAATTAAATGATGGATTATAAATCATTTAATTAATTTAGCCATCTTAAAATGCAAATATAAGACATTATGTGAAGTGAAGTTGTGACTATAGCCTCAAATTGGAGATCCATGCAAATTGTTATTTTTAGATTGTGCATGGAGGAGATAAAACATAAAAAATACTAAAAAAAAAATCACTCATGCACAAGTGGAGAAAATAGTGAGTCTCATGTTCAGTTTTAGTGCCAGTTTTGATTCCTAATCATCATGCAAAATTATTTTGGACATATTGATTAAAACAAGGTGGCTTTTTCATGCGTGGACCCACTTCTTATGGATTTCCAATTCAGTTTGAGCTACTTTTTAGTTATACACATTGTTACTGCGAATTTGAGCCTGAGTTCACTCATTTTTGCATGCGTTTGAGCTCTTCTTTTGGAGATATTTATTTTTGCTCAGATCTCACTTTGGAGTTATCATTTTTATGCTGAAATTGAATTTCAGTGCTGGACCTTCATGCGTTCTGAAGCTAGTTTGAGTTGCAGTTAAGTTGTATACATGGCACTGACATGGAGTTCTAAGCTATTGAATCTTGGTTACGACATTGGTGGGCCCTCTTTTCACACTACTTTTTCTTTTACTCGTGAGAGACATTTTTGAGGTGGTTTTCATTTTTAGTGAACTACTTCTTCCACCTTCTCATGCTTTGGAGTTGTCTCTTATTGTATATACTGGAAAAAAGTTTATCTTTTTCCTCTAGTTCTTGTTTTTCAGCCTTTGCATTCTGCAAAGAGAAATATCATGTAACTCAACTTTTATTTTCAAATTAATACAACAACAAGTTTATAGATTCAATTTGTGTCATTTTGCAAAGATTCCTTTGATTTTAGTGAAATCAAAATTTTTCCTTGTCATTATGTTGTTTTTATAAATGATTTGATGAAGTTTTATTGTGTTTAATATCAGAACCTTTAAAATTATTGTCTCATCTATATTTTCATTCATTCAAAATAGTGAAAATCACAGGTCTAGGGTTGTGTAACAGAATAATCTATTCTTCTTTGCTGAGAAAACTCTATTTTCCTTCAAAGGTGGTTTATTCATGCCTTCCTTAGAATCATTTTTGTGGTCAAATTGTCGAATTGACTTGTGTGGATAGTTTTTCTAAAGTTTATTGTGAATCATAGTTGCAAGTCTTTGTCAATTAGGTGCATCACCATTAATTTACAAGTTTTATTAGCATTTATTACATAACTTTTATCCCTTTTCCAACAAGTTACCAAGTTATTAATTTAAGAATCATATAGGAACTAACCTAGAATCTAGAGGTCTATCTTCGCCATAGGAATGCCCACAGCTTGAAGATAGTTCCCATGTTTCAACAAATTGTTAAATTTAGTCATTCAAGCATTCGAGTGCAATTTGTTTGACAACACATATATTAAAATGTATATTATATTTATTAATTTATATTTTAATTTAATAATATATAAGGCATGCATGATATTATTAAATATTCTAAATAAAGATTAAACATCTATTATAATAAATATAATATATGTAAATTTCGTTATTTAATTTATTTTAAATAAATAAATTTAATAAAATATAAAATAAAAAAAATAAAAAAAATTACATAGAATATATTTTATTATAATATACTTAAATTATATAAAAGATAATAACTTTTTCTTAAATAGAGGTATAAATAAAAGGTGTAAAACTAAAGGCCTCTAACTTTATGGTAATTAAGTGTCAAACATGTGATAGGGAGGGGGCCTAAATATCAAGGTGCTAGACCATATGCAAGTTGGAACAACTACTAGATTTTTAAAAAAAATCATCCAATTGAATCTATCTCTTACGATCAAGCTTCACATCAACAATTCACCATAGGAAAATTCACCATCATACAAATTCACCTCAAGGAAAATTCACCACCAGCAATTCACCACCATAGAAAATTGATCACAAATTTTTAATGCGATGAGTTTACCATGGTGGTGAATTACTAGTGATGAATTTTTCTTCAAGTAAATTTGTCATGGCGGTAAATTTTCCCACAGTGAATTTTCTGATAGTAGATTTTCCTAGAACCATCTCTTACATGCAAAAGATTGTAAGGGGAAATTATTTTTTACAAATAATCATAATAAAGTAGATATTTTTGTAAACATCTACCTTGGTGGATGAAGCCGAAAAGTTGTTCTTAGTTCATCAGATAGCTCAAAGAGGTAGAATGTTGACAACACAGAGATAGTTGAATATCAAGGTTTTAAAGGGAAGTGTCACATTATTGTCATTACAGCTATATTTATTGCTCAACAATCTTGTTTAGAATGGATAGTATTGTGCACTTTTTTGATCTTCACATGGTTTGAATGAAAAATATGTAGAAATATCAAACATACCTTTTATCTCATTAAATTTCTTAGACTTTTGATATATATATTCAATGTCACTAGCCATTGTATACTATTGTAGAGCTCTCTAAAAGCACCCACAAGGTAAATTACACTCACCAAGGGCATTTGAAGACCCCTTACGACACAAGGATTTGTGGTGTTCAGAACCCAGATCTAATGTATTATCACAATCCTCCATAGCCATGAGAAATTATTTGAGCATCAATTTATCATCCACACAATTAGAATATGAATACGAAAGGGCCTCCTTTACATCCTAGAAAATGTTTGAAGAGCTCACAAAATAAATAGACTAAAATTTTAGCTAAAAATGAACCATGTCTATGCAACCTTGGGAATGTGCTGGATTGCTTGTTGATTACTAGTCATATTATCAGGTTTCTTTTGTGATGTAAAAACAATGCTAACCTGCTTCATGTTTGGAGTTTCAATAGAGGAGATTGGAGACAACAATTACCTTGCCACCATTGTTAGAGCTAACTTTTATCCTTATGGAATAGTTTATCCTACTAGTAGGCCTGCAGACCAATTCTCAAATGGAATCAATATATTAGATTTTATAAGTATTAAGATATTAATAAGTTGAAGTCCAATATTTTATACCACAGTTTATATTTTTACATAGTTAAAAAGAATATTCTTCATCACTGAAGATTGAATTTACTACCATACAACTTATAGCCATGAAGCAGGGTGAGAATCTATGCTACCATATTTAAGCCCTTTGTTTAATGGAGATGCATTACTTAAGGGTTGAAAGGTGCTAAATTGGCTTCACCTTCCTCCACTGTTGATTTGATTTAGGGCCTAGAAAGGGGCAACATTCACTAACTTTCACTCAAGAACAAACCCTTGAGATCTCCTTGCAAAGGAGAAATAAATTTTGTAAAAGGACTATTCTAGGGACTGAATATGATCTAATGAGGGGTTCACCACCAAGTAAGAACTTGGAAAGACTAATGCAATATAAGATGCAACACTAAACCATAGTTTGATGTAATGACCTAGAAAAGTGTACATATAAAAAAAATAGAAAGTTGTAAAATAGAATGTGTACTCCTAGAAAATTGTAGAGACTTGAATAGAGATTAGAAATGTTGGTGATCCTAAACTTTCGGCCTACTAGTACTCATTCTCCCATACTCATTTTCCTTTCTAGGAGAATCAGTCCCAAATCTAGATTTTTGCATAGGAGCAAGTTTTAGGCAAATGGGTATGATCCAAATTTTCAAAGATCTCTAAAAAGCACCTACAGTGGAGCTCATTTTCCACTTGTAGCGAATGGGTCCAATTTCAATTTTTTGTAACTTCAAAGTTCTAATCTACACCTCTCAGTCTGCTCTTTTTGCTCCTTCGGGTTCTCACATCCAAAACTCTAATTTGAGGGCTATAGATGACCTTTTAGAGAATATTATATCCTTGCAAATTGGGAGACAACTCCAACAAGCTTGTAACCTAGTCTTCAATGATCTTCAAGTCTTCAAAGCACCTAGATCTACAATCACATAAAGAGAGAGAGAGAGAGAGAGAGAGTTTGTGTATTGATTGTTAGGGAATAGGGGTTTGCCTTGGTCAAAACCATTTTAGGTAATTAAACCAAATGATTAAATAAGATAATGAAGCATGAACATGAAGTAATGCAATTATAACCTTGTCATGATGATGGATCTTGAATTGCTGCAATAATTGATGAAATTTTTTCCCTTGAATTATCTTGAAAGCTATCTTGATGGCCTTGTGAAGACTTGGAATGCTTAACTCTTGAATGCTTGACGTGATGACATGAATGGATGATGAAATAATGATTTGAAAGCTTGTTTATATAGGAAATACACTCAAATGATTGTTAATATGATCTCAAAGGCCGACATGGAAGAAATTTGAATTAAAAACTAGTTTTCTTGCTCAAAACCTTAAAAATAGGCCAAGTGGGACTCATTTTCAAAGATGGGAAAACAAGTCCCACCTACATGGGATTCATTCACCCAAGGTGGACAATGGGTCCCACAAGGGCTATTTGTACTCCTAAAGTGTCGAGGAGCCAAGAAATTAAGTTTCTATGTTGATATTGTTGAGATTTCTATTGAAATATTCCTTGAGATGCATAATATAGGGTCATAGGGGCCTATTAATGATGATATAAAGGCTATAAATGCAAGGAAGCCCAAAATACAATGTGAAAGTGTAAATAAATGTACACTTAACAACACTAAATTAAGAAAAAAATGGGTCTATTTAGCTTAGAAGGGCCCTAAATCCCATGTGAATGTGTAAAAAACATTACAACACTAGATTAGATCCACCTTAGTTTACAAGTATCTTAAATGTAATGTGAAAGTGTAAATAGATACATTTTACAACATTAAATTAGGGAAAAGTTAAGTTTTTTTTATCTTAGAAGGTCCCAAAACCTAATGTCAATGTGTAAAACACCTCACAACACTAAATCAAGATGATATCAAGTCCAATTTATTATGAATTATTCCTGAATTAAGCAAGGGATACTTTTTTCTACACTACATGGGTCTTAATTTTTCTTTTTCATGTATTGGGATTCTAAATGAAGTTGGAGTGCAATTCATATGAATATTTTTTACTATGTTTTATTAAATCAAATTTATTTTACTTCTACTAGAGACAATGAATCAAAATTACCTCTATTTTTAGGAAAGTATCATCAAGATGCCACAATAACTACAATATTTTGTTCAATACAAAAATAAGCAAATTCTTGACTCCAACCATGGCACCTTTCGGATAATCTTGCACACATTTGTATTCCTCCAAATTGAAAGTGGGATGTTATATATGGGAATTTGAACACCATTTGCACATTCTATATCAATCATCCAAAAAAAATGCATGAAAAAAATTAAAATGCAATAGTCAAATTGACTTTAATCCTCTTGCATTCCATTTCCAATAGTTTCTAACATAGATGTATGAAGCTAACTAGTTCACTTAACATAGGGAATGCCTTTGGCATAATTAAATGGTTCTTATTTAATTATTTGGGTAATATTATAAGCATGATGCTATGTTTCTTGATTACTCATTTTCTCAAGGTTTAGAATTGTTAAAGGTACAATAAATAAGTGATGATGCTAGAATTGTTAGTGCCATGTTGAATGGTCTCTTCCTTTTTATTGCCATGTTGAAATATATTCTTGGTCTCAAGTCTTGCAATATGAGAATGCTAGGATATTTTGTCGGCTTTGTGCAAATTTTGGGTGTCTTAGTAATTCTTATAAGAAAAAACCTATCTAGAAGGATAAATCATTTGTTATTTTTTCTTAGCTTGTGGCCCAAGTAAGCCCAAGCAAGAACCTAAATGTGGGTTAGGTTGCTTTGAAGTCTAGTGTGCTTGAAGTTGTTGTTTTAGGTGATAAGTGGAAAGAGGGAAAAGATTCAAAGGGGAAAGATCTACCTATGAATGATGTTGTATTCCCCCTCTAACCTTGATTCTGGGAGACTCTAATATTGGTATAGTAAAGGATGGGTTTTCCCCTCCTATCCCAAAAAGTTTGGATTTAGACAAAGGGTTTAAACTTGTGTGTTTCCTTGATTAGAGAGGACCCTTCTCCTAAGGATGCTCTATAAATGAAAATGCAAGAATCACTAGAAATGTTGGGATTCACTAAGTTAGCTCCCCACTGACCCTTAAATAAAGAAGATTTAGATGATCCTTAGACTCAAGGAAATGGTAAATCAAAATATATATATATATATGTGTGTGTGTGTGTGGGGGGAATGATTTGAAAGTAAGTAGAGAAATGGATAAGGAAGTTAGAATACAAGGAGCAAGACATTTCCTTTAGGAAATAGAGAACCCTTGAGGGTCTCTCTAATGTCACTAAATCAAAGAAATGATTGGGGAGTTATCCCCCCTCAAGCCAAAAAACTGTTGTTTTTAGCTTTTTACTTCACCTTAATGACATTTTTGTCATGGAATGTTAGAGGACTTATCAGTCCTCTTAAATAGCACATTTTGAAGAGATCTTTAATAGTGATAGGGCTAGGGTTGGATGGAACTCTCACTATCCCATGCTCTGAGTCCTTGTTCTTGAGAACTCCTAGGTGACCTTTTCACCCTGACCTTTAGGTCCTATCACAGGTATAAGCACCCCTAGTCCTACTAGCCAACCCAACTATCAACACCCTTCTTCTCACCAAGCCAATCTCAACACCTTGCCATTATCTCACCCTTGACCCTTATTCTCCCTAAAGGCCAAATTCTCTCAACATTCAATTTGATTCTTGCAGGGGTGTGAACATGTTGTAAAAGCTTGTAAGTAACCTATTTAGGGTTCTTACTCAACCACAAGACCCCAACTCCCCATCGCTTCCACCAAACCCTTTCCTAGGGTTAGAAAAGGCTACAAGCCTAGAGCCCCAATTAGGTCTCTTAACAGAGAAAAATGTAATTTTCCCCTAAACCCTCCAAACGACTAGGGTTCTTCATTTGGGGTTTGTGTTTCCCACACCCACACCTTAAATATTCTTGAGGTTTTGAGCCTGTACAGGTCGTACACTACCCATTCACAAAATTGGCCCAAAAGCTAGGGTTTGTAAGCATTTCCTGGCTGATTTCAGACTGTCAAAGTTTCCTCACACCAAATAGACTGGTGGAGCCTCATCCTGATCACCAGGCCTTGCCAAGACCCCCAAATAAATTTTACAAAAGGAAATTCTTCAAAATATGAGCACCCCTGCAAGTTGTGTGACTTTTACTCCTGGTCTTTCCTAGCCAGACCCTATCTGGCTCGCCTAGGGCAAGACCTTGCTAGCATCTCCTGCACTCAAAAAAAACCTACCAACTAGCATATGTATAAGCATGGTGTCTAGGAACTATTTCCAAAAGTTCGTATGGTTTGTACGGTGGAAAAGCACTCTAGCACCCCATTTTCTAAAAATAGTCTAGTTCAGACCAGCAATAGGGCAACAAAGAACTATTTACAAAATGATGCTTAAAAATTGTACAAGAAGCTATCTAATGAATTAAAAATTCTTGAATGACAACTACATTACATTATACAACAAAGTAGAAAGAAATCTAATCCATTAAAACTTAGTTAAGATGCAAAAGTCAGGAATTTTTGCACATAACATTGTTTTCTTTAATTTCACAAGATTTCACTAAAACATTCAAGCTTCTAACCCTACTCCAGGGTTGAATCATCCCCTATATAGGCTCCAAAAATAGTTGAGTACCTTTGGTCAAACCTCTTGTTGACCTAATATTGCAAATTATAAAACCCTCTGTGTTTTCTAACCTTTGACAAGGTTGGCAACCTAGACAAGTTAGAGCTTCAAAACCCATCCATGCTTTCCACCTCCCAATCCATTGATCACAACAGATCAAATTTTATTCCTAATCCACCAAATGCCAACAAAAATGGTCAACATGACCTAAAGATAACACAACCAAAATAGAACTTCATACAAAACTTCTAGAAAACCTAGTATTTTCCAGGTGCTCCTACACCATTCTCCCCCTCTCAGCCCAAACACTTAGGGTTGGAAGGAGAGATCAAGGATCGGTCAATGCCCTACTTTTTGAACTCAGCTTCATCCACCCAAGTAGCCTCAGATTCATGCTTATGCTTCCACTTGATGAGGTGTTCCATGTACACCTTTGTGTCTTGTGGCCTTCTTCGCCCTTGACTCTAAAATCTTCTCTGCGTGAGGCTTGTCCTAAGTAGGTAAGGTCATGTTGTTGATGTCTTTGAAGATCTCCTTACTATCTTGATCAAAGTCCTTGATTGTCCCCTTCTACTTGATCAAATCAGCAACATTGAACACTGGTGAGATGCCTAGATTGGTAGGTAACTCCACCTTGTATGCATTCTGCCCATACTTGGCCAATATCTTGCATTGACCCACTCTCTTCATCTGTAACTTGGTTTACATTCCCTTCTACAACCTGGACTTGTTAAGGTGGACCATAACATAGTCCCCTACTTGAAATTGCACATCTTTCCTTGACATATCTGCCTTCTCCTTCACTTTTTGTGTAGCCTCAGTGACTATTGTCTTGATCTGCACCTAAATCTCCTTCATGGTCTGACTAAATTATTCTGCATGTCCACTCCTATTCTCCATAGATCCAAGGTCTCTAAGCTCACATATGCCTCTTGGGTGCATCCCATACACAACCTCAAATGGACTCTTCCCTGTGGTCCGACTGACACTATCATTATAAGCATACTCAACTTGTAGGATAACCATATCCCATGTCTGTCCATATTCCTTAGTTAGGCACCTTAAAAGATTACCAAGCACCCTATTAACCACCTCTATTTGACCATCAGTCTGAGGATGGTAAGCTGATCCAAATGACAGATTTATACCCAATCTACTCCATAGAGTCTTCCAAAAGTGACTCATGAACTTCACATCCCTGTCTAAAATAATGCTCAAAGGAAATCCATGGATCCTCACAACCTCCTTGAAGAAAAGATGAGCTATGTAGCTAGCATCATGAGTAGTTTTGCAAGGAATGAAATGAGTCATCTTACTAAATCTATCTACCACTACATAAACACTATCAAAACCAGTCTTGGTCTTAGGAAGGCCTACCACAAAATCCATGCTCACACACTCCCATGGTCTGTTAGGAATGGGCAAGGGTTGATATAAACCAACATTTCTAGCTCCTCCCTTAGATTTCAGGCACACTACACACTGTTCCACATACCTTCTAACATATCTTGCCAACTTAGGCCAGTAATAAAATCTTTGCACTAGTTCTATAGTCTTATTAATGCCAAAATTCCCACTAAGACTGCCATTATGTTTTTCCTGAATCAAATTTTCCCTCATTGAACCTCTTGGAACACATAACTAATTTCCCTTAAACAATAACCCACTTTTCAAAGTATATTCAGAGTGTTGGCTATGGAAATGGTTCTCAAAGTTAGAACATACCTTATAGACCTCTGAAAAGTCTTCATCTTCTCCATATAGATCCTTGAAACTCTCTATGCCAATGCTCTTGATTTGTATCTCTTACACTGTCAACAATCTCCTGCTCAATGCATCTGCCACTTTGTTTAGCTTTCCCTTCTTGTGCTTGATGGTGAAGGTAAGATCTTGGATGTATTCCATCCACTTCAAATTCCTATTAGTCAACTTCTCTTGAGTGTTGATAAAACTAAGTGCTTGATTGTCAGTAAAGACTACAAACTCCTTGGGTAGAAGATAATGCCTCCATTTCCTAAGTGACTGAACCAAAGCATAAAGTTCTAAGTCATAGGTTGAATATTTATTCTTTGCTTCATTGAGCTTTTCACTAAAGAAGGCTATAGGTCTACCCTCTTGACTAAGCACTCCTCCTACTGCAACTCCACTAGCATCACATTCAACAGTGAACAACTTATCAAAGCTAGGTAATAAGAGAATTGGCTGAGTTGCCACCTCTTGTTTCAGTTTCTCAAACCCTTTCTCAGCTTCTTGAGTCCACACAAACTTAGTTTTCAAACCACCCTTCATTGTATCTAGAACTAGTGCACATATACCACTAAATTTTCTTATGAATTTCCTATAGAATTGAGCTAATCCATGAAAACTTCTTACCTCTGTCCTTGTAGTTGGTGTAGGCTAATTTAGAATGGCTTCCACCTTGCTTGGATCCATCTTCAGTGATCCTTTTGACACTACAAAACCCAAATAGACAAGATCTTTCTTAAAGAACTCACACTTCTCTAGATTGATGGCCAACTTTTCTTCTTGCAACCTTCTAAGAACTTGCTCCACATGTTTTAGATGCTCTTTTGCTATCTTGCTGTATATGAGGATGTCATCAAGATACACTACCACAAATATCCCTGTAAAGTCCTTGAGCACTTCATTCATGAGCCTCATGAATGTGCTAGGGGCATTAGAGAGGCCAAATGGCATCACTCTCTACTCATATAACCCATCATTTGTCTTAAATGCTATCTTCCACTCATCACCATCCTTAAGTATGATCTGATGGTATCCACTCTTGAGATCCAACTTTGTGAAGAATTGAGCACCTCTAAGACAATCCATCAAGTCTTCAATTATAGGAATAGGAAACCTATACCTAATGGTGATCCTATTTATTGCACTAGAATCAGTGCATAACCTCCACTTACCTCCTTTCTTGGTTGTTAAAACCATTGGTACTGCACATGGGCTGATACTCTTTTGAATCAATCCTTGATCCAATAATTCTTGCACTTGCCTAGCTACCTCCAAATTCTGATCTAGTGTGAGTTTGTATGTTGCCTTGTTAGGTAATGAGGCTCTAGGTATGAAGTAAATTTGATGACTTATAGCTCTCTTTGGTGGTAGAGTTGCAGGTGTACCATCACTAACTATACTCTTGTACCTATCAAGCAACTTTTGGACTGCTTTCGGTAGGACTATCGTTTCAGTCTTAGCTTCCTCTTTGGGTTGTATCATAACCACATATCCTTCATCCCCTTGATGTAGGTTCTTAAGAAACTCCTTACCACTACTCAATATGATGTTTGGTGTCTTTGACTGTCCTTCTTCTCCCTCTAACAATGACTACAACTTGAAAGTCTTCCCATCCTTCTTGAATGATATGGTATTCTCTTTCCCATCATACATAACACTTCTATCATACTAGCATGGTATTCCCAAGAGTAGATGGCATGCATCCATGGGTAAAACATCACAAACTAACTTGTCTTTATATCCTCCAATGGAGAACATCACCATTACTTTCTCATTCACTAAAACACTCTGCCCTTTGTTTAGCCATGTGACTTTGTAAGGGTTAGTATGAGGTACTTTCTCCAATTTCAGTTTCATTACTGCCTCCTCTGAGATGATATTATCTGTTGAACCTAAATCTACTATGACCTTGCACACTTTTCCAAGTATCTTTCACCTTACTCTAAATAGAGCTCTTCTCTATTTTGGTTCTTCCTTAACCAGTTGTTTGATCAAAACTTTGTTGAACATCAGATTCTCTCCTACCTCAGATTCTATATAACTGACCACAGATGCCTTAGGACTCATGGTGTCCTCTTGTACATAAGCCACTCTCTTTTCATTGCTTGATGAAGAAGCTTTCTTTGGGCACATATAAGCAGGGTGACCTACTAGTACACAATGGTAACACTTCATGTTTGCAAAATAAGAATTACTCCTGCCTGCTCCTCTTCCTCTGTTTGAACCTCCTTGAGGTCCTCTACCCCTATTGTATCCTCCTCTTGAAGATGTTTCACCTCCATGCTCTGTGAGCTTAGACTCTCCTTGGTTTCTTTGGTCATTACCTCTACCTTGGTAGCGACCATGCTATCCTCTTTGATCTCTTTGATCTCTTCCTTTGCCTCTGCCCTTAGAAGTCTGATCTTGCTTCCTCTTGTTCCTTTCCTCAATCTTGATAGCCAATTGGTAACACTGATGTACTATCTTAGGACTCAAAAGAGACATCTCTTCTTGGATATTCCACTTCAAACCATTAAGGTACCTAGCCACCTTAAGACTTTCATCCTTTGTAACATTGGAACTCATACAAAGTTTTTGAAACTCTTCAGTATAAGAGTTCACTTCTTGGTCCTTCTACCTTAAGCTTTGCCTCTTCTTGTGTAACTGAATCTCATAGTCATCTGGCATATAGGCTTCTCTTACTTTGGCCACCATTCCTTTCCAAGTAGAGATAGGCTGCTTGCCTTCTTTTTCCCTCTCTATTTGAATAAATTTCCACCAAGTCAAGGTAGTTCCTCTTAGTCTTGATTTAGCCACCTTTACTTTCTATGCCTCAGTGATATCATCACATTCAAAATGGTTTTCCATGCCCTCTATCCAATCCATGACCAAATCAGGTTCTATTTTCCCACTGAACAGTGGTATGCCCTCAAGTCCTTTTCCACTCAATGCCTTTAATGCTTTCAAGAAAGGTTATTCCTCCAAAACAGGGTCAGGTTTAGGGATCTTGTCTTCCTCTGCAACTTCTTCTTCCTTTGGTATTTTTCCTTCCAACTTCACATTGTTCAATGCTTTCTCAAGTTGCTCTATCCTTTCTTTTAACGACTTATTGTCTTCCTCTTGCTCTTCAACCATCTTGGCTAATTTTTCATTTGCCACCATGATGGGAGAATCACTAGACTCAACCTCTAACATATAAAATGCTTCCCAAATATTTAACTCGCTCTGTTACCAATCTGATAGGGCTACGATTGGATGGAAATCTCATTGTCCCATGCTCTGAGTCCTTGTTCTTGAGAAATCCTAGGTGACCTTTTCACCCTGAATTTTAGGTCCTATCATAGGTATAAGCACCCTTGGTCCTATTGGACAACCCCACTATTAGCACCCTTCTTCTCACGAAGCCAATCTTGGTGCCTTGCCATTATCTCACCCTTGACCCTTATTCTCCCTAAAGGCCAAATTCTCTCAACATTCAATTTGATTCTTGCAGGGGTGTGAAAATGTTGTAAAATATTGTAAGTAACCTGTTTAGGGTTCTTACTCAACCACAAGACCCCAACTCCCCATCGCTTCCACCAAACCCTTTCCTAGGGCTAGAAAAGGCTACAAGCCTAGAGCCCCAATTAAGCCTCTTAATAGAGAAAAATGCAATTTTCCCTTAAACCCTTGAAATGACGAGGGTTCTTCATTTGGGGTTTGTGTTTCCCATACCCACACCTTAAAGATTCTTGAGGTATTGAGCATGTACAGGCCGTACATTGCCCATTCACAAAATTGGCCCAAAAGCTAGGGTTTGTAAGCTTTTCGTGGCTAATTTCAAACTGTCAAAGTTTCCTCACACCAAATAGATTGGTGGAGCCTAATCCTAATCACTAGGCCTTTCCAAGACCCCCAAATAAATTCTACAAAAGGAAATTCTTCAAAATCTGAGCACCCCTACAAGTAGTGTGACTTTTACCCCTGATCTTTCCTAGTCAGACCCTGCCTAGCTCGCCTAGTGCTAGAACTTGCCAGTATCTCCTGCACTCAAACAAAACCTACCAGCTAACATATGTACAATAATGGTGTCTAGGAACTATTTCCAAAATGATGTACAGTTTGTACAGTGGAAAGGTGTTGTAGCACCCCATTTTCTAAAAAACAGTCTAGTTCATACCAACAACAGGGCAACAAAGAACTATTTACAAAAAGATTCTTAACAATTGTACAAAAAGTTGTCTAATGAATTCAAAATGCTCAAATTCAAACTAAATTACATTCTACAGCAAAGCAAAAACAAATCTAATCCATTAAAACTCAGTCAAGATGCAAAAGTCAAGAATTTTTGCACATAACGCAGTTTTCTTTAATTTCACAAGATTTCACTAAAACATTCAAGCTTCTAACCCTGCTCCAGGGTCGAATCATCCCTTATATAGGCTCCAAAAAAATTTGAGTACCTTTGGTCGAACCTCTTGTTGACCTAATATTGCAAATTATAAAACCCTCTGTGTTTTCTAACCTTTGACAAGGTTGGCAACCTAGACAAGTTAGAGCTTCAAAACCCATCCATGCTTTCCACCTCCTGATCCATTGACCACAACAAATAAATTTTTATTCCTAATCCACCAAATTCCAACAAAAATGGTCAACATGACCTAAAGATAACACAACCAAAATAGAACTTCATACAAAACTTCTAGAAAACCTAGTATTTTCTAAGTGCTCCTGCGCCAAATAGACTTGAATGTTGAAATTATCTTAATTCGAGAAACAAAATGTAGAAGGACAACTTTGATAAAATGATCAAATATGTTTGGCCAAAGGAAAATTATTGCATTTATGAGGAATATGGAGTTTCTAGAGGAATTTATACCATTTGGAACCTGAATAGATTGATTTGTTATAAGGGTTTCAATAATCATAACTCCTCAGTTATAGCTTTTGAAGATGGGTGGACTAGTGTGAAGTGAAACCTTATAAAATTTTATGCCCCTAATATCAGAGGTGAAAAAAATATTTTTTAGGACTCCTTATCAGTGCTTCTATATAATAATAAAAAATGTGAAGTGGATGCTTACTAGGGATTTTAATAACCCCCTTTACTCTTCTAAGAATCTTGGTTGGGTGGATGATTTCTCTGATAGTATGTTAGACTTTAATAACTTTATCTCCACTGAATTTCTCCTGGATATGCAGATTTTAGGCTCTAAATTCACCAGGTCAAACAAGTTCCATGGTCAAGATCACATATAGGTTAAGTTGGATAGAGTTATGATCTCTCGTCACTAGGACATTTTACCTAAATTATAGTTATCTACTCTCCATAGATCTACTTCTAATCACAATGCTCTTATTTTAAAATGGGAGGAACAATGAAGTTTTGGTCCTTATCCATTTAGATATGAGATTATGTGGAATCTATACCCAAACTTCAAAGAGTCGAGCAAGCAATGGTGGAACCTTCCCTGTCAAGGTACTCTTATGTTTTGGGTAGCCTAAAAACTCAAAATAGTACTATTGAATGTTCAAGGCTAGAACAAGGTTACTTTCGAGAACATATTTTAGACAGAAAAAGAAATCTTATTAACCTCAAGTCTATCCAAAAGAATATGGAAAGGGGAGTATTTGATGAAGAAACCCTCACTAAATAAAAATAATGAATGAATGAATTATTTCTTACAGGAAGAAAACAAGAGATATTTTAGAAATAGAAGTCTAGGGTGTAATGGCTACAATGAGATAGGAATATAAAAGGAAATCAATAATCTACCCTAAAGCACAAAAGAAGAAACAAGATATGCTCTTTGGTCAAGGTCAATGGAGATCTTCTTACCACAGATGAAGACTTGGAAGTTGAGGCTATGTCCTTCAAAAATGTTGGTTCTCATCATGAGCCCCTTCCTAATGATTTGGACTCCTTATTGGAAGTTATCCCGAAGGTGGTGCAAGAGGAAGATTTTAATACTTTGGGAAACAAGGTTTCTCTATAAGAGGTTATATCTATTGTTTTCTCGTTTGCTACTTATAAAGCCCCTGGTGTAGATGGTTTCCCCCCAAAAATTTTTGAGGACTTTCAGGAAATTATTTCCTAAGACATTTTTGTTGATAAATTGTTTTTAAGAATAGGAAGGCTTCTTTGTTAAATCAATTCAACTTACAATTTTTCCTAAGAAAGAAGATGTGATCTATCTACTTTATTATTTCCCTATTATCCTTTACAATATGGTTTATAAAGAAATTGTGAATAGGCCAAAGACCTTATTGGATAAAACAATTTGTAAAATTTGAAAAGGTTTTGTTGTTGGAAAGAAGATATTGGATGCAGCTATACTTTCCCATGAGTTTATCCATTCCATGGACCATTCCAAGAACCCATGTATGGTACTTAAACTAGAGAAGGTATGTTGTCTAAATATGTTAGGGGGTCTAGGGATTCATAGATTAAAGATGTTAAATAAGGCTATCCTAACAAAAAATGGGTTGGTATCTGATTCAAGGAAAGAGTGGATGAACATCCTTAGTGCTAAATATATGGGAAATGATCCCCTTGGTTCATTATTATCCTCTCAAGAATGGCCTAAAGGTTCATTTTTTTTTATTAAATCAAGGGTTATGCTACAACAAGGTGTTAGAATAAAAGTTGGGAATGGGAGGTCTATTAGTTTTTGGAAGGGTGCTTGGGGAAGTAGTCATCTTTTAGCTTCACTGACCCAATTAATTCTTTTCAAAAAAGACCTCCAAATATCATATCGAACTTAAGTTCATGGTTATATTGACTATTCTGAAGGTTCACCTAAATGGAGAAATTTTAAAAAAGATGTCCTTGATTTGACAATAAGTAGAGGAATCAATGTGTTGGCTTGTTTTGAGATGATTTCAACTCTTAAATTTATTTGATTGGAGAGTGTTGTTTAGCCCTTCACGGAGGAAAATATGAATGGATTTGGAGTGATGATAGATGAGGAACCTTTTTAGTTAAAGAAACTTATAATATATTGGATCATGTTCCTCTTAATGATCAAAATTTTAATTGGATTAAAATATGGAATTCCAAGTTAATTGAAAAAAACTAACTATTTTTGGTGGGTTGTAATGCATGAAAAAGTCATCATTGTTGATGTCCTTAGTAGGAAAGGATTTCAATTTGTTAATTGATGTTCTCTTTGTCTGGCTGGTGAAGATACTATTCCTCATCTATTTCTTCAATGCTTATTTGTGAGAGAATTCTAGTATTTGGCACTTCACAATTTGCTGATTGATTAGGTGTTTCTAGCCAATTTAAAAGACATGGTTAACCAATAGGATTTTGGACCTTTTTGCATCCTATCACTAAGGAATTATGGTAGAAGATTCCACCTTTTGTTTCTTGGCATCTATGGAAAGGGAGAAACAAAAGAATATTTAGGGAAAAGAAAAGGAGCTATGGTGAGGTCTTTCAATGTATGAAACAACAAATCATGGAAAATTTGAACTTGAAAGTTTTTGGTTTTTCTTAAGTTATGCCAAATTATAAGGACCTTAGAATAAAGAAGCTATGGGGAGAAACCATTAGTTAAATAATATTAATTGGGATAACATTCTCAATAGGAAAATGATAGTGTGAGAGCCTTCGTTGGTTGACTAGGTCAAATTAAACTTTAATGGTTGTTGCAAAGGTAGTTTGTGAGTGTTGCAATAGCTGGAGGTTTTATTAGAGACCATAAAGGGAGATTTTTAGAAGCCTATTCTAAATGTATGGGAATAGCTACCAATCTTGAAGTGGAAGCCACTGCTTCCTAGAGAGGTATAAAGAGACTATAGGAACTCAAATTTACTATAGTCATAATAGAGGGGGACTCTAAATTGATAGTTGAGTCACTAAGTGGTCAGGCTAAGCCCCCTTGGAAGATAAAGAGCATGATCCAAGATTCAAAAAAAGTGATCAATTCTTTGGACCAGTACTCTTTGCATCACATCTTTAGAGAGGGGAACAAATCTACCAACTTGGTCTCAAATGTTGGCTATCTAACACTTAATTCCTTTTTTGGAATTTGAAGAATATCTCATCAAGGATAAAATATTGGGTTTAAAAGGATTGTTTGATTACTTTCAGTTTTATTTGAGGAAATGGTGTCTCAAATAACATAGACCATGGAGATCCATACTAGTCATGGATATCGGATTTTTTTTAGTTTTTGCTGCCCTTTTTTGAATTCAAATCTTCTAGCTTAGTTACTGACATGTAAATGAAGTGAAATAATGGTAACTAATAATCTGATCTTGCTTATGTAAGCTTGTATATGTTATTTATCAATGTAGTATTATATAATGTGGTAGACAATCAAGTTTGGAATGATGATAAAGGAAAACATTAAAGGAAATATAATCCCCTATAAAAACTCATCTAACTACCTGGTCACCTCAAATAAGACAAGAAATAAGGGAAAGGTGAGTTTTAATGGGATTTAACCTTATGAAATTAATTCTCTAAAGGGTAATCATTTTAAGTAGATATTATGTATTGAGGGGGAAGGATTTGACATGACTTTTCAATTATTCTATACAATCACAAAGGAAATGAGAATTATTTTTCTTATGCCTTTGAGATTGTGAAGTACACCTATAAAGGCTTCTCGCACATTTCTAAGGCCTCCTAATATAGATATCATTTCAATAGACCCACAAGCTATAGATGGATTTTAATTTTCTTAATAAATTTGTATATTGTTGACCTTCACATGAATTATGGGTGTTGGCCTAAGATTATGGCTATCAAGACAAAGTCTCAATTGGCCTTGAACCATGAAAGAACCATTATTAAGTTTTTTGGTGGACCTTTGAAGAAAAATGGAGATTTTGGTAGTGTCTTTTAGAAAATGTGTGGCCTAGTTTCTCTCTAATTTTTTTGTAAGAATGATTATAACTAGAGGTTTGTTAACTTCCTTCTCATTTGTGCTATTTCTATAGAGGGAAAAAAATTACATTTTCTTGCAGTCACAAAAAAATCATGGGGAGCCCTAGGAAGCATTCTGAGCCACTTTCATGTGTACCACTTCACAAAAATATTGAGCTTTATAATCTCTTTGAAATTTTTTGAATGACCCCCTTATTCATGGAAATGAAGGGTTACAATAATGATTTAACATAAAAATTCTACAACTCTCGATGTGAAGACAAAGTCCAAATAGCAGCATAATGTTTGCGATGAATCCAAAGTTAATTGCAAAGGAAACTAGCTTGGATTGTAGTAGTCTAAAAGTGGAAAAGATTAGTATCAAAAACTATTAAATATTCTTTGATAGCTTCCTAGAAGGCAAGGAGAAGCTTTAACTTTGTCAAAATGGATATGATAGAGAAAGGCTCCTTGCTTTGTATGGGATAGTCAACGTGAATATTATGAAATACTTTACACTAGTAGGCAAGTATACTACTATACATCGGTATAATTTTCCTTTTCTCAATCACATTAGAAGGAAAGGAAAGATGAATATTCCATTTTTTTTAGTTTCTTCCCTCAAGTAATGTAACGCTAAACAGGCCTCGTTGTTCCTCCACTAGGGTCTAATTCAAAGATAATACAACTATGTCTCTTCTAAAAAACCCCTGCCTAGCCCTTCTATGGTGTTTGACCCCTAAGATAACAAAGCCTTGAATAACCATCCTAACCCTCACTCTAATCCTAATCCTCACAAGAATCATGGTGAGAGTACCTCCTCGACTATGGCTCAAAAAAATTTATTCCCTCCAAAGTATTGATCCTAATGTACCCTTTGCGACTAAATTTTTTGTCATTAACTAGTTGTTAACAAAAGGGTACCCATTTGTTTCAACTATGAAAGGTAATAAAATTATTGGCATCCCTTCTAGTAACCCTTTTGGTGTTAAAATAAAGAGCCAAGAAAGTATGGAACCAAGAATGGTGAAAATAAATTACAATTAAAATTCAGGATGAGGAGGGATGAGGCAATTTTGATGATTCAAGTAGTGGCAAAGGCAGGATAAGATCGACTAGATTGGTAGGACAATCTGCATAAGGAGAAAAGATATTTGTTGAAGAACCAAAAGAAAAACCTCTGGAAGAGGAGCATCCCTTAGACCTTATTAAGAAAGAGATAGTGGTGGTTCTTGATGAGGATCCCAAGGAAGACTATATTAGCAATGAGGAAAATGATGAGGAGGTAGGCACTAATGAATAGGTTGTGAAGGATTTAGAAGAATATGATGATGAAGGAGACAAAAAACAACAAAATATTATGAAGATGTGAATATGAAAACAATGGGGGACCCTAAAAATGAAATGGAGAGGGATGATGGGTCTATCCAGTTTTACAAGACTATGTTCTTTATGTTATAGTAAAATGTTAGTAGGCTAGACAAAGTGTTCAACATACTGATCTCTATGAGTCATGCTATAATGAGGAGGGAAATATTTAGAATAGTGGGTCACGCTATGACAAAAGTCAAGAAATGGCTAAGGAGGAAGGATTCCTCTTAGGAAATACAGGTGTCACTGAAAGACAAAGTAGCTAAAGAGAACGATGCTTGGAATGAGGAGCTAGAATAGTTGAAGATGGAATGGGACTTGATTAGTAGTCTAAAAAACTAGTTAAGACTTTCTTTGTCGTTATTTTTGGCCTCCAATCGTAGGTCCTTGTTGGGCCTACGTGCCCCAATGCTTAATCTATTTTTCTACTTTTGGTTGTTTCTTTCAAACTATCTTATATTTTATTGGTGACTATTGCTCAACCATTTGGAATTTACTATTTTCTTTTTGGCGTCTATCTATTGTTTTAGTGTGTTTGTTTTATTGTGTTGAACTACTAGCCTTGAGGCTTGATCTACAATATTTATCTAGGTTTAGGGCTCTTCCCTCTACTTTTTTAATAAAAAACAAAAATTAAAAATAAAATATCGCTTATGTGCTTTTAATGTTGCTTTACAATTAGTGAGAATGGAGAATAATCACACCCATACATTTTTTATTAAAAAAATTATCTATTTAATTTTGAAAATATTTTTAGTTTTACTTATTTATTGTATACAATACTTTAATGAGATTTGATGTATAACATGTGATTAAGAATGCACAATAATTATTTCAATACTTTTCTTATTTTAAACTCTTTTATTGTATTTAACTATGAATTTTTATTTTATTTTATTTATTTATTGTAAATGATACTTTTGTGACATTCAATGTATATCATGTAATTAATAATGTGAGGCAATCATCCCAATACTTTTATCCTTTTAAATTTTTTTATTGTTTTGAATTGTATCTTTCTTTTAATTTATTTACTAAAATATGATATATTTGTGAGATTCAAAGTGTATCATGTGGTTTCTAATGATTTATTAAACTCACTTTCATAACTAATATTTACTAGTACTTGCTTTCTTTGTTTAAATTTTAAATATATTTTTAATGCTTATAATGTGAAAAAAATTATTGTAGAGAAGTAAATTTATAAACTAAAATATATTTATTTTACTAATTTTTTATGCATAAGATAAACTAATAAAGATAAGTAAATAATTTTAGGAGAAAGAGTTGATAGAATAATATTATCAAATATGTTTATGAAATAATAAATAATTTTTCATATGATTTTCTTTTATCAACATATTAGACTTATTCATTGAAGATTATCATCTATGATTTCAAATTTTTATCCATAGGAGTATCCTCACCGACTCTAGCCTAGCAGGTTCCCTTTACAGGGTGAGCTTGGAGGTGAGACTAGTCCCCTAAGGCCATGCGGTAACCAACACACGCCCCAAGTGTGCACGGTGAGGTAAGTCATGAGCCAGGGAGTCTAACCCAAGACCTTGGGGAGAAAACCAAAGACTTAGACCAACTCCACTAACCCACTAGGGCTCTATGATTTCAATTATTGTTTTTTGATGAAGCCTAAAATTAAAAATTTATGTGAGAATGTTTTAGATATAATTTTTTTGATATGGGTCAATGTGTTCCAAAGTGATACCCATGTTTATAGAAATGAATTTGATTCATAGTTTCTATAATACATTTCTCTAATGACATAAATTAATTGGTCTAGTTACTTGGTATTCAATGCTTCTTTAGCTATGTATATTACTTTGACGAAATGGTTTCAACGCCCTTTTGTTTCACACATTTCTTAACTAGTATTTATTTCTAACCTTTCTTTGGAAAATTGAGATGTATATATATAACCTATGATTTGATAATACTTGGTTTTGTAGATGATTTCCTTAACACATGGATTTCTAAGGTATAAAAACTAACTAATCTAACAAATTGTAATGTATTAAATTTATAATTTACTTTTAAACATTTATAATTTACACAAATAAATTATTTATACGCTCTAGATTATGTACTTAAGATAGTTATATTAGCTAGTGGCATAAACCTACTATAGTCAAGGGAAAAAGGTAGTGTAAAATATTACATCTCATAATTTTCACTCTATACATGGGAATGTGTAGGATCATCATGGAAAAAATAGGCCATTAAGTGGTGAAAAAATTAGAAAAATCAGAGTTAGGTAGCCTGATGTAAAAATTTGAATAAGTTATCTATATTATTTCAAAAATATGTATGAATAGAATCTGTAGCAAATTCAATGTAATTTATAAACTACTAGTTTTATTTAAAAGAAAAAAAAAATTATGTGAAAATTTGAAATTTCAATGTAGTAGTACTTAAATTTCAAGGAAAAAATAAGTAGGTGTCTATCTGACCACCCTAACCACAATAAAATGATAATTATTTTTTATAATATTTAATATATAATTAGAGGACTCATGTCTGCATGTGATGCATTTTTTTTTTAATTTTTGTCCAAGTAAATAACTAATTATGATTTTTTTATTACAACTTTTAGAAAATGTAAAAACCTGTATGTTTGATGACCTTAACTTGGTCAAAATTTCATGAAATTCCATTTTTTTTAATCCTATAGTATGTGAAGCATAGAATGTGATGCATGTTTCAGATTCAAAAAATGTGATACTATTTGAAAGCTATAGATGTTTTTCAATTAGCCTATCAATTAGGACTTTAGTCATAATTCAAAAAAAAAAAAGAATAATAATTATTTATAAATTCAAAGTAAAGCATAATATATATTAGTGGAAAGCTGAGAATCTCCTTTAAAAACCCTTTTCATTTCATCAAAATTGGGTTAAAAAAAGTCATCAACTACATACCCACCATATCGCCACTTTTTGGCCCATCGTGGTCTTGCACATATCCACATTACACTCACTTTTCATGTCCATTTTAGTTGTAATTTTTAGGTTTCATGAAGCCTATTTCTTAATTATTTTCCATTATTATATTTTTCTAAACTTTATCTTTGATTCTATATTGTTATGCTTTTATTAATTTGTTTTTCCATTATGGTTAGACTAATCTATAATTTTGAAGAGATCTCTACAATTATAGCTTCTTCCCTAATAATAAAAATCTAATGAGTTTTTAATTTTCTTTTTGATGACTCAAACCCTAATTCCATATTTTCCCTCACTAATAATTCTTATTTTATCTATAAAAGACCCTTAGGGATCCATTAAAGCTCCTATAACTAGTCAATCAAATTATTATTTTTAATCATTTATTAATCAGATTATTTTTATATTTATTCCTTTTCGCCCTCTTGGATACTTGTTGGATCATCACTTGTGCATTTCGTATTTCCCCATTCTCTTTGATTTTATTCTTATTCAAGGCTTTGTTTTCTTAATTTAATATTTTGGCTACAACATTAGAACTAGAATTATTTTATGGTTCTTAGATGTTTTATTATATTGTTAATTTTTTATATCCATGTGCCAATTTCTTAGATGAGTTTATAATAAAAAATTTCTTTGGTCTCTCTTGTTATAGACAAACATGACTTCTCTTGGGATCTCCCAATAATTGTAACTTATCCATTGATGCTTATATTTTCTTCTTGGAGACAACAATTCCTTCTCTACTCTATTTTATAAAAATTCCTATAAAAATTATTCTTTTTTTATCATATTTAAGAAATTTATCCATTGTTACTCCTCTTCCTTCTTGGTGACAACAATTTCCTTTCTCCTCTATCTTATTAAAAATCACATAAATATTATTTCTCCTTTAAATAATATTTAGGGATTTTCTATCATTTTTCTTCCTTTCTTCTTAGAGATAATATCATTTCATTTTCCACACTTTTTATATTAGTTTATTTTCTATTATTGATTAGATAATACATAAATAAACATGTGTTTAGTTGGCCTAAAAAAAGAAGAGAAGTAGTAATGGTTGGCCAAAATTGAAATTAAATAATATAAATTCAAGGTTTATATCCAATTTTATGGTATTGATCTTACACCAACAAAAATCACATAGAACATAGAAAATGTAAAGCTTACATTCTAAAATGTATAATAATGGGTGAATGAATAGGCATAATAAATATACAGTTTTGTTGAATACATTTAAATATATTTATATATAGATAATATAAGGGATAAATGTTAAGGAATATGTATAGATAAGTGAGTAGTGATACAGGAGAAGGAACCCATCTTTCACAAATGATTATTCCATTTGTTGATATGTGAACCTATTAAGATATTCTCTCAAAATAGGTGTAAAATTAAATGGTCCATACAAATAATCAGCAAGTATCACCATGACAAGGATGAATTATTTCTTTAATTTAAAAATATAAATAGTCTCTCCAATTATTATTGGTTTCTATGTGTGTTTTTCCTTTCATGTATTAATCTCTACTATAAGAAGGAAAATATTTTTTATTTATCTTTTAAAAATCATTTTCATAAATAGTTGGTGATATGTTCTTATAATTATTAATAAATCATTATTAATTATTGGGGCCTACTTTATTTTAGATTAATTATAAATTATACAAAGAACCATATGTGATTATTTATATTATCTCAAATTTCTTTTAATATTTATAATAAAACTATATTTTTTTATTATTGAGAGATCTACCATGTTCTTAGTGCTTATTTATAATTAATATAGTAGAAATTGCATATTTTATGATTACACTTTTCTTTATGATGCTACCTTTCCATAGTTTGCATAAATTGTAAATATAGGGCCACATGATGTTGATATGATGATCATCTTGGAAAAAAATGGTTTTATCTTGTATTGAGATTTTCTATTGGCATATACTTTTTGTGATGTATGTTACCCTAGTTAATGGGGCACTTGAGACTATTGTTAGGGTATTTGAGTAACAAACTTGTCTTCAAATCTGATTTTATAAGATGTTAATTATGTTGGTGTTTAATTAAGCATTAGTAACATAATATTTGTCCCAATTGTACATATTAGAAGAGATAATTATGCATAAATCATTGTCAAAATAAAATGTGATTCAACAATGTACAAATTTCAAGGGTTCATGTTAGAAACTATTGAAATAGATATTAATTATGTAGAGAAGGTTGAGTTAAAATTCAATTACCTCCCTCAAATTCTTTGAGAATATAAGAACCATTCTCATTTGAATAGTACTCTATCAAAAAAATAAAAGAAATGAAAATCATATATTACATTTTTTATTTGTTTTATGAACAATCATGCCAAACCAACATGGTGCTATTATACTAATTTGGTATTCTTTGTAATTGCAATAAAATTTATATTTCAGCTATTAGTTCTTTATCATATGTAATCATTTAATTGTTGATTATAAAAAAAATATAATATGATTTACTAATATAATTTATTACAAGATATGATCATGAAATTCATGTATTTTTATGTTGTTATAATATAAGTAATGATCTGTATTTGAATGATCTTGTCAAAATTTTAATATCAAGTATGTGTGTTAATTATAACACAATATGATTTTGTATAAAATTTAATTATGATAGTAAATACATATTAATAGCCTAAATGCATTTAAAAATTATGCATGATTGTATTAGTCATCTTTCAAAACCACTATCAATGTTAATAAATGTAATCTACCTTTAAAGTCACATTTTTCTTGTAGAATCAATGGAGGTTTTTTAAATTATCACATTCTTTAAATTTAGTAACAACATCCAAATGTACTATTAATTCAAATTGATAGACATATATATTCATAATTTTTTTTGTCAAATGTTATATGAATAATTGCTAAAGAGACATAAATGTGTGCTACTTCTAGCTATGTACTGCATAAATTATCAAAAACAAAAAATATATATAGTGATTAACTATAATACTATAATTATTTATATCTATCTACCATTAATAGTGCTTTAATAAATAGTTGATAGGCTATTTGTGTGAACTTTTCCTAGAATTTTCATCAGCCTTCCCAGTTTTTAACATTTTTGGCATCCACTCTAGGTCAGAAAAAAGTGAGATTTTTTAAATCTAATAATTAATTGAAGAGTTAGGGTTTTATATATGAGCCATGGTTTTAGCTTTGGGAAGCCCATTTTCTAAAGGAGAAAATGAAGACAAGAAGCACATAAAAACACCTAATATGAAGATTGTGGCAGCTATATTGTTGGCTACATTGGGCGGAAACACCTCCCCTTCTACAGATGACATCAACAACATCCTCGACTCAGGTACCCATTTCCCATCTCTAGCTTTATTATACTTAATCAATCTAGATCTAAAAATTGTTGGAGCTTTTTTTAGGTGATTATGGCATGGTGGTAATATGAAGGTGTTGGTTTTGTAGTTGGGATTGATTGAGATGATGAGAGAATAGAGCTTTTATTGGGTCAGTTGTAAGGAAGGAATTTGGTGGAAGTAATAGTGGTGGGAAGAGAGAAGTGTGCATTATTTCATCAACTGGAGGTATCATAGTTGTCATTGTTGGTGGTGGTGGTGGTAGTGGTGTCACTAGGGTTGTTTTCCCTAAAGCAAAAGGTAAGAAAGAAGAGAAGGTCAAAGAGAAAGAAGATTCTGATGACATAAGTAACTCTAATCCTAGGGTTTTTTATTTTCATTTCTATGTTTTGTGTTACGTCATTACTCACTATATAATTCTTGATTTTTTCTCCCACATAGATTTATTGTGTTGTAAGACAAGCTTTAGTGATTCAATATTTTATGGTTTGATCTTTTAGGGCAAGCAAGGTTTCAGGAATGTTGAGACGAAAGTTGGTGACTATTGATTTCATGGGAGTCAAGAAGGGGAATGATTTTCCCAAGGAAAAATGTAAGTTTTTTTTCTAGGTTTGCAAGGATTTGTGCTATGGATGTTTGTTGCATTGTGGTTTATGGCTTTTTTTATGAGATGGGTTAATTTTTTGGGTTGTTCTATTTGCAGGTCTTCATGATTTGTCTTGGATTAAGCCCAATATGATGCAAAGAGTTATGTCCTTGAATAAGGAGGTTGAAGGAATGTAGGCATTGAAGGGGTTGCCTTTTGTTCCAAACTCTAGGTATGGAACTTTGTGTGTAGAAAGGTTTAAAGAGATGATATGTTGTGGTTAATGTATGGCTTGTTTATTAGTTCCTACGAGGAGCTATAGTGGGTGGTTCAAATGTTAAACAATGATTAATATATTTGTTCATGGGAAATTAGAATTCATATTTTTCATGCATCTTTAAAACATCTTATGTTCAATGAAGATAAGAACACAAGTATTTATAAAATGACAATCATAGCATTATAGACTTAACAATACATAAAATGGTTACAAAGTCAAAATAAGATGGTACACCTTTTAATAGTAATAAATATTTGAAGAAGGTAGATAATTACATTTACCATTGTGTTTCAATATTTATAAATTCTATAAATGAGTGTGTCCATGATCATGATGGGCCAAAAAGTGGCAATATGATGGGTATGTGTAGGGTATGTGGCTGATGACTTGTTTTTTTACCCAAAATTGATGAAATAAAAAGGGTTTTCAAAAGAAATTCTCAACTTTTCATCAATATAAATTATGCTTTACTTTGAATTTAATAAATTATTATTATTCATTTCTTATTTGAACTACAGCTAAAGTCCTGATTGATAGGTTGATTGAAAAACATCTATAGCTTTCAAACGGTATCACATTTTTTGAATCTGAAATATGTGTCACATTCTATGCTTCACATACTATAGGATTTAAAAAAAAAAATTCATGAAGTTTTGACCAAGTTAAGGTGGTCAAACATACAAGTTTTTTATATTTTTTAAAAATTGTAATAAAAAATTCATAATTAATTATTTACTTCGAAAAAAATTACAAAAAAATATGCATCACATCGGGACATGAATCTTCTACTTATATCTAAAATCTTATAAAAAAATATTATCATTTTATTATGGTTAGGGTGGTTAGATAGACACCTACTTCTTATTCTTTCCCTAAAATTTAAGTACTACTGCATTGAAATTTCAAATTTTCACTAAATAGATTTTTTTTTAAATAAACCTAGTAGTTTAGAAACTACATTCAATTTTCTACAGATTCTATTCTTACATATTTTTGAAATAATATAGATAACTTATTCATTTTTTTACGTCAATTTTCCTAACTCTGATTTTTCTAAATTTTTCACCACTTAAGGGCTTGTTTTTTCCATGATGATTTTGCACATACCCAAATAGTTTTTTCTTTAGTACTCAAAAATTACATATTCATGAAAGAAAGATCTTTTCATCCACACCTGAAAGCTTCCATCACTAATACAAGAAATGACTTGCTTATTTGGAGTGGTTTGAGCATATCCCAGTGTAGCTCCAACTGACCAACCAATTGATCCATACTGCATTTGGAACTGATACTTGTAAAATCAGCATTAGATTAAATCATTCAACACTGGCACAAACCCAAGAATAGAAAAATAACATCATAAGTTACTGGTCTTGGGAAAAAGGGACTCCCATTTTATACTAAATATTGTAGTTGGTTATTGGAATAAAATATCACTTGTAAGGGAAACAATATCACAGTTTCATTGTGAATTATAGACTTTTAACATAACCCATATGTAGAATAGCATGCTTTGTAATATGGTGCATTTATAGAAGCATGAGAGGACTATTGGGCATGTACACAATTTCTGTTCTACACAAGATCTTAACCACAATCTCAGATTCTCAACCTTCGCATTAAAATTTTTAATTTTATAAAAGCAAAAAAGATCTATTCTATTTATTTTTTAGACTAAACCTGATAACTAATTCCAAATAGGGGCATGAATAATTGCAATACATTGTAGGAATTATTTTTAGTTCAAAGTTTTAACATAGAGGCAACATGTTAAAACTCATCAGCACAATAAACAAGGTATTATAGTTTTATGAACTTCTTCAAGGGAAAGAGTATTGAGAGGGCTTTTAATTTACACTCATTTCTCTAGGAGTTTAAGCTTTTGGCAATTGAACCAAGTGTCACCAGTTTCAGCAATGACAGCTATAACATCTGATAGCATGGCTTGCAACCAAGCAGTTCTTATCCATTAATATAAAAGAATAAGAACAAAATCAATAATTGAATTATCGACTGACCATAAGTTATTTCATAATATGGAGGGATTCTTTACAATCTTACCTGAATGTGTTTGAATAACACATTGACTCTAAGAGCCTTATTTAGAGCACCTTTCAAAGGAAGACCACTAGGTACAAAGATACACTGATAATTCTCAAAGGTTGTTGCGTTGTGCTTCAACTTCTTTGCAAGGGCTTCTAAGAAGTCTTTCATTAGTACATAGCCAAAAGTAGGTCCATTTGTGATAGTTACCCTGTTAGGCTACACAATTATAGATTTCTCTTTCTTCAAGAGCACTGAATATCCCACTGAACTATAGTCATTGAAAATGGGGCCTACAAATAAATATGCATCTGTAGACTCAACTATTTCAGCACAAAATGTAGTACTGACTGCACCCTAGTAAGTTCCTATGTAGTGTGGATGTGTCTCTAAAACCTAAAAGAAACAAAGGAGCAACAGAACCGAGATAAATTTATATTAAATAAAAAAAAAATACATTGATTTATTGAGCTACAGCTCATGCATTAAACACAGGCTAATATCCTCTAACAACTCTACAGAGCTAGACTCTGCTAAGGAGTGAATGTCACATTACATCTGCCTCTATTTATAGAGGGCTTAGGAATTCTCCAGAATGCAAAATATTATGTTGCCAAGTCAGTGAGAACTTTCTAGACTTGTCAGTGGGGGAAGGTTCTACACAAGTTTGACCACGTGGGAGAAATTACTCACCAACACTCCCCCCTAATTTCTACCACAAATTCTCATTACATTCTATCTTTTTCATTGATGCTGCAGCATCTAAAATCTTCTAGATCTAGTGATTGAACCTAGGAAATCCCATTCTGTAATTGGGATGCTCTAACCATGAGCTCTGGCCCTCTTGGTTACTAGTCCATCATTAGTTTAGGTGCTCAACACTTGTATTTTCTCAGCACCTCCCATAGAGTCACACTACGGGTGGACGGGGATCCTAATAGACTCTTGACATCTGTCACAAATGGTGACAAATCTCCTCCTTTTGCTTTTGACGTCTGTCACAAATGGTGACAGGATTTCCTCCTCAAATAGAAATTGGCAGCTTTATGCTTTTCTCTGGCACTTCTTTTTGACTTCATTGGCTACAATCTAGCAACGATTCAATCTCCTTTGTCTAGTTGATGACAACTTTAGTAGGTCTACCACAATCTCCTTTAGCGTTTTGATCTATTTGAATGATTGGAACTATTCATGAATTATGGTCCTTCTCCTCTCCTATGGCGGCTTTGTAACAACAGTTATGGCTTAAGTTACTAGTGGCCTTGGTGATGATCTCCACAACCTTCGATTTGTGAGTTGTGATCCATACCTTTTCAATATTTATGATCTTTATGCCTACAGACTCCATTCCTGAAAAACGTCCTCCAAATCAGTGGCATTATTTTCTCCTTCAAGCTAACTCAGAGATCTTCTCAATGCAAACACAATGATCTCCTTAATAGCTTCTGATGTCCTTTCAATTCTAAAAATCCTCTAACAACTTCCTTATATTTTATTTGCAACAGATCTGGGCTTCTAGCAGCAGTCTCCAAATAGCAACTTTGTGACAGCTACCGGATCTCTCTGGTCTCATCCTCAGGATCTTCAACCATACGACTCTTCTTCTTTTTCTTTTTTGCTATCTACAATAGTTTAGATTCATCAACAGACTTGTCTTAGGCGCCTGAATGACATCCTCAACAAGCAGTGATCACTTGCGGGCTCTACAATCCTCCTTCAGGGGCAGCACGACTTAGACTTATGCTCTCCATCTATTCTTGTAGGCTAGTATAGATGGCAACACCAATATTTACCATTTAATATTGTTTTGTGTCCTTCATTAGCGGCCAGATCTACATATCAACTTCCATATTCCTTTGAGCTTCTTTCATTCTCCAAGCAGTAGTCTCTCTCTGATTAACAACACTTTCCTTAATAGCAGATTCCTTTGCACAATGGCTTCCTCACACTCAAACTTGGGGGGTTCTTCAAACAAGCTTCAACAGCTTCTTTTATCAGCAGCGATCTCAACTCTTTTAATTGTAAACTATGCTTCAATATGCCTGATGACATTTCATCTTCTCACTGGCAGCAAACCCTTCATTGGTTGCACTTTCCTCTCGAGCCTGCAACAATGACTACACCAATCTCCTCAAATTATCAACAAAGTTTGATGCTGCAAATATTGATTTCCATCTCATAGTCCACGCAGCTCATTCAAGGTAGCTCAGAAACAGAACACACACCCAAGATGTTCTCACTGCTCACAATATCCTCAGGATCTTTTACCAAGTAGCTTCACCATCAGCTTTGATACCAATTTGAAAGAAACAGAGGAGTAGCATAACAGAGATAAATTTATATTAAATAAAACAAAAACAATACATTGATTTACTGAGCTGTAACTCATGCATTAAACACAGGCTAATATCCTCTAATAGCTCTGTGGAGCTGGACTCTGCTAAGGAGTGAATGTCACATTATATCTACCTCTATTTATAGAGGGCTTAGGAATTCTCCAGAATGCAAAACAGTATGTTGCCAAGTCAGTGAGAACTTTATAGACTTGTCGGTGGGGGAAGGTTATACACAAGTTTGACCATGTGGGAGAAATTACTCGCCAACAAAACCTACCCCTTAGCAGATGGAATTGCAGCCACAACATAACCTGAAGCATTTATCAATTCCCCAAATGCATATTTTGCCTCAGCAACCCTGAGCTTTGGACCCCCAACCAACACTGACTTAACTGCTACATTTAGGAACTCTACAGTAGTTTCTACAGTTGCTTCCAAGCTTCTTTGATTGCTTAGCCTACAATTCATGTGAGCCAAAAATAGTATTACCAAAAGAAGTTACAAGTAGCTTCAAATGCAATGATTTAAAACCCTAATGTTACAAGTATCTTCATATTGTAGAAAGGAGTGATTTCAAACCCTAAAATATCTTAACTTCGGAATTATGCGATTTACATAGTGCCTAAGTTTCATTTTCCCTTTTTTCCTTGAACATAGGTTTGAAGGTTATAGGGAGAGTCATATATCAGATTATGGGTGTGCCCAGTTGAAATAAAGAAGAATGCCTCTTTGCATATTTCCATGCAATATTTCCACACTACCTCCCTCCGTAGAGATAGACCTTGCTACAAAAGTTGCTATTACTGCACCTACTACCATACTTACCATAGTGATATCTGCATTCATCCTCTATCTCACCTCAAACAGATCTTCCTCACATGGATCAACAGGTATGCATTTGTGCTTTATTTGTGGCTTACTTTAATTATGTCAACCCTGTTGCCTCTGCTTCAATTTTTATGAATTTCAATGCAATCTTTTAATGTGTTTCCAACTATTATAATTAAAATTTATGGGCCTCTTCCCTTTTTCAAATTGGGGTTTGGTTTTTTTTCCCTTTGAATACACTATGGTATTTTTACTAGAAGTCGCCTTTAGATTTAAGTTGGGACAGTACTAGATGCCACTCCTCTCAGTTTTTGCTAGATCATTAATAATTCCAGAGTCTGTATGTTTTTATGGTTGTGGTTGCAGTGTTGAGACAAGCTTTGTCTATAACATGAGCTTGATGTTGATTGGTTTGACTTCTGGATGTAATGTTTATGATCTTGTTCATAGGTGGGCAAGGGTATATCAAAAGATGAAAATGCTCGTAAACTAGCTTTCCAGCACTAGATGGAGGTTGTAAGTTCTTTATCAATTCTCATTTTAAGTTTTGACCATTTGACAATGAATTTAGTGTAATATTACATTGAACTAAATTGAGTAAACAATAAATAGTATATATGTATCTTGTCTTCACAGTAGACTCTATTGGGGCCAGTCTTTAATAACAAAGATTCAGTGAGAATGAGATGATGGAGGAAAGCAGGAAACAAGATGGATTGTTATATGCTTACTTAAGATGGCATTGAATGATAGATGCCACATGATGTCTTATAATGATTGTTTGTTTGGTGTATAAAGACTGACCCGCGACTTTGGTATGGGCATAATATACATTTTTGTTACGATGCTTGGTTTGAAAGTGACACAGTGCAAACATTTTTCTATTGGTGAGTTCACTTTTAATAGCCATTTTTATCATACATCTTATACTTGTGCAATAAACACTTCATATATTATGTATTCTTATGAATAAATTAAAAGGGTATGTGCAGGATCATGGTGCGCCAAAAAGTGGCAATATTATGGGTATTTGTAGGGTATGTGGCTGACGACTTTTTTTTCACCCAAAATTAATGAAACGAAAAGGGTTTTTAGAGGAGATTCTCAGCTTTCCAAAAATATAAATTATGATTTAATTTGAATTTAATAAATAATTATTATTCATTTTCTATTATAATTCGACTAAAGTCCGATCCATAGGTTGATTGAAAAACATCTATAACTTTCAAACGGTATCATATTTTTTGAATCCAAAACATGCGTCACATTCTATGCTTCACATACGATAGGAATAAAAAAAGAAAAATTAAATTTCATGAAGTTTTGACCAAGTTAAGGTGGTCAGACAGACGAGTTTTTATATTTTCTAAAAGTTGTAATAAAAAATTCATAATTAATTATTTACTTAGAAAAAAATTACAAAAAAATATGCATCACATCCAGACATGAGTCCTCTACTTATATATAAAATCTTACAAAAAATAATTATCATTTTATTATGGTTAGGGTGGTCAGACAGACACCTACTTCTTATTTTTTCCCTAAAATTTAAGTACTACTGCATTGAAATTTCAAATTTTCACCAAATAGATTTTATTTATTTTTAAAGAAACCTAGTAATTTAGAAACTACATTCAATTTTATACAAATTCTATTCTTACATATTTTTGAAATAATATAGATAACTTATTCAAATATTTACGTCAAGTTGCCTAACACTGATTTTTATGAATTTTTTGCCACTTAAGGGCCTGTTTTTTGCACAATGATCCTGCACATACCCAAAAGAAACAAAAAAACAAACTCTCTCTATCCAAAGAGATTTTAAAAATAAATTGAAGAAGCTCTACACAATGACCTTTAAAATATTGTTTTCTAAAATATAAGGAAATATTTGAAGTATGTCTGAGCTGATTATATCTAGCTAGCAATAACAAATAGAAAAATAGTGTAATTCTTGAATGGTATTTCTATACTCAGATTTCTCACTTAAAACTGAAAGATTGACCAACAATTGCAATATAAGTTTTAATTATTTAAAGTTGTCTTTGGTTTTCTTAGATGTTGTGTTCCCCTTACCTTTGCATTTTATTCGTCTCATGCTCTTTCCCCTGACTCGATTCTTTTATAGGAATTAATTCAGGATTAAGGAGCATCATTAGTTTACTATATTTGCTAAATTCCTTGTGCTTTTATATCCTATACAAATAAGCCTTTATAAGCTTTATGCCAATGACTTGCAATGCATTTCATTCATGATACTTTTTGTGAATAAATCTGGTTGAACAAAGCTTACTATATTTTGGTATGTTTGGTGAACATTGGAACTGAGTAAACTTCTTGTTAATACAGGTTGGATGTCAGAGATGGAAAGTGTTTGGATCTTCATAATGTCTACCCTAGGTCAAACCTACAAAAGGAACACATTTATATCTTGGTCCTATAAGATTTCAACCATTTCTTGCTTTACTTTTTGTAACATACTCATCCCAATAAGTTAAATGGGAACTGCTAGGCAGGTGGTAATGTTGGCTTTGCAAGCCAAACAATAAACTCCTATTGTGCATACTGTGTTGATATACATTTTCAACTCAAAATAGTGTTGATGTTCCAATGTTCTTTAACGTAATTGAATCTATGCTTATCTCTCTAGCTAGATGATTTCCTTCAAGGATTATTCTACACAAGAAATAGATACATAGTCTGAAAATGGTTCCACTAGATATCATTTAAAATTTCCTAGATTAGGTAGGAAAAGGTGAAAGAAAAAGTGACAAAACATTATTGTTTAGGCTTAAGGTCTTGTCAAAGAAATCAAAATTGTTATCCAAGCTAGAATGTTTGAATTGTGAGAAAAGGTTTCTACATTAGGTTGGTATTTGTTTTGGCACAATTTTGTGTTCTCTTATAGAGGGTATCTAGGTTGCTTACAGTCATAAGTACATGATTTTTATTTTTGGCTTGTACAAATTATAGGTTTACTGCCCAATCTCCTATATTTAAATTAAATTACTATTTGACCTCCACAACTGAGAGTTGATTGATCCTTGTTGCATCCTTCAACATATGTATTGAAATATGAAATTATAGAAATGCAAACTTGCTCTATTCTTGTGCCATATCAAGAGCTCTGATGCTTGGCAATGTGTTAGCTACATAGAATTAGAGATGGTAATCTATGGGTAGATTTCTATAGTTTAACTGCTAATATAGACATAGTACAGTAAACTTGCATAGCTCATTTATTTAACATGTCTAATACTCATCTACTTCTTGCATTATAGAAAGAGAGGGAGCAGTATGAGAATCCCCAAGATGGGAAACTTGCATACAAGAAAAATAGGCAGTTGATTGATACAAGGCGTGGCTCTGAAGGATTAAAGTGGATATGTGTAATGAGCAAATAAAAAAGTTGTTTGTTGGTCAAGTATTTCAAGATCAACCATCTATATGGAAAATTTCAAAATTCTAATTGAAGTTAAAGTTTGGAGCTTTCTTGTTTGTGATCAATTAAAGTTTGGAGATTTCTTGTTTGTGATCCATCATTAGGAAGAGGAAAAACATACATAGTTTAATTGAAAGCTTCGATAAAGGGATGCATTTTTTACTAACAGTTACCTGCATTAGGTTTTGTTGTAATGATTACAATAGTTTTAGTTTGTTCACATAGAGTATAATGAATTTTCATTTGAAATGATAGTTGATCATGAAATAATTATTCTAAGTTTTTTTGAAGTTGTGTTGGTGTTCACTAATCCTTTCTTGTTGTTGCATTACATCCACTATTCATCTAAACCCTACTAGCAAATGCTCAGAGATGCTTCTATTACACTGAAGTGCCTTGTTGAGTCTTAAACATACTACAACAATTAGCACCAACACCACGTGCATGCTTATCATCTTTATCTTTCACATAACTCCAAAGCTTGTACTTGATTCATTTGAAGAAGGTGGATGTAACATCCACAAGACACTCTCAAATACAAATATATGTAACAAACATGTTCAAATGTGTGTTGCTGCACAATATTATTAATTCATAACATGATTACAATCAATACATCGAATGCTACTCCATTCATGATCACTTGATCATTACATTTGTTTGATACCTTTGCTTTACAATTGCCTCAATATATAGAGGTCTTTCATTCATGCCTCACATTTCTAGATTGTTCTATTGCTCATCTATTTCTAAAAACTTCCTCTAGAACATTCTAACCTAGAACATTCCAACTTTCTAGAATTTTCCCTTTTTTAGGTTTTTGCTTTTTTCTCATTTAATTAGTTAATTACAATTTACGGAAGAAATTACATATGCCAACACTCCCCCTTAATTTTGACCGCAAATTTTATTTCCAAATCTCGTCTTTCAAGTCTACGGACTTACTCAAATTATTTTCTTGCAAACTATCTTCAAGATCTTCTGATCTTTTTCTTCAACTTTGACCCACTACTGCGGCAGTCCTTCAAACCTTGATTATAAAATATTTCAAAACTTCAAACTAGAAGTCTTCTCTACAAACTTGCTATCTGTAACTTTCCATCTTCTCTGACGTCTTGCTAAACCAACAAACCTCTCTTGATTTCTTTCATCTTTGACATAAGAACATTTTCACTTGAACAATCTTTTGAACATACCTATCATCTTTTGCCAACTTGATCCGTAATTCCATCCACAATCCATTTGCATGCTTCTTGTATTTATCTTCTCTCTTTTCCAACACATCTTCTCTGAATGATTTCTCAAACCACATATTTTGCATGGATGTAGATCCCAACATGTATCCTTTGCATTACCTTTCCTATTACAATGACAACATTGTATACATTCCATTTCTTTAACAAATTTGGTTACACCTGTATTATTTTCTTTACCTAACACATATCCAAGACCTTCATACTTTGGCCTCATTATTGGCTTCATTGTCTCTCTCATCCCTTGATCATGCCTTCCTAACCTTTACCTTTGTATCCCATTCTTTCCATGATCTTTAAACCAACATTCATTTCATTGCCATTGCATCTAACAATATTATCATTTTGACAGTTTTTATCACAAACTTCTTTAGCAAAAACACATTTATCAATGCACTAATTCAAATCCTCTGTACTACAAGAAACATCATGAACCAATTTTGACTTCAGACATTCATTTTTTGCAATAAATGATTGATTTAGCTTATTATTTTCTTCTTTCAACAAACAATTCTCCTTTTCTAGTTTCTTCATCTTTTCTTCTAAATCATCAACC
Organism: Sequoia sempervirens; assembly: GCA_007258455.2. Classification (NCBI taxonomy): domain Eukaryota; kingdom Viridiplantae; phylum Streptophyta; class Pinopsida; order Cupressales; family Cupressaceae; genus Sequoia; species Sequoia sempervirens. Next base: position 489,097,125 of record VDFB02271358.1, read on the forward strand.
AACTTCATTCTTTTTTCCAATTCCTCATTCCTTGTATTAATCTCATCAAACAATTTTAGTTTTTCTTCAAGCTCTTTATTTTTCACTCTAGGTTTGCACAATTCCTTCCCCTATAAATTATTTATTTGTTCCACAAACTTTAACCTATCCTCTAGCTCTTCAATTGCTTCTCCAGAATCACTAATTACATTTAAAAGGCCACATTTTTCTGCTCCCATTTCTTTCCTTAGTTTTTCCAATTCTTTTTCTAAAAAATCCTTTTCACATTTTAAACTTGTATTTTCTTTGTTCACCTTTATTAATTCTTCTAAATCTTTTGTTTTCTCTTTCTTTACTCTATCAGCTTTTCCCATTGAATCAAACAAATAAACTTACCTCAATTTTTCTTGTAGAACTTCTCGTGCCTTCCAATATCTTCTCTACTGCTGTGACTGATCCTCCTTCAACAATTGCTACTATATCCTTTTGATTTTAGGCTCCCCCTCAATATCTGATGCCACTACTATGAACAGTAAAATATGTAAACCTTGAACTTTTGACAACAATGATCTCTGATACAAATTTGAACAATCTTATTTCTGCAATCTCATAGCACTTACAACAACACTTCTTACAAATATTTTTGCTCTTCCTTCATTTCAATCAGATTTTTTTCTGCAACATACAAATCTTTCTAAAAGAAATTCCAAATACTATTTTAACTTACTGCTGATCGGCAACTATTCCTCTTCTTTGATTGATATGATTTCTCATCAAATCGGTAGCACTAAATCGTACACTTCCAGACTACTCCTAATAGTGATCAAATCTCCAATATCTATGATCTCTCCTAACTACAAATCTCTTTCTATCGGTGATTCTCATATTTTGGTTTTTAACACAACAACCCTGATCTCCTTTGCATTCCTCCTTATCTGCATATTCAAATTTGGAAGAATAAAAAATTCAATCATGATAGCAACTATTATCAATGGCGGCTTAGATTCTAATCTGTGTCCTCCATATAGCAGTGACTAAAATTTGCAATAATCGGTGGCTTCTTTTATATGGCTTGACTTCTACAGTGATCACTTCTCCAAATCGGCCATCTCTTCAAGCTACGGCTTCTTCATTATGGCTATTAATCTCCTTTCATCAGATTCTACAATTTTCATATATAAACCCTAGATTCAATCTTCTTGGATAATCTATGATCTTATCAAACTTGGCTATAATTCTTCAAAAAACTATCAAACCTGGTGATTTCTCCAAAGTTGTGGCTGCAATCTTCACTTTAATGATTCCTCCTTGCAATCCTTATTATCCTTGCTATCGGCTCTTCAAAAATCCAAAGCAACAACATATAGTAATTAAATCTTGTAATCTATCATGTAACAACTACAAACTATTATTACGGCTTCGAACTTCCAGGGCTACGGACTATTCCTGAACTCCTTAAAACCTTGTGATCAATCTTTTGTTTTCTACAATCCTTCTTCAATTTCTGCAAATCTCTCTTCTTCTTCTTCTTCTTTTTTTGTCCTTGGCTGCTTTATAGCTACGACTGTCTTCTTTCTTTCTTTTCTGCACTTATGTTACTTTTATTTCCACTCCTTGATGGCTATGACTCCTCTACAATGGATCTGGGCTTCAAACTTCACCTCTTCGTAGCTGGCCTTTGTTGGTGCACTTCAACAGCACAACGAAATCTTCAAGCAGCTCACAATTCTTCATACAACACTTTCTTGTCAGTTGCGGCTGTAACGCTGAAAATGAAACGGTTTGCACAATAGACAACAAACAAGATCATTAGAAGCACACATCCATGCAATACTAAATCTAAAATGAAAATTCATTCGTTAAGCAACAAATAACATGGGAAAGTAAAAACGTAATTAAAACTAGAACAATCTCACCAATTCCAAACGTATTTCCATGATTCATCTCGATTGCCCTTCTCCATTTTGCTTGTGTAGTATAATTGCCCTCAGATTTTCAAGTTCATGCAAGTATAGCCTAAGATAGTGATTAGCAAAATATTGAAGATTCAAGACAAAGTGCTCTCCAAAGTTACAAAATTTGCGAGAGAGATTCGAATGAAGAATGACAAATCAATTTATAGAAAATTGATTATTCGAATGATAGGCCAAGATCGAAAGATCAACGGATGGTTGAGATTGACTGATTAGACATGCATTCTGATAACTGACAGTGATGACATGAGTGATTCGAATTAGAAATAGAATTAAAGATTAAATAAATGATTCAATCTTTAGTTCGGCATTCGAGAACAAAAGAAATATCTTTGCATGACAAAGATGAAGATTGATTGTAACGACTCTTGTTCAAATGCATGCACAACACTTGATTAATTAAATAATAATATTTAATTAATATGCATGTGCACACAAATAAGTTAGAACTAGATGATTGCATGATCTGACGAAGAGATTACTCGAGACAACCACTCAGACATTAAATCAATAGTTAACTGAACGATTAAAATAGATGTCGAGTCGAGTAAAAGTGAATACTTAGATAACTAACATAATTATCTAAAGTATAGAAGAATGTGTTAAAATAGAATTAATGAATTAAATGATTCATTTAATTCAAAACTCAATATTCGAAGGATAATTAAATAAATAATATTTATTTAATTAATGATGAATGGATTTTAAATGAATAATTAAATAAATCATGAATTTATTTAATTATAGTTGAAATATGATAAAGAATAAATTAAATAAGAATTTATTTAATTTGACCAACAAAATAAGGTTAATTAGCAATATAATTAAATAAAAAGTGTTTATTTAATTTATCAAGTAGAATAAAGAAAAGTGAATTAATTAAATAATTAAGATTATTTAATTGATAGAAGAAATAAAAGAAAATGAACTAATTAAATAATTAAGATTATTTAATTAATAGAAGAATTAATGTTAAGATGAATAATTAAATAATTGACATTATTTAATTAATGACCATGAAGAATACGAATTATGATGAATGTGGAAGTTGCAGGCCTAAACTAGATTTCGGTGTCTACATTTGCCCCTCTTTGATTCAATGTCATTTAGGCATTGTGTCAAAGAAAGTTGATAAAAATATGCCCCAATCATGCTCCAGATTAAAATAGGTGAAGGTATGCTCCCTCGGGAAAAGTGACAAATTTCTGAAAGGGTCAGAAAAATTTGGAAATGCGCCCGATTAGTCCAGTAAATAGGCATAAATGCAATGTAGTTGACGGAATTGGGTTCGAAAATGGGAGGGACAGGTATGGGATGATAGAAAATGGAAGTTTACATGGCTAGAAGGTAGGAAATGCCACCTAAGCCCTAGGTATATATTTGAATTGGGGTGAAAAACTATTCATTTGCACCCACCTAGCTTAGAGATTTGAAAAGTTGCTCTGGATTTTCAGAGATGATGTCTCTAGTTCCAGCCACCCATCATCGTGCATACAGGATCCGGACATACCAGAGACCAGCTGGCACGGACCCCCCGGTATGGACCTAAAACTTACCTTTTGAAAATTTTGATTTGCGTGTTGTTTAATGCATTTAATTCATTTTTTAGTTTTGCATCACTTTTAATTTTGCACTGCATGTGTATGCGCGAATGACGCATTTGACCCCAAAAAGCTGCATTTGAATTTTAACACTGGTCGATTAGATTATTTTAGTGAATAACTGCATCTGTTTAATTTTGTTACGCATTTGATATTTTGCAACACAAATGTATATTTAGTAACGCATTTGTCGTTTTGAGACACATTTGCATATTTAGCGACGCATTTGCATATTTAGACACGCATTTGTCATTTTGAGACGCATTTGATTATTATTAACCGCATTTGATCAATAATGATGCATATAGAATTTGTGAACCGCATTTGTGAAAAAGTGACACATTTGTAAAAGAATGACGCATGTGTAAAGTAATGACGCATTTGCATTTGAGGTTAAAACAGTCATTTTTTTACTAGGATAGATGATTTCAGCTGACATGAGACATGTATAATGTTGTTGCAGGTTGTATTAGACCCTATCTATACACGGGAGTCGAGACCCACAACTTTTCGATTCAGAGACAGTTTGTGGCCGGCCGAGCGACGGACTCTATGGCATTTGGGTTTGTTGCACGTGACCGATATGCCCCAGATTAGGGCAAATCGGGGATTGTTGACAACACTATGTGAGTGGTGGCACTCAGAGACATCATCGTTCCACCTTCCGACTAGAGAGGCCATGGTGACCTTGGAGGATGTATATAGGATATTGAGATTGCCGATTAGAGGGACACGGGTGGTGTATGATACCCAGAGGGGTATAGCGGAGATGTGTAGATATTACCCACACGCCGACGTTAGACAGCTAGGGGTGGACGACTATGAGATTAGATGGTGGATATTGGCTCAGAGTTATAGACAGTTAGACTGTCTAGTAGCGACTTTGATAGGCGGTATAGTACTCCTTGACCGCCGAGGACATGGATTCCCTGTAGGATGGGGGAGATGTTAGTGGGCATGCTTGAGCGCTGAGTCGTATATGCTTGGGCTTCGTGTGTGCTTGGGATGTTGTACTTCGACTTGCATGAAATTGTCTATAGAGAGGCACAGTCGATGAGCTGTGGTACCACGCTTCTGATAGTATGGGCGTGGGAGCATATTGCCATTTTAGACCACCTATTATAGTAGATGTTCCTCATGGAGCTCCATACACCTTTCGTTATGCGGGGGCAACCACACAGCACCATATTAGGGACACAGGTTATTTCAGACACGTTATAGACTTGATGTAGGAGTTCACATGGAGACTGTATCTAGACTATGAGGTGTGGTCAGATGAGGATGAGCACCTACCCTTTTGTAGACAGACACAATATCTAGTGGGACGGACAGTGTCCCATATGCACATTATAGAGTGGCAGTTGCTGGATCGGGTCCTAAGACAGTATGGAGAGGTACAGGATGTACCTCAAGGGAGAGAAAAGTTTGCTAGGTTGTCACGAGAGGTATTGCTATGGGGACCAGAGATTCCCGTCACCATTGCGGAGGCAGATATTGATGCGCTACAGGCACAGCCATGGGGATGGAGGGGTGGACTAGCAAATCCAGGGGCCATGCCAGCTTATGATCAGTGGTGGGCAGTACACAGGCTGATTCCCTTGATAGATCCAGGGCAGCCAGCACTGGTAGAGCGGAGTGGGAGAGGTCCCAAAGGTAGGCGAGGTAGAGGGATAGGAGGCAGAGGAGGCCATGGTGATGGAGGGGATGATAGTAGAGGTGGCCGTCATGGAGGTAGGAGAGGGAGACATGGTCAGCGGGGACGAGGACCAGCCTTGTCACCAATTCGGGAGGAGAGAGGAGGAGAGGAGGATGTGGCCATGTTAGATGTGGCCAGAGGTGGTGAGGAGGAGCAGCCGGCAGAGGCAGTGATCCCAGACATCCCTGATATCCCAGAAGAGGCAGAGGCAGGTGCCGAGGAGGCAGGCATAGAGGAGGGAGGTGTTGAGGAGGCAGGTGCAAAGGAGTCAGAGCTTGATGCTCTTGGGTTGCTAGGTGCCTACCAGGAGGATGATGAGGAGGAGGATGATCACGAGCAGGAGATCCGAGATCAAATCCTTGAGGAGCTAGACGAGGAGGAGGATGGGAGAGACAGGGTCCATCAGAATGAGACAGAGGCAGAGGTGCTCGACACAGATATGTTACGAGCCTAGGTTGCCTCCTTGGAGGAGCAGATGAGAGTATTGATGGCAGAGAGGGATGCTTATCAGGTAGAGAGAGATAGAGCCTTGATGGACAGGGATCAGGCCATAGCCCGGTGGTAGGAGACTGAGCAGAGGTTCATAGAGCTCAGGTCACTATGCACAAGACCATCAGTAGCATTTGCCAGAGAGTTGGTCAGAACCAGAGAGAGGGAGAGGTATTACCGAGATTTATATGAGGCAGAGGTTCCCCTAGAGAGAAGGGCTCCCAGTTTTTCAGCGGCACACAGTAGTAGGTCTCAGACCAGGACCCACACACGGACAGTTAGCACAGAGGGGGTGGATCAGCCACATAGAGTATGGCCTTATAATAGACCTCCCACAACTTAGAGATCAGCAGGTTCCCAGCATCAGTCTCCCACACACTCCCGGCATGATGGCAATGGCAGCTCAGGATATAGATACTGTTTGAGATTCATTTTATTTTGATCTTATAGCCTGTGGGCTTCCATGTACTTGTGAAACATTATGACATTGTGTTGTGACACATTTTTGAGTGATATATATATGATTTTTGTGGCGATTCTTATGATATGCATTGTCTATTTATTGATTATGTAGTCTTTATTTATACATGTGATGTTTATATGATATGCTTATGTGATGGATGAATGTATGTACTGTATGATTCTATATGATTATGAGATACAATGTGATATTATATGTATGATGCAGACGACATGTGATGTTTATATGAATGTAATGTGATGCATGTATTTACAAAAATGCTTATGATATGCACTGTTAAATGATGATTATTGTCTATTATGCCATGATGATCTAAATGTGAAATATGCCTATATGTATGTATGTTTCTAACATGTATGTTGATGCAAGATGATGTATACCATTTTGTGTCATAGGACTCCGTCATAATGCAAGAAAGAAGAACTGTTAGTACGGAAAGAAAGATTGACAAAGAATGAAAAGATGGAAGATAAATGTTAGTATTAGGAATCTTCAATATTTTGCTTTATCACAAAAGGTATTGTACTTTATCATCATTGGGCGGGACTAATACAAATGGATAAAAACACCGTGATATGACATAGATCAAGGTGTGCAAGGTCATCCACTTGCTGATAACAGACAGTCGCAGACAAGGATTGTCACCCACTCATACTAAAGACACAAGTTGCCCCAGTCTTTTGTCAGGACAAACCACATACAACAAACAAAAGAAAAAGATGGGTCATGAGACGTCATCGCTCCTTTAAATCCTTCATGGGACATCCTTGAGGAAACTAGTAACATGACCCAAAATCAAATGAAAAAGATAGTCAATAGACATCAATCAAAGAAAATAGAATCCTGATACATCATTTCTTCTCTAAATCCTTCATGGGACATCCTTGAGAAAGCTAGTAACATGAATCCTAGTCATCAATCCAAGATAAATGATAAGATAAATCAGTCAGAAAGTCAAAAATCCAATAAAAATATTTGCCAAAACTTGATCTGTTTGTTTGATTTGTTTGATTGATAAAAGAATTGATTGATAGAGCCTAGTGTTAGGAGATACACATACCGAATAAGACTTTGAGTCTGGTTTCGATGTTATGACTATCTGTATAAGGCATGACAAAGCCTGGTTTTAGAAAGACATGTATCATATACGACGTTGAGTCAGATGTTGTTGATGTGATAACCTGTGTAAGGCTATATTTGATTGTGTGACCTTGTCGATTATGCAGGAAGGACTCATCCTAAATAAGATATAGGTTGATTGTTTTGATAACATCTGTTTCCAAAAAGGACACATCATGTAGCAGATTGTAGTTGATCTATTTTGATTGCTTTGTTTGGCAAGTTGTTTGATTTGACTTAGAGACGTTGCTGACTTGTTCACCAGATTGATGCATGACTTAAGACGATGTGTGGACAAATAATTGTGTGACAACAAACCCTAAAGGACTGACCTAGTACGGCCTCGGGGGCTCATCGATTAAGGGCCTTGCCTACGTTGTACATGCAGAGACCTTGTAGTTCGACTTGACTGCGACCGACAAGACTGACTACAAACAAAAGACATGTATGAAAATGAAAGAGATGAACCCTAATGGACTAACCTAGTGCGGCCTCGGGGGCTCATCGATTGATGGCCTTGCCTACGTTGTACACATAGAGGCAACGTAGTTCGACAAATGACAAAGACTGACAAGTGCGAATGACTTTGACTCTATTTTTGGATTTTTGAAATGTTTCGATGTTTTTGTCCTTTCAAAGTTTTATGATGTTTTTGTGTTTTCTCAGGTCATTTTGCGATGTTCGTGGATTTTCCATGGTTTTATGTCTTCAACACAACCAATGTAAGAACCAATATGACGCATGTCAAGTGTTTGCCCCCAGTCGAGTATAAGACCAATTGATTATGAAAAGGGTAAAATGGGGGGTATGAAATGCTCTCGAGGTCAATCGTTCCAAGTTATGGGAAAGACTACCACTTATTATGAATGGTATATACAAATGATGGACATGAAAGATAAGGGGTATGTACAGGGATAGTCAGTGTGTACAGGGATAAGGACTATGTACAGGGATCATGGACTATATACAGGGATCATGGACTATATACAATGATAGGAACTATGTACAAGGTAGATTAGAATAATAGTAGACAAAGGAGTAGAGTTGAGTACACATGGCGCCTGTTTGCCAGATTTTCACCATGGTACCTATCCAAAGTACCACCGAAGTGGTTTTCACCATTGGATGAATGATTTGACTTTACTATTTTCCATTTTAACTAATTTATTTTTTTGTTGTTAGCAAGATGCCTGTTTGCCAGGTTTTCACCTTGATAATGATTTTTTTGATTTTCTAATTTTTTTGTATTTTTAGCTAAATAAGACAAAGGCTCCCAGAAGCTATGCGTAGAACTTCTTCAGATGCATACTATTGATTGGTGAGGACAAAGGTTTTCCTTTAGGAGTAGAGAGTTGGTATGCTCCTGATCCAAAAGCTTTTGTAACAACATAAGGTCCCAACCAATTAGGTTCAAACTTTCCTTGTTTTTCTCTTTCTGCTTGATTCTTTGGGTTCTCCATTAAAACCAGATCACCAATGTAAAAATTTATGTTTAAGACCCTCCTGTTATAGCTACGACGAAGGCGATTCTGATATGCTTGGAGATGGTCTAGTCCCTTTTGTCTACGTTCGTCCAAGAATTCTAACTCATGGAGTCTCGACACTCGGTACTCTTCATCATCAATGTGGCCTTTCAGTGATACCCTTAGGGAGGGAATCTCGACCTCAATAGGAAGAATGTTTTTAGAACCAAAGACAAGTGAATATGGGGTAGCACCAGTGGGGGTACGGATACTGGTGTGATAGGCCCATAAGGCAGGGTTAAGCTGTAAATGCCAGTCACGACCAGCATCATTGATAGTCTTCTTGAGGATTCAAATGATGGTCTTGTTAGATGCCTCTGCTTGGCCGTTACCTTGGGGGTAGTATGGAGTGGAGAAGTGATGTTGGAATGAAATTGATCACACAGGTGGCGTACTTCTTGGTTCTTCAATGGGCGGCCATTATCAATGATTATGGACTGAGGGACACCATACCGACAGATGATATAGTTCAGGATAAATCTAGAAATATGTGTGCCAGTAATGTATGTCATAGGAATAGCTTCAATCCACTTCGTAAAGTACTCAGTGGCAGTGATAATGAACTTGTGTCCATTTGATGATGTGGGGTGGATCTTACCTATGAGGTCGAGTCCCCATTGGGCAAAGGGCCATGGTGACGTGATAGGACATAGCTCCTATGCTGGGGCATGTATCAAATCTCCATGAACTTGGCATTGGCGACATTTTGTTACAAAGACATATGAGTCTTTTTCCATAGTAGGCCAGTAATAACCCAGTCGCATAATCTTTTTAGCTAAGGTAGGACCACTAGAATGGGAACCGCATATACCCTCATGCACCCCACGCAAGGTTGTTTGTGCTTTAGTAGAATCAAGACATCTCAATAAGGTATTGTCTAAGGCGCGTCAATATAGGGTGTCTTCGACGATGGTATATTTGGCTGACTTGCGGAGGAATGTTCTACGTTGGTTATTTGATAGGCCAATGGGTATGACTTCGGCATGAAGGTAATCATATATTTCTTTGTACCATGGGGAATCAGGACCAATAATGTCACACACCATTTCAGAATCTAGGATATCGTAGGCTGGGACTAAAAGTTGTTCGACCAAGAACTCAAACTTAAGCACGTTGTTAGGAATGTCAAGAAGTGATGCAATAGTAGCCATAGCGTCTGCTGCCTTATTTAAAACATGAGGTATCTGATGAAACTTAACTGTGTCAAAGTACTCTTTAAAGCTATCTGCCATGCGCTTGTACGAAGCAAGCTTCTCATCCTTAGTCTCATATTCATCATTTACATGTCTGATTACCAGTTGAGAATCGCCATATACCTGTAGGTTCTTGATTTTCCACTTGACTGCCATGCGCAAACCTGTCACTAAAGCTTCATATTCCGCCATGTTGTTAGTGCATGGAAATGCAATCCTGAATGACTTAGGGATGGAATCACCCTGCAGTGTGATAAACAGTATACCCGCTCCTGAACCATGATTTGTATGGGAGCCATCACAGTACAGTTTCCATGTTATGTTTGTGTCAAATGTGAATATGAACTCATCAGGAAAGTCTGCAACTAATGGGTGATCTGCCTGTAGGGGTGCATCAGCTAACTGATCAGCAATGACCTGTCCTTTAATAGCTTTCCTTTCTACATACTGGATATCATACTCACTAAGTATCATAACCCACTTGGCCAGTCGTCCTGTTAATGTTGCCTTACTGAGAAGATATTTCAGAGGATCTATTTTGGAAATCAACATTGTTTGATGGTTTAGCATGTAGTGCCTTAGTTTTTGGGTGGCAAATACTACTGCAAGACAGGCACGTTCAATGTTACTATAGCTAAGCTCGTAACCAACTAAAGTCTGGTTCATATAATAGACTACCCTTTCATGACCTTCATCGTCATTATGTGCAAGCAATGCTCCAAGTGATGAATGGGTTGTTGTAATATAAAGAATCAATGGTCTTCCTTCAATAGGTGGCATTAAGACGAGTGGTGTGAGTAAATATTCTTTAATCAGTTGGAAAGCTTCTCCACACTTAGTTGTCCATGCAAAGGGTACTCCTTTCTTAAGTAGATGTTGAAAAGGATGTGTCTTGTCTGCTAGCTGCACTATAAACCTTCTAATAAATTGCAATCTTCCCTGTAATGTCCTTAGTTGACTGAGATTGGCAGGTGGTGGTATGTCCATGATTTCTTTCACCTTAGCAAGATCCACTTCAATGCCTCGTCTAGAAATGATATAACCTAACAGTTTCCCTGACTTGACTCCAAACACACATTTCTTTGGATTAAGTCTCACTTTATACTTTTCCAGCCTCTAAAATATCTTGTCTAAAACCTATAAGTATTCCGCCCTTGTCTTGGATTTTACAATAAGGTCATCGACATAATCCTCCATACAAGTGTGTACTAGATCATGAAAGATAGTAGTCATGGCACGTTGATAGGTTGCTCCTGCATTCTTGAGTCTGAAGGGCATAACATTCCATCAATACGTTCGCCAAGGACAAGTAAAAGCTATCTTATGTTGATCTTCAGTTGTAATTCTAATCTGGTTGTATCTTGAAAATCCATCCATAAGGGACAACATCTCATATCCTGCTATCATATCAACTATCATGTCTATGTTAGGCAAAGGGAAGTCATCCTTAGGACAAGCCTTGTTGATATCTCTAAAATCAGTGCAGATGTGGATGCCCCCAGTTGGTTTAGTGACTGGTACAAGATTGGAAATCCACTCTGCATAGTCGATTGATCTTATAAAACCAACGTCTAACAATTTATTAAGTTCTACCTTGACTAATAAAGCAATCTGTGGATGCATTTTTCTCAACTTCTGTTTCACTGGTTTGGCACCTGGTTGTAAAGGAAAATGGTGTAGAACAAGTTCAGGATCCAACCCAGGCATGCCGGCATATGACCAAGAAAAATTTATCTATCTCTGTGCAAAGAAGTCATGGAACTCAGGCTTCTATTCTGTTGTCAATGACGCTGCAAAATAAACCAGTCAAGGATTCTCTTTTGTGCCTATGTTGACCTCTACGGTTTCTTCAACAAGCATGGGTGACTTTTCCTATGTAATGGGAAGAATGTTCAAACCTCCATCCTTGGGTGCCTCAAAGAGGTTTTCACCTTCAGATACGTCCTTTCTTTTTACTTTTTCATTGTCTAAAGGTGCCTTTCGGTTTTCACCTAGAGACTCATCTCTTTTATTTTGTTTATTTTTTTTCTCATTTTTGTGACTGGAGGGTTGAACAGATTCCCAAAAATATGCTTTGTTTTCCAAGTCAATGGGAAAACCAGCTTTATGATCCCCGTTAGGTATGCCTTTGCGTAATCCTAGGAACTCAACAATTGCTTCGTCATTCTCAAAAGTGTCTAAAACGGGTGTATCTTGTTGATCCCAATCAATGAGTCGGGGATAAACTAAGGGCATGTCATCGTCGGAGTTATCAAAGTCTAATGGGGTCAAGGTAAGGATTGAATTATTCATGTGGTTACAAAAGTCTTGTACCAAGTCCTTTTTGCTCTTGGATTTGGGTCTAGGTGGATGAATAGGTGGGCCTAATGCCAAGGTTTGACAATCAAAAACAGGTGGATCAGGTTGCCATGAGGTAGGATCAAGTGATTCCCAATAGTAGTGTTTAAACCACTCCTCTTTTGTCATTTTCTTTGGTGGACAAGAATTTAGGGGATTGGGTGAGGAACTTAACATCAAGTCAAGTTCTCCAAATAACTTGTCAAGGTCCATGGAAGAAGTAGATGATAAGGAATCCCACTCATAATCATTAGAGTCAAGGGAGTTACAATGATTTTGGTCCACTGGTTTGTGAGATGTCTTAATATCGTCTGAAGCATGTACTTCCTCAAGTAAGGGTAATGGAGTACTAGGAACGCGAATCTGAATTGGTTGAAACCCTAGCCCTACTCCTTTTGGCCACTGAGAAACAAATATTGGTTCAATTCTGCCATCTTGGTTTAAGCCTAAACCACTCTGTCCATCATATCCTTTTCTTTGCATGAATTTGAAACCCTTCCCATATAGTCTTATAGGACTATGAGCAAGTAAAAGGGGTTCTTGATTATCTTCCTTATACAGCCAAGAAGTGACATCTTCTGTATCTACAACCTCTTTGCTTAATTCACCCCATTTAGTGAAAGTTGTTGTGGGGGGAACATGTATAGTGATCATAGACTGTCCCCTAAATGTTGTAGGAAAACCATATGACTTAGGAGGAACCAAATGGCTAACACAATAAGAAATCTTCATGTAATACTCTCCACAACCCTTGTCTTGGATCTCAACTCTAGGAGTAGTGAGAAGTGAGGGTGAAATAGATGTTCGAGTGAGTGTGGATGGGTCAACATAAGAAGATGGATTAGATGATGAGGCCTCTTGGTTGACTGGTACTTGGTGTTGAGGGATCTCCTTTAGATTGGTGCAATACTGGAAAGGATCGGTTTCACCATCGATAGTTATTTCGGTGCCATTGTAAGGGAATTTAAGACATTGATGATACGTAGAAGGGATCACCTTCATGGCGTGAATCCATGGTCTACCTAGTAGAAGGTTATAAGGGAGGGTGAGATCCAAGACCTGGAACTTTGTCTCCATTACTGCAGGACCAATTCTGATAGGAAGTGTTACCACCCCCTTTGATTTTCTTTCTTCATCATCATAAGCCTTAATGACAATACTCTTAGTAGTATCTACGTGTGCTTCTGAATACCTAATGCCTTAATTAGTTTTAAAGTGCATATATTTAACCCTGCTCCTCTGTCTACCAAAACTCGTCTAACTTTGGTGTCATCAACAAGGACTTCTAGATGTAAAGGGTCATTGTGGTTCGTCTTTTCTGTGGCATAGTCTTGTTCAGAGAACGTGGCATGATGATTATTGGTCAAGTAGCCCACCATTTCTTGGAAATTATTGACATCAAGGTCATTAGGGACCATGGTGTTCTATAAATCCTTATCGAGGATGGATCGATTCTCAGGGGTAATACGCAACAATTCCAAGATTGAAATTTGGGCTGGGGTCTTCCCCAACTGGTTAAGTAGGTTATATTGTAACTTGGAAGGTTGTGTTGTTTACTGTGATGGAGGGCCTTGGATAACGAACTTAGTACGAGTATTGACCGCACATTCAGGATTAGCATTGATAGTAATGGTATTGATGTTTTCATCGGCGGCGCGAAGGCAATGAATGATTTTGCCACTATCATAATCATGTTTGATACTCGCATAATTGGCTGACTTATTGGTCTTAGTACTCGAACTGGGGACAGTTCCTTTCCCATGGTCATGTAGTGGGTCTGAAAAGACTTGATGATCAGTGTTGGATGTCTTTTGTTTTTGCCCACTAACCTCAATAATTCTCTTATCAACAAGATCCTGTATGATATTCTTCAGTTGCCGACAGTTTTGTAGGTTATGTCCCTTAGTCCTATGATAATCACAAAAGGCATTGTCATCCCACCAAGCTGGTTTAAATTGTCCTGGATCGTATTGACTTGGTTCCTGCAGCTGTATGAGGTTGTGTTGTAACAGTTGTTTGAACACCGACTCAATGGGTTCCCCTAAGGGAATGAACTCATGTTTCTGAAATCTCCTTGGTTGTGGACATTGAGTATTTTTTACCACGTTGGGAGGTTGATTGACAGCATTAAGCATGTTAGCAAAGTTATGAGGCCCTTGTAATGTGAGGAGGGGTCCTGCTTGTAGTGTTTTAGCATCAACCACCCCATCATTTGTGATATTTTTATTGCAAGACCAAAATCTATTTCTATCCGTGGAGGTGTTTTGTACAATCGGGTTTCGATTGGATGTTGTCATCTTGAGTTCACCCTTTTCAATGAGATCCTTCTCTATTATCACCCCTTTTTCCACTAGTTCTAAAAAGGATATGCAGCAATGTACCCTTAAGTTACTCCTGACTTTTGGATGAAGGTTTTCTTGAAACATTGTAAAATTTTGTTTTTCGGGTATCTCGACAGGACACCTACTAGCAATAGTTCTCCACCGCTGGAAGAAAGCAATGAATTTTTCACCTTCGTCTTGTGTTGTGTGGCACAAGGTTGCTATATTTATCTCATGGTCAATGTGGAAGGAGAATTGCTCCACAAATTTCTCGACTAGTTCTCCCCATGATCTAATGCCAGAATCTAGACCCAAAAACCATTCTAGTGCAACTCCTACAAGACTTCGTGGAAATAGCCTCATAAGATACATGGGGTCGTAAGTGACATCTATGAATATGGTAGAAAATTCCCTAATATGTTCTACTGGATTGCGTTTGCCATTGTATTTAGGAAGATTCGGTATGACATATCCGTGAGGGAAAGGTGTCATGTACAACGATCTATCGAAAGGGAATGGGCATATGTCCTTTGGTGAAAATGATTTCTTAGTGGACATCGACACGTTATCCATTTGCGTTTGTAATGCATGCATTTGTGTTTGTAGGACATCAACTTGGGTCAAAGATGTGCTAGGAGGATTATGCAGATCCATGTATGTATTCTGAAATCAAAAATCTCGTGAAGGGTTTTGATTGAACATTGGCATCTGAGGTGGATTTGGATTTGGAATGTTGGTAAATGTGTTTTGGCTTGGTATCTGCATAAACTGGAATTGACCTTGGTTTTGTGTAAATGGATTCTGAGCACCACTCTGTGAAAAGGGGTTCTGATTCAGAATCAATGTGAATTGGTTTTGACTTGGAATCTGTGTGGACGGATTCTGACTACCAATCTGTGAAAAAAGATTTTGATTCGGAACCAATGTAAATTGGTTTTGACGTGGAATTTGTATAGACAGATTCTGACTACCAATTTGTGAAAAGGGGTTTTGATTCGGAACCAATGTAAATTGGTTTTGACTCGGAGTCTGTGTAGATGGATTCTGACTACCAACTTGTGAAAAAGGGTTCTGATTCAGAATCGATGTAAATGGACTCTGACTGCTAGTCTGGAAAAGTGGATCTTGATTGCCATATTGGAAGGAGGGAATGCCCCCAGTTTGTGTAATCCTTGGTATAGTATTAGTGATTTGAGCACTAGGTATGGCAATTGACTGTGGTATGGTACTTGTGATACTAGCAGTGGGTATAGCCATTGACTGTGAACTTGTGGCACCAACATAAGGTATGGAGGCTGAGGTTTTAGACCTTTTGTTCCCAACAAGAGGACCGAAAGGAGTAGATGATGAAGCCCCTGTAGTGAAATTAAATCTCGATGTCATGCTAGATGTACCAAATGGGGACGTATGGACTGTCGTACTTTGTGTAGTCATGCTAGATGGCATAGTCGTGGTGACCTGAGGTATAGTAGTACTATCAATCAGAGTATTTTCCCCTTGTGTAGGTTGAGTTTGTAAGGTACTGATATCAAATCCTAGAGGTAAAGTAGCACCTTCAGCTAACAATATTCCTAAAAACCGTTGACGATCATTTGCTAGGTACTCATCTACAAAAGAGGCAAACTCAGGGTCCTATGTAGCAGCTTCTATGTCCTCTACTACAATATGTCCTTGAGTGTTTCTAGTGGTGAATTTGTCTAATAGAGTCTTATGAGGTCTTGAAGAAAATGGATTGATAAACTCATTTGGGTTCGACATGTTTTCTCTCTCTCTTCTCTTAGACCTAGTTTCAACCATGTAAGACAAGCTCAATATGTAGGATATGCAAGACTATATCTACAATTTGTATGACTCTAGTCTATGTTTTTGGAATTTTCATATGCAAATAAGGAATGTCCTAGGATGACACTAGTCTAGACTCTAAAGGTGCAAAAGTCTAAGTAAGACCCTAAAGTGATCAGTTCAATAAACCCAAGGTGAAGGGACCAACTACCTAAAGTCAAACCAAGGTGTCAATTTAGTTAAGCCAAGGAACCAATATAGGATGAGGATCAAAGACAAGTTGATTTTCCTAACTAGACTAATGAGCTAGGAAGACTCTCTGTAGGAAAAAGTATAAGATGATAGGACTGGGTTCAATGACAAATTTTGTTGACACTATGACTTTTCTAGAGTATAGGTGGTGGACTACTCCTAAAGTTTGTAAAAGTGACCTTTCTAGAATTCTAATACAAAGTGATATGTACCCTAAGATGAAACTAAACTCTAACTGAAGACAACTATGGTAATGACTGAATGAACCTAAAGGATGCAAAATTGAGCAAATCATTTCAGGTTTCTGTTTCAAAGACTGTTTGTGTGAAGACAACTGAAACTGGTGCAGACGTGATTATTGGATAGTGACTGTGAATTTTGGTTTTTCTGGTAATCAGACAGATGTGGTTCAATTTTAACAGTTGCGGTCTAATCTGACAAATGCGACTCAGAATTACCAGATGCGACTCAGAATATAACACATGCAGTTTTTCTAAATTAGATGTGAGCAAAAATGATAGATGTGACTCAGAATATAACACATGCAATTTTTATCAAGAAGATGTGAGCCAATCTAACATATGTGACTCAAAAATTACAGATGTGACTCAAAACCTAACAGATACGACTCTAAAAATCAAATGCGTGTTTCTAGTGAATAGTTGCGACTCTTTGTGAATTTTTAGTGACATGAAATTTAAATTGACTCCATTTTCTGTGTTCAAATTCTAACAATCAAAGACAATCGTAAGACAAAGTGTTTTCAGTTTCAATTTTGGACTCAAAGAATGTTTAAAGTGACAACAGACAAGCACATCCAAATAGGCCAAAGGCCTAGGGTTTGTATACTTGGTATAGCCCACCTATTATACCCCAGATTGGTGATGAACACCTTTCCTTCTCGAGAGCGGATAGCTTAGGAATTTGGTGGCATTGGCTCCCCTCCACGGCTCATTAACGTCTTTCAAGCACACCAATTCTGAATTCTTTGGGAAATGACCTCCCAAGAACTGCTATCTCTACTCAAGGGGATTAGTAGTGAGTATCTTCGGGCATGATACTGTACCCTGCACTAATACCAAGCAACGAGCACAAATAGGTTGCTCTCTAAAACAAAAGGTGTTTAATTCGCGCATTCTGTTCGTGGGGTGTGATCCATACGGCGCGAGTCCCCTTTCGGATCCATCTTGTCGGAACCACACTCGTGATTCTTGGGGTTTCCCCAAGAACCCACTTTTGTATACCGTCTGGAAGTCCCTTGGGTTCAGGGTGCTACCGGTCTGAGTCGTCCTGGGGTGAGTATTTTTTCCCACCAGAACAGGCCCAAGTTCTAGAGTTGGTAACCATTTCTCTTACACCTAGGATCACACGGATGCACAAGGGGAGAGGATACTTCAGTGTACCAAGACGTAAGGGTGACCAAACTTGTGCTTTCGCACCAAACATAGTAGACACTTATTAATTTTAATCCAAACGAAACATTTTCTATGCTACCAAACAATCGATTTTAAATTTAACTAGGGTCTTCGACAAACGTCCTACAAAAAAACTAATTAGTAATTTTCAATATTGTCTTCGTCAATCATCCTGCAAAAAGCTTGTTAACTCTGAAAAGGCCACACGGTGAAAATTAGATATCAGTAACACGAAAATCAAATGAAAATTTTAGATTGCGGGGAACGAAAATAAAATTTTACCAGTCAATTGCGTCATTTCGTTCCTAGTCAGATGTGTTGTTTATTTTTCAGTTGCGGCTCAGAAAGTCAGTTGTGGTTCAAAAACTTCAATTGCATCATTTTTTCTGGCAGATGTGGTTAAGAAAGTCAATTGCGGTGCAAAAAACTTCACATGCGTCGTTCCATACAAAAAACCTGCAAAAACAAAAATAAAAATATCTACGGATCCGCGAAGATGGTGTCTTCATGTCAGGTTAACCAAAATGTAATGTTGAAAATGAAACAGTTTGCACAATAGACAACAAAGAAGATCATTAGAAGCACACATGCATGCAATACTAAATCTAAAATGCAAATTCATTCGTTAAGCAACAAAGAACATGGGAAAGTAAAAACGTAATTAAAACTAGAACAATCTCACCAATTCTAAATGTATTTCCATGATTCATCTTGATTTCCCTTCTCCATTTTGCTTGTGTAGTATAATTGCCCTCAGATTTTCAAGTTCGTGCAAGTATAGCCTAAGATAGTGATTAGCAAAATATCGAAGATTCAAGACAAAGTGCTCTCCAAAGTTACAAAATTCGCGAGAGAGATTCGAATGAAGAATGACAAATCAATTTATAGAAAATTGATTACTCGAACGACAAGCCAAGATCGAAAGATCAACGAATGGTTGAGATTGACTGATTAGACATGCATTCTGATAACTGACAGTGATGACGTGAGTGATTCGATTAGAAATAGAATTAAAGATTAAATAAATGATTTAATCTTTAGTTCGGCATTCAAGAACAAAAGAAATATCTTTGCATGACAAAGATGAAGATTGATTGTAACGACTCTTGTTCAAATGCATGCACAACACTTAATTAATTAAATAATAATATTTAATTAATATGCATGTGCACGCAAATAAGTTAGAACTAGATGATTGCATGATCTGATGAAGAGATTACTCAAGACAACCACTGAAACATTAAATCAATAGTTAACTGAACAATTAAAATAGATGTCGAGTCAAGTAAAAGTGAATACTTAGATAACTCACATAATTATCTAAAGTATAGAAGAATGTGTTAAAATAGAATTAATGAATTAAATGATTCATTTAATTCAAAACTCAATATTCGAAGGATAATTAAATAAATAATATTTATTTAATTAATGATGAATGGATTTCAAATGAATAATTAAATAAATCATGAATTTATTTACTTATAGTTGAAATATGATAAAGAATAAATTAAATAAGAATTTATTTAATTTGACCAGCAGAATAAGGTTAATTAGCAATATAATTAAATAAAAAGCGTTTATTTAATTTATCAAGTAGAATAATGAAAAGTGAATTAATTAAATAATTAAGATTATTTAATTGATAGAAGAAATAAAATAAAATGAACTAATTAAATAATTAAGATTATTTAATTAATAGAAGAATTAATGTTAAGATGAATAATTAAATAATTGACATTATTTAATTAATGACCATGAAGAATACAAATTATGATGAATGTGGAAGTCGCAGGCCTAAACCAGATTTCGGTGTCTACAACAGCTAATAGTTTGACACCTTTGATCTCCTTGCTTTTTTTCTTTACCATGATAAGATATCTTCAAATCTCCAATCCATAGTGATCTCCTCTTCTTACAGCTTTTGCACTTGGCAATCGGTGCCTTGAACTTCTGTGGCAGCTTTCTTTTCTTCAAATCTGCAACTCTTCCTTTATCCTTTAATGATTGTCAGTTGTGGAGACTTTCTCCTCAGCAGGAGCTCCCACGATCTACTTTTATGGCAGATTCTACATGCAACGGGTGGCTTGAATATGCCAATAGCTCCCTTTTAACGATTCCTACCAGCATCAGCCTTTACAATTCTACAGTTCTACAGTTCATACTCAGCTTTATTTTGACAGCATCCAAATGGCAGCTTGGAACTTTAGTGATCTCTTCAGTCTTCGTAACAATGATCTCTCTTCACCGTGGCTTCATGGTAGTGGCTATGGAGGCACCTTGATCTACAGATCATCTCAAACTCTTTAAAGACTCCCACAATCTTCTACTTTCCAAGGTCGTATACCATACGGCTCTGATACCACATGAAGAAGTTGGATGTAACATCCACAAGACACTCTCAAATACAAATATATGTAAAAGACATGTTCAAATGTGTGCTGCTGCACAATATTATTAATTCATAACATGATTACAATCAATACATTGAATGTTGTTGCATTCATGATCACTTGATCACTACATTTGCTTGATGCCTTTGCTTTACAATTGCCTCAATATATAGACGTCTTTCATTCATGCCTCACATTTCTAGATTGTTCTATTGCTCATCTATTTCTAGAAACTTCCTCTAGAACATTCCAACTTTCTAGAATTTTCCATTTTTTAGCTTTTTGCTTTTTTCTTATTTAATTAATTAATTACAATTTACGGGAGAAATTGCATATGCCAACATCATTGGTGCTTTAGCAATGCATTAAAATATTGTTTGGAATTTGGCAATTATCCCTATTTGTTATATGAATTTTTTTTTCAAAATATTGAAATGAATAGAAGCAAAAAAAAATAAGTGAAATTATTTCATATTAAAATATTTTTTTAGAATTTAATTAATCTAACTTTTTAAACTCTTTATTCTACTATTATAACTTACTTTCAAAGATTGGGATATGAATTGGGACAATGGAAAATCAGCTTCAGTCCAATGTAGAAAACTTCGCCCTTGTAGAGAGGATTGTGGGATGCGCGGACATGCCTCCCTGCCATGAAGAATACCCCCACCAACAACCACACAAACTAAAACAACACTACCCAATACCTAGAGCATAGCATGCTAATGCATTATGCAGTGAAAAATGTAACCAATGGGTAGTGGCCTTATTAAAAGCACCTTAAACCTTGCAACCTAGCCTTCTTAAAAGATCATGATGACAAGAGATGATGTGGGTAAGCCTGGACAAAACTTGGGTGAAGCCATTGCATCAATCTCAGTCCATCTCCCATCATAAATGAAGTATAAAGAGAAATAAGTGTAAGCCTAAGGCAGACAAAGAAAGAACCCTCAAATCATGGAGTGGAAATCCTCTTCTGTGAGTTTAGCTAGCTCTGTCCAGTGTCATGAATTTCCTAAGAAGAAGCATTAGCAATCTCTATGCCTTGATTAGCCAAAATATCAACACATTTATTTTGCTCTCTATAGCAGTGGAAAAATTCCACGAGATTAAATTTCCTTATCCAAATTAGGATTTCTTTCATAATGGATCAATGTTTTCAGTTCAGGTGATGTTCTTATTTCAAGGCAATTATGATAATTAGAGAATCTCCTTTAACCATAACATTAAGGAATGTATTGGCGTATTCCAACATATACCTAGCTAGGAGCACCTCCCGCTCAGTTTCATTATTGTATTTGATACCAAGATTGCACGATCCCTCTATCACAAAAGCACCAGAGGCATCTCTAGACACATAATCAGCTCCTGTTCAACCATAGTTACCATGGGAAGCACCATTAAAATTAAGCTTTCCTCCACCCTGGTGCTTACCATTTGTCTAGTCTTAGGAACTACTGTATGTATGGGAGGTTCGTAGAGTACATTATTTTAAAGACAGAATGTATTTTGATTTTTTTTTAGTGAGGAACATCAAGTTTATTATTTGGTCATTGATTTTTATCATCATTAGGCCAAAAGGATGATTACTTCTTGTCTCATTGGGTCATTTGTAGCTCTTGGGATTATTAGTCTTCATGATCCTCTTAAATGGTATATTCGTACACACATATTTTCATTGAAGCTTACTTGAACTATGTTTGCATACTAATGGTTATATGTAATTTTTAGCTGAGTGGACTCCATTTTTGGGACTCTGAAGCTTCACATTCTAAGAGGGATATTTTAGTAAATAGCCTTCAAAATTTCTAAATATGACTAGAGAAGCTTTTAAGACCAGACATTTAATTTTATGAAATGATTCATTTCATCTCTTGGGACATAGTCAATCAACTTACAAAATATTAGATTGACAAACTCAGTAGATACAAAATAAACAAAGCAATGATTGTCACATGAAATAATTATATAAATTGAGTTTCATTATAAGGTGGAAAAATCAATTGAGTACCAATTAGATATGGTATAAAAAGAGGAGAGAATATTAAAGTGTTAGCAAGAAATGCGTATTAGAATAATATCTTTCTATTTGTGTTGTTAATGGTCAGCTTGCTTTTTCTAACTTCATCTCTTGTTAATGATTGTTTCTTTTAGAAACATCGTATCTTGTAATCTATTTAAGGAACTTTCGTTCCTCAGTTTAATATAACAACATCAATTTTGTATCATGGTAATTCAAATAAAAATTTGTAATGAATGTTTTTTGAGTTTTAAAATTTTTTGTATTTTTTGAAACAATTTTTATCCTGATCTACAAAATTCATGGCTTTATTTTTTGAGATTTTTGTGCTTTCATTAAAGGAAAAAATCGTAGGTATTTTTGTGTAGATTAGTGCCCTAGGGCTATGGATTTGTTTTCACAGTTTCTTTGTATTAGGGCATGAGATCCTTTTATTAGCTGTGATTTTGAAAAGTTCTTTTTTGGCATTCGTCCTTCGATTTCTACAGATCATGATTTGAGGGTTTCTGGTTCATTTTTTTCCTCCAATTTTGATGTTTGACCTCTTAGATGGGTTTCTAGAAGCATTTTGGCTGCATTTTATTTTTCTAAGATGCGAACATCTTCCTATGATAGAAGCTTGTGACCTTCCTTGTGCCCACGATCTTCTTCTGAACAAACTTCCTAGTCCTCGTTTATGAAAGGTTTGAAGGTTGTTTAAAGGGTTTCGGTGACATCTGTTTTAGCGACATCTTTGTTTCTTGTAGCCTGCGTGACCTTATTTTCTTCCTGCACATGACCTTTGCTCTTCAGAAATCTTCTCGTAAAAACCCTATGTGCTTGTTCTCAGTTTCTAAGGGTGACGAATCTCTGTTTTCTACAACCAACATTTGAGTTAGGGTTTTGAAAGACACAAATATATTTTTATATTTTTTCCTACTATAGTTTTTCGAACTCTAAGACATGTAGCTAGAGTTTTGTGATTATCTTTGTTGGTTGATGTCAGAATTTTTTTTCGATTTCAAATTCTTGGTGGGTTTTTGAGAGCTTTTTTGGGTGCATCATTTTTCATGCCTCAATTTTTGTGTAATTTTTTTCTGCTTTTTGGTGGCTAGCATTCCAAACCCTCTATTTTTCTAGCCAACAATTGATGTTCTAGGTTTTTAAATATTTTTTTGTATTGTAAAGAAAAAAATGTCTTTTGGGTTTTAAAAATTCTAAGAGGGTTTATAATTTTCTCCTAAAAAATTCAGATTTTTTCTCCTGTATACCCTAGTCAATGTTTTTGTCATTTAGGAGTGCTCTCTAGTATTTCGTTTCTACCATTTTTTCTGAAAAAAATGATGATTTGTAATCTTGGGCTTGACAATTTTTTCCTCAAAAATAGTGGTTTGTTGCATTCATTTTTTCGGTCACACCTGAAGTTGTTCGGGTGAACATCTTCACATCTAGCTTCATGTAGTCTGTTATGGGGCATCATGCTAATCTGCAAATGTTTGGAAGGGGTGATCCCACAATAGTGGTTTACAATTTTTGGCTAAACTAAACACTAAAATATTTTTTTCTAACTAAATCTTCACTTTTGGGCACCTATAGCAGCTACACCATGAGGAATTTTGAAGATGATGCAAACTAGAGTTTCATGAAATTTTGTCTGTAGATTCTAAATATAATTTTTTTCAAAAATTTTGGAATCAGATTGCACCTCTTTTTCCATCTCCCTTGAAAACTAGTTTTTTTCAGAAAACATCATTTTTTAGGAGTGACGCTCACCGTATAACACATAACTTTTTTCCATGAAGGATAAAATTATATTTCTTTCGAATTTAGATTTGTAACTTCGATATCTAGTGCTTCCACTTGGTTAGATAGTTTTTTATTGAATATTTTTTCCTTAATCAAGTTTCAAAGTCAAACCAATTACAATTCAAACATAGGTGGATCATATAACATGTAACTATTTTTGAATGTATCAAAATTCCTTTTTTTTTTGTTGGATCAAGGACTTCAATATCTTGTGCACTCATATTTTTCAAAATTATTTTCTGATAATATTCTAGTTTTTCACATGTACAAAACAAAGAGCTTCATTTCCAGTGAAAAACCTATGTTTAATAAAACTAAAAAGTCAAATAGATAATAAAACTAAAACATATTAAAATTATAGTCATTGGATAGCTCATTCCAGAGACTACCTAATTCCAGTTCAGTTCATGAAGTCTCCTGCATTTTCATCCTAAACTTGAGCTTCAAAGAGAAAAAATTCTAATTTTTTTGTGGCAAAGAGCAACAAGATGGGAAAATCGGGGTTTTCTTGAACCAAGGGGGGTTTGAGCGAACCCCCAAGGGTTCGAACGAACTAGGGTTCATTCAAACCCCCTTTCAAATAAGGGTTTTTATTGTGTTTTTTGGCGAGATGGTGGAAACATGCATTAAATGGGTTTGGTCAAACCTAGGTTCTAGCAAACCCTCTTTTGGTTTGTTCAAACCTATTAGTTCACTCGACCCCTAAAATTTTTTGGCATGGGGTCATTTTATTCAACTTTTCCTTCCTCACTCCAATTGTAAACCACTTATGTGGGTTCACCCAAAGGATTGTTTATTTCTCCTCAAAATCGTAGCAAATGTTCTCAGTGTGTCTCTAGTTACAAGGAGGGAAAATTATCCAACTTTAGGTTGGACGATTGATATTGTTATTTCCAAAAAATTTGTAGTTTCTTGGAGGGTTGGTGGCAGACTCATCTCAAGTGGTAGAGTCAGTGGTAGGCTCTTGTCTTTTGTTCTAGTATTGTTCTGAGAAGAAGGGGGCACCCTTCTCTGTTATCTCTGGATAGTTAGAATGATGACCATTAAGGGAGGGTATTAGAATAATATCTTTCTATTTGTGTCATTAATGGTCATCTCACTTTTTCTAACTTCATTTTTTGTTAACGATTGTTTCTTTTAGAAACATCATATCTAGTAATCTATTTAAGGAACTTTCGTTCCTTGGTTTAATATTACAACATCAATTTTGTAACAATGCAAATATCATAAAGGACTGGTCACTAGATTCAATACTTATCAAACTTATAATAGCTAGCATTAGAAAATCAACTTAAGTGCATTCAAGATTGATTTTCTCTTGTTCTAGTGCCTTGATAAAATACTATCCAACACATAAAAATACATCCAATTAACGTGATTGAAAGAATAGGAACCTATGATAGACTAAGATCAAATTGCAAAAAATATCTATTAAAAATTTAAACATGACTCCATACTCAACTCTAAACTACATATAAATATACCTTGCAAAAGTAGAATCAGTAATCCTTAATTTAAGTATGAATATGTGTTTAGCATTTACCAAATTAGGGGATCACAAAAAGGAATATCTCAAGCACAAGATGTGATCATAGAAGAAGTAATCAGTTTTTTGAACTCTCAAGAAATGATGATAAGAGTCAAGGGCTAAATAGCAAGCTTGCTAGAGCACACAAAAACAACTCAGGTTAATTTCTAACTTTGAAATAGGCTAATTGTATACTCTACATATCATATTTAAACTAGAATCAAATTCTATAGATTTTAGAAAGAAGAAAGTGAAAAATTCTCGTTCTTAGTGATTAAGATGAGCCTTCAAGCTCAGATACCTCAAATGTAAATTTATTTTTATCAAAATCAGTTTTTTGTATTATCATTCTACCTAATTTCAACCAGGATTTGTTGCCTTGGTAGAATTAAATAGTCATCTTTTGCATGTTGCATGCATCTTTTTCAAGAATGTTGGCGACTCTTTATAAAGACTTGGAGTCCTTTAAGTTTGGAGGCTGAAATCTCATTTTGGCTAGACAAAGGGCAACAAATTTGAAATTAGCAGAGAGAGCATTCCTAAGACATAATTTTCCTAAGTCTAATTTCTAGCATTTTGCATTTAGGTTCAAGTATTTTCTTGTTTATGGTTGCCTACTCAGTTTTCTCTACTTTAATTTGAAGCCAAGGATCATGATAATGAGCATAGTATAAGACCTCATGATTTAATTGCAAGTTCCACCCTTTTGCTACGGGGGTCTCCCGCGGTATTGCAATGGATTTTTTTTATTGCAATATCACAAGCATCGGCTGGAGGTGATGGCAGCAGTTAGGGTTTACATTCCAACACTCCCCCTTAAACATAACTGCACTATCCACCATGCCCAATCTATTTCTTTGAAAAATGAAATTATCTCTTCCTAGTGCTTTTGTGAAAATATCTGCACTTTGCTCTTCTGATCTGCAAAACTCTAAAAATATGTCACCATTGTTAATTAATTTCCTGATAAAATGATACTTGGTATCAATATGCTTGCTTCTCTTATGAAAGACTAGATTTTTTGAGAGAGCTATGGCTGAATTGTTATCACAGTAAATTTTTGTTGCCTCCATTTGTTCATTTTGTAATTCTTTCAAAATTCTTCTCATCCAGATTGTCTGGCATGCTGCACTTGTGGCTGCCACATATTCTACTTCAGCTGATGAAAGACAAACTATTGGTTGCTTCTTTGAAGACCATGAGACTGCTCCAGTCCTAAAATTAAATACATAACCAGACATGCTTTTTCTATCATCAATGTTGCCAGCACAGTCACTATCTATGTATCCTATGAGTTTGAACTCATCTAAACTTGAATACTTAATGCCAAAATTCTTTGTTCCACTTACCTTAAAATTCTCTTCCCAGCTTTCCAATGGGTGTCTTTTGGTGTTTCCATAAACCTAGAAATCAAACTTACTCCATACATAATGTCTGGCCTTGTGGCTATGAGATACATGAGACTTTCAACAAGCCTCTTAAACAAAGTTGGATCAACATTAGACCCTCTATCATTGTTGCTTAGTTTAATACCTATCACTGTAGGTGTTGGTTCTAGTTTGCACTTCATCATATTAAACCTTTTCAAAATGTCATTTGCATATTTTGACTGTGAAATAAAAATACCATTTTCATTTTGATTCACTTCAATGCCCAAAAAATACTTCATCAGACCTAAGTCTGTCATTTCAAATTCTTTCTTCATGTCTTCCTTGAACAAATCAATTGAAAAATTGCCAGTGAAAATTAAATCATCAACATATAAGCATACTATCAGTATTTCAACTTCTTCATTCATTTTTGTATACAGTGTGGGCTCACTGCTACATCTATTAAATCCATTCAGCAAAAGATAACTGTCTATTCTGTTGTACCAAGCTCTTGGGGCTTGCTTCAATCCATACAGCGCCTTTTTCAATTTGTAAACTTTGTCTTCTTGACCCAGAATTTCATACCCAGGTGGCTGATCCACATAAACTTCTTCTTGTAAATAACCATTTAAAAAAGCTGACTTTACATCCATTTGAGATACAGACCACTAATTCTGAGTTTCTAAAGCTAAAATCATCCTTATAGTATCCAATCGTGCTACAAGTGCAAATGTCTCGTTGTAATCAATTCCATGTTGTTGTGAATAGCCCTTTACAACCAATCTTGCTTTAAGCTTCTGAACTTCATCTTTTTCATTCAATTTGGTTTTATAAACCCATTTCACTCCAATGACATCTTTGTCTTTTGGAAGACTAACTAGATCCCATGTCTGATTCTTTTCAATTGCTTCAATCTCTTCATCCATAGCACTTACCCATTTATCATCTTTGGCTGCATCTTCAAAATGAATTGGATCTTCTATTTGAGAATACAAAGAAATCTGATCTGAATTATTCTCACCTTCATTTTGCTCATATATATCTTTTATGCTTCTGATTTTCTGTCTTCTTAGACTTGCCAATGTAGGATTTGACATATCACTTGAACTTGTGGAAAGTGGACCCAATTGTCCTGCTGCAGATGGTGTTTGTTGTCCTCTTGTTGGACTGCTTCCTTGAATGCATGAGGCTATTCTTATAGTCGATGTAGGTGTCACTTGTGGACTACTTTGTTGAGCTTGAATGGAAGTGGTAGGAGTCACAATAGTTGGAATATTTGTTGATGTTGAACCTTCATTCTCCTCTTGAGGTATACTAGCTAAAATATTGATTGCCTTCTCTATGCTTCCATCCCATGCTTCATCTTCTACAAATTGTACATCTCTGTTGATTATAACTTTCTTTGTTGTTGGATTATAGAGCTTATAAGGTTTGGATTCTTCACTGTATCCAACAAATATACATTTTTCTCCTTTGTTATCTAGCTTCCTTCTCAATTCATCAGGCACATGTGCATATGCTACACATACAAATACTCTCATGTGAGTAACACTGTGTTTTCTTCCTTTCCATGCTTCTTCAGGTACCATATTCATGACACTTTTTGTTGGACACCTGTTCATTATATAGGTTATACAAGATATTGCTTCTACCCAATATTCATTTGACAAATGTTTGGCTTTCAACATACCTCTAGCCATTTCCATGATTGTTCTGTTTTTCCTTTCAGCTACTCCATTTTGCTGAGGTGTGTATCTAGTTGTGAACTACCTGTGAATTTCATGATCTTTACAAAAATTAAAAAATTCTCTTGAAATATATTCACCACCTCTATCTATTCTCAACACTTTGATATAATAACCACTTTGTTTTTCAACCAAATTCTTTAACTGACGAAATAGATCAAACACTTCATTTTTTTTCTTTAGAAAATAAACCCATATTTTTCTTGAATATCATCAATGAATGTCAGAAAATAAAAACTACCACCTATTGAACGTGTTTGCATAGGTCCACACAAATCTGAATGTATAATTTCCAAAAGGGCTTTTGCTCTAGTCGACTTTCCTGCTGGAAATGATTCTCTATGTTGTTTTCCTAAAATGCACCCTTCACATACCCTTTTTGGTTTTTCTATTAAAGGTAGTCCCTTGACCATGCCTTTCCTATGAAGTAAATTTAAACCTTCAAAGTTGAGATGCCCAAATCTCAGGTGACATAACCAATTTTCATCTTTTATCTCAGCTTGAAAAATTGTCAGCACTACTGTTGTAGTTTCATCTCTACCTACTTGTGAATTCATTAAGTGTTGTACTTGAACATAATTTATATTCAAATATGGCCTTATCTTTAAGAGAAACATTTTGTTGTTTGTCATTCTAACTTTTGCAATAAGCTGCTCGCTTGGGTATTTGTCTAAAATTGTGGACATACCATTCTTGAAGGTTATTCTATACCCTTTTTGAACTAGTTACCCTACACTCATTAAGTTATGTTTTAGACCAGGCACAAAATACACATCCGAAATATACTTTTTCTCCCCTGTTTAGTTAGAATATTGACATCTCATTTTCCCTTGACTGACACTTGGTTGTCATTACCCAATGTAACATTAGACTTTACATTCTCGTTTAAACTTGAAAACATTTATAGGTTCCTTGTCATATGATTGCTACAGCCTAAATCTAAAAACCATACATCTTTTTCATTTGCTTGAGAAACATTACAAGCTAAAAACATTGTGCTCTTATCTGAATTTTGATTTTGACCTTCTCTTGAAAAATTTGTATTTTGTCTATTATTATCATACTGCTTCTTTCTACACTTATTCATATAATGCCCATATTTTTATAGTAGTGACATTGGACTTGAGATTTATCATACCTTTGATTTTGTGACTGATTCTATGTTGGGTTTTGCCTTGAGCCTTGAATGCTGCCTCTTCCACTTGAACTTGATAGACTGTATCTTTCACCTCTATAAGAGTTTCTTCCTCTTCCTCTTGATCTACCTCTACCTCTTCCTTGACTGACTAAAGCCTGAGTTTTGAAAGGATGCTCCAGTGATGTATCTGCTGACCTTTTCAACCTGTGTTCATGAGAAATTAGAGATGCATACAGCTCATCAACTGAGAACTGTGAGAGATTTTTTGTCTCCTCTATAGCAACTACAACTGGTAGAAATTTTGTGGGTAGACTCCTTAAAATCTTTTCAACAATTCTAGTATCTTCCAGATTCTCTCCATGAGACCTAATTTGATTAACCAACCCAATGACTTGGGTGTAAAATGAATCTACAGATTCACTGTCTTTCATACATATTGTTTCAAAATCTCTTCTCAGCATTTGTAGCTTTGTTGTTTTAACTTTTGCCATGCCTTGATAGGCTGTTTGAAGTATGTCCCATGCTTGTTTGGACTTTGTTGCTACTAAAATCCTTGGAAAAATGCTCTCATGTACAGCTTGAAATAGATAAAATAAAGCCTTTGAGTCTTTCTTCCTTGTGTCTTTTAATAAGTCTTTCTCTACTTGTGTTAAAGCATTGTATGCTACTGCATCTGCTGGCTCTGGAAATCCATTCTCAACTAAATCCCATATATTTTGTGAGCTAAATAATGCTTTCATGGTAATTGACCAGTATTCATAATTCTTCCCATTAAACTGTGGAATTTGTGGGTTTTTCAAGCTTCTGCTTGCTGCCATTTTTGAAATTTACCCAGATAATCTACTTTGGTAAAATTGGCTCTGATAATCGAACTAGCTCTGATACCACGTGAAGGCCAGAGGCAGAGGAATTTTCACAATAAAAATTAAAACTTAAAAAAATACCTTCAACACAGAGTTGCTGCACATTAATTTTTTGTATGCTCACATTCACCTTAAAAATTCAAAAGTAAATTACATATATAAGTATAGGTAAAAGTCACATGAATGTTTTTCACGGAAGAGAGGGCTTGATATAAAATTTATTACAAATTACCTAACTAACTTTTCCCCGTCAAAACACATTTAATAAAGTGTCCTTTACATAATATTAAAATTTAAATATCTATTGTCATATTACGAAATATCTACTGGCGGTGGCGGCAAGGAAGATGGTTCCCCATGGTATCGCAATGGGTAACTACCCATATTGCGATATCGCAGGCAACAGTTTGTTGACGGCGCAGTAAACGACTGGCAGTGAAGATAAAACAAAATGCTACGGGGGTCTCCCACATTATCGCAATGGATATTTTTTTTATTGCGATATCACGGGCATCGGCTGGAGGTGACGGCAACAGTTAGGGTTTACATTCCAACAACTATAATGGGATATTCGGTTACATGCAAGAAGCTTTTGTACAGATATGCTTTAGCCTACTTATGCTATAATGAATGATATTGTCTATGTTGTACAGGTATTCACTGAATTTTTATTTTTCCTGTTTTGAGAGGTGCTCTTACAGTGTATAACTGAAATTTCATTAATATGATGGTTGTAAAGAACATAGTTTACCAAAATGTTTATTTCTTGGTTGTGACATTTGATGTGTCTTCTTTTTCACATTAGTTTTGCATTTGGATATACATAGGGATAGACAACAACACCATTTCTTAGACAATTGGAGAATTGTTCTTTGCAGGTTCTTTTTTTTTTTTCCTTGTATTGAAATGTTTAGTTGCTTAGCATTTTTACATTTTAAGCATATAGTGATTATTCATGGTACATGCTATAGTACATCCCGCCTTTATTATTGTTGGAAGTACCAAATTATATTCACAATCACTATAGAGAATCTTCTAGTGTAGAAGGGTTTCTCTAAATTAGATGATGATGCCTACAACTGTGTCATTGTTTGTTGCAATTGGTTTATTGATTTATGGAGGAAGGTAATGGAATATAGCATCCATCTCTATATAGCATTTCTTGTCTTGATAGGATGTGGATTTGTGACTTTGAGCGGTGAAAGGTGAAGATTTTATGTTTTCATGAATGGTTTGTATTGTATCTACGACGAATATTGTTCAGGGGTAAGAAAATTGTCCACTATTTTGTGGAGGGCTTTTATTACGGATTCTATTGATAGGTGGAAAGGGATTAACTATAGGTACTTCAGAAGAATGACAAGGTCAGGGGCAGTTGTGCATTCATCCTCAACTACTATGTTCTCTCCCAGATTGTTCTTAGCATCCCCTCTTTAATTCCTTCTATGCATGTACAAATCCCTACCATTTGGACTTCTCATCCACCTATTGGCTCATCATTGCATGTCACTACACGTAACTGATAGTTTTTAATAGTGATAATCTCCGTATAAATTCAAAACATTTTCCAAATCATTATTATATACCCACTTTCGGGTTCTTATTTGGCTGTTGATGAAGAGTATACATGGTTGAAAAGGTTTGTGGTAATGTTGATACAATTAAGGCTTAAAATTTTTATGTGGAATACAAGATGAAATAGGTGATCAGAAGAAATGTTAGAATTTTATTGTGCTTTGTGTATATGTCCATTATCTAAAATAGAAATCAAAGGATTCCCCCTCTATATAAATGGATATGGCTGGATGAGGATGTATAACTTTATTACATTGTTAGCGGGCAGTTTCTGTTTCAGTTAACCCGTTTCATCAACTGCTCATTCAACTGGTCAAGTTCTTTTGTTGTATTGCTTGTATAAATGTATCTCAGGTTTATTGAATAAATCAATCAATTACATTGGCCTTCATTTGGTATCAGAGGTATCAGAGCTTCAACTATCTCTATCTGCGATGATTTTTTCTTGGCGTTTGAATTAATTTTGTTTACTTGGATCTGAAGAGATGCCTCTGCTTATTTCCCATGTCGATTTCTCATAGAGGGCTCCTAGCGGTGATGTGACAGGGATCAAAATACAAAATGTAGGCGCTGGTGACGTTTCGCTGATTCACAGCTAGTGCGAAAGAGTTGTGGAAGATGACCAAAAATTCTCCTTAAATCCTCCAAACTACATAAGCCAGCAATTGATGATAATCGCAGGAACCTTCATTATCTTCACTACTATCGCCACCAGAACTGTCATTTCTTCTGCGTTGTTACTCTCAAAATGGTATGATCTATGCACTTTTCTACCTCTCTTCATCATGGTGATTCAATACCGGAAAAAAATGGGAAGAAGGAATTTCCAATAAGAAGTGGAGAATGGCGTTAGCATGCATTTTTTAGCAGATCTTAGACCAAAAACTTCAGTGAGCATTCTTGGTGGTTTGTATGAAAGCATTATTTCAAAATCAATGAATACCTAGCTGATATAATAGCAGGCAAGGTCACGGGAATTCTTTTTGATTTGATAGAGTTTGTCTTGAAGTAAGAAGGTGATAGTGACACCATTTTATGTAAAGGGGATACAACGTGAAGAAGATTGAAATAATTATATTGGAGAATGAAAATATAGAGGGTAGTTTTTATGATATGTAACCACATAGTTGTTAAAGATTTCTCTTACATTGATCACAAGTTTAATCTAGTGTACCTTTGTTTTCTAGCATGTTAGCGAGTATATAGAAGAAAGAAAGTTATTGAGAGGTCAAGAGGATAAGGATCTGTTAATTATTCATTCCAAATATATGAGGATACATAAATGGCGACATAATCATTTGAATGCATCTCTTATTAGTGGTAATTTGGAGGTATGTTGCTTTGTAAGAGAAGATGTAACTCAAATTACTTTTATGAGTATTGTAAGAAGTCAAGTAGTTGATCTATATTTCTTGAGTTATGCCAATCAAGTAATTGATATTCTTACTACCAACCCCTAAGAAAGTGCATTTCAAGACATTAAAACAATTGCTCAATATCTTGAAGATGAGTTTGTCAATGTTGCCAATGGATCTTCAAATAGTTATGCTTGGACTTTTAGGGCCATCTTTTCTATTCCTGATGAGGCCTCCAAAGACTCGTCTAAGATATTAAATGGATAAAGGGTACCAAGATCATGTTGGAAGCTAGTGGCATGAGAGGATGGAGGAATTTCCATCATCTAAAATTAGCTTCTCACTTTGAGATGATGCTTTGCATGAGAAGTGTTTTTGACTTTAATTTTTTTTTTTTTTGTTATTGATGATAGATTTGAAGAATACATATATTGTGAAGTTTTATTTTTGGAGACTATAAGTAAGGGGTTTGTTAAAGAGCTTAGTATGGATTGTTTCCCAAAGAGTTCATGAGACTGTGACCAAGTATTATAACTTTACGAGGGCCGAGGAGACAATTTGGATGATGGTTGTCCAATAATTATGGTCAAGACCAAGGATTATACCTTTACAAGGGTGGAATTTCTCCCAACTCCTGTGGCATCTCTCCTACCTTCCTGTAGTCTTGCGTCCTCTCTCTCAGTGTTGTGTAGTAGTTCGATGACCACCACAGCCCTGTAGTCATTTCTCCTACCTTGTGCAGTAGTGCAATGACCCCATAGTCCCATAGGTGTCTTCTTTCTCCTCAACGGTGTTGTGGTTAATGTTTCTCCTAGAAGAATTTTTTTTTATGAATACTTTTGTAGAGGATTTTAATATTTGAAGGACAAAATTTATTGTGCTTATGATGGTTAAATCTGGGATAAATTTTTTCACTTGACGTGAACTTGCGAATTACTACTAATGTAATTAATGGTATTTATTTTTCCTTGTTGGTGAAGTTTTTTCACTATATTTTATGTAAGGATGTATTAAGTTTTATTAATAATTAGAGAACTAGAACATGTTTGTGTATGCTTTGCAGAAGCAATTTTGACAAAAAGAGTAGCAACTTTGTCTTTTGTGAATTGAAGTATATTTTGAATGAATTAATTAATATAATTTTATTTTATGGGTTTATTCTGTGTGCTTTAAATTTTTTCTCTTTGTTCTCTATTTAATTTATGTTGATTAGTTATTGCTTGAGTCCTCTGCCTCTAGCCTTCATGTGGTATCAAAGCTAAAGGTTCTAAGAACTAAAGATTTTCAAAGGGATTTTGAAGGATTTCAAGTTTTCTCAGCACAAAGATTTCAGTGAAAGAATGGAAGCAAGCACAAGCTTGACTAACCCACAAAACCCACAGTTTAATGGGAAAAATTATGATTATTAGGAAATCACCATGAGGGCATTGTTTTGTTCACAAGATTTATGGGAGCTAGTAGAGAATGGATTTCTAGAGCTAGCTGATGCAACAACATATAATGCTTTGACTCAAGCAGAGAAGAATTTATTGAAAGACAATAGGAAGAAGGACTCAAAATCTCTTTTCTTTATTCTACAAGGAGTGCATGAGAGAATTTTTCCAAGGATTGCAGTAGCAACAAGGTCCAAAGAAGCATGGGACATACTTCAAACAACTTATCAAAGTATGAAAAGAAGTCAAAACAACAAAGCTACAAATAGTAAGAAGGGATTTTAAAACTATATATATGAAGGACAATGAATCAGTAGATTCATTCTTCACCTAGATCATTGGACTAGTAAATCAAATTAGATCACATGGTGAAACACTTGAAGATAGAAGAGTGGTTGAAAATATTCTAAGGAGTTTACCCATAAGATTTGAGACAATGGTTGTAACCATAGAAGAAACAAAGGACCTCACATAGTTTTCAGTTGATGAGCTCCATGCACCTCTTATTTCTCATGAACAAAGGTTGAGCAAGTCTACAAATATGTCATTGGAGCATACTTTCAAATCACAAGCTTCAATCAGCCAAGGAAGAGGCAGAGGAAGATCAAATTTTAGAGGAAAAGCAAGAAGTTTTTACAGAGGTGGAAGAAGCAGCCCATCAAGCTCAAGTGGAAGAAGCAACAATCAAAACTCAAGTAAGAGTTCTATTGGAGTGCATGTTTATTTTGCTGCATGCTCTTAAGTCCAACTTTGCATTTAGTGCAGTAGTTGCATTTAATTGTTTTTGGTCTGTGCATTCATGGAGGGCAGTCACCTGCTTTCTTGCTGTCTCCCCATCTTTTCCTCGTGCCCTTTTTTTCACAAGGATTTTGTACATTATAAAACCTCATTAGTGTTAATGAATTGATCATCGACTGGTTCATGTGAAGGGTTCTTTGTCTGCAGATCCAGATTCTGGATGCTCTATCATGGTATCAGAGCGGTTGATCTGCAAACCCTTCCTTGCACTTTTTTACCAGTTTAAGATTAGTGTTTCTCAATCCATTATTTTTGCTTTGACGATACTGTGAAGGACGTGATTCTTGTGCCCTAGCCGTAGTCTCTAGCCTTTTCATGGCTCGCAGGCTTCTTGTATGCCTCGGTTGTGGCGTTAAAGTTTGTTTGTGTGTGTGAATTTTGGTGTTTTCTAGCCAAGTTGCGGCTGTGCCTAACGTTTTATGCATCATTCACTTTTTTTTGCTCCTCTAACTCCTGCGCATGTCTTGCTTTTTATTGCTTTTATAGCTTAGCGTTGAATGTTATATTTGTGAGCTTGTAGGCTCACATAGTTATTGTGCTACTTTCCTGCGTGAATCTGATTGGCATGGCGGGAGATTGTGAAAGTAAAGGAGGCTCTGTCCGTGCGAATGAGGAAGAACAACTTTAGGGGGCATTTTTGGAGGCGGTGAAGTCAAGAAAGGAGATCAAAACTCCTCTGTGCATGTTCCTCTTTTGAAGGAGTTTCAAATATGTGCTTCTGCCTCTTGCCAGAGGCCTCATCTCCTGCAACGTACGCCAATACTCTTTTCTGTTGAGGTCTCCATGTGTTCTTGTGACTTCAATTGTGGTTGTGTGCGTGAGAAGAAGAGAGACTGGTGGGACGCATTGAATGCAAGTCTTGCTTGAGTAGGGCCTTTAGTCCCACATTGGATGCAAAAATTTTAGTTAATACTGTGATTTCATGTGCCTGAAAGGAGCAAGTCGCTGAAGATTTGGTAGATAATAATTACAGAGGCTACCTTGGCCACGGCACAGGTACAAGCTTAGAGAAATGATTTTTTTAAGCAGTGAACTCTGACCAATTCTTGAGATTGGTGAGGCATCTTTTTTTTCATGTGTGGTTTTGCTGATAGAGTAATTTACTGCTAATTCTTTTTTTCACCCGTCATTACTTCATTCACTCTCAATCATGATTATGAGAGCTTGTAAGGCAGAACTGTGCTTTTAAAGGTGCGTTGGGCTTATTTTGATGGTAATATTATGATTTTTAGAAGTTACAAATTGTTACTATTACTATTGTATCTATTCTGGGGAGGTGTATCGTGTATCTTGCTTTTTAGTCCTTTGTGTTCCTCTGTATATCATGTCAGACCCTAGGATTGAATTGCTCACTCTGCACAACTATCACACATGGAAGCTCAAAATGTCACAATTGTTGCAATCTCGGGGTCTATGGCAATTGTTGGATGTCGACCAACCTGAATTCACAAAAACATTTGAGCTATTTGTTCATAGAAACAAAATGGATGAGGCCAAAGGACTCATAGGTCTTCATGTGTCTGATAATTTGTTATTTCATATTGTTGAGTGTAAAACACCTAAAGAGGTGTGGGATAAGCTTGCAGCATTGTATGGTAAGGTCAATCAGTTTAGGATCTTGCAACTTGAAGCAGATCTCACTTCTCTCTCTCCAGAATCTTTTCCCTCCATTCAGGATTTCCTTGCACAGTTCAAGTTGATTTTGTCTCAATTAAAAGGATGTGGTCATGCCAAAGAAGATAAGGAGTGTATTTTTTTGATCCTGTCTAAGCTTAGAGGTCCCTTTTAAGTGTTTTCCTCTACTTTCTATTCTACTATGGATGCCATGGGGGATGATCATAAGATGCCTACTTTTGAGGAGTTTTGTGATCGATTAACTAGGGAGCAGGCCAAGTTGATTCAGATGGATGCTCTTCCTAAGAGTCATGCTTTAATGGCTCAATCTTCCAAGGTCAAGGGTAAGAATAAGAAGAAGCCCAAGATAGATTCGTCTTTAGGTGGTGAGTCTCCCTCCAAGCCTAAGGTGAAGACTGATCGGAAGCATAATCCTTCACCACCTCCTCCTAACTTCGTCGAGTCAACCTCCAAGTCTAAGAAGAAGAAGGAGAACTGTTCGTTCTGTGGAAAATATGGGCATAATGATGCACATTGTTTTGCAAGGCTAGCAACATTAGAGGAAGCTATGAGGAAGCATAATCTTGCCATGCCTAAGTCTTCTTCTTCGGGAAAAGGGCAAGCCCTCTCAGCTACAACTTTTTCCTCTACAAGTTCTAGTTGGATTCTTGATTCTAGTGCTTCTCATCACATGACTCATACTAAGGCTCTTCTTGATTCTCTTTCTGATAGTCTTACTTCACATATTGCTGTTGGGAACTCTTCTCAAATTCTAGTTTTGGGAACAGGCTCAGTTCATATGCAAGATGGTAGCATTGATGATGTTCTTCTTGTTCCTGATATTTCCCAGAATCTGCTTTCTATCTATCAAATTTGTAATCATGGTGATGGGAGGCTTGTTGAGTTCTCTCCTATTGATGTGACTATTTGAGAGATGCAGGATCCTGAGAAGGTCATTGCTACAGGAACCGTTGACCGTGCGGCCCGTTTGTATAGGTTTGATGGATTTGAGTCTTCATCAGGATCATCCCTTATTGCTCATGCAGATTCTACAAGCAAGCTTTGGCACGAACGGTTTGGGCACCTGAATTACAAATATCTTTAGCAGATGAGCACACAAAATTTGGTAATTGGTCTACCTCAGATCTCTTGTTCAGAAGGAGTTTGTCAAGGTTGTGTGCTTGGCAAGCATCATAGGGATCCTTTTCCTAAGGGTATGGCCACACATGCTTCAACACCCCTTGAGTTGGTGCATAGTGACCTCATGTCATTCCCCACTCCTTCTTTTTCAGGGTCCAAGTATGTGCTCACCTTCATTGATGATTTTTCTAGGTGCACTTGGGTGTATTTTTTGAAGTACAAGGATGAGGTTCTTCAACATTTCATGAACTTCCTTGCATTTGTGGAGAAGCAATCAGGACATTCCCTTCAAAAGATTCGCACAGATAATGGGGGGAGTATGTCAATCAGGCATTTCAAGAATTTTGTTGTACTAAGGGTATTCTTCATCAACACACAGTGCCATACACTCCTCAGCAGAATGGTGTAGCTGAGCAAAAGAATAGAACTTTACGGGAGATGGCCAATTGTATGCTACAATCTAGATCCATGGCTCCAGCATTTTGGGCAGAGGCTGTCAATTGTGCCAACTACATTCAGAATCGTATGCCCCATAATGCAGTGTAGAATATGACTCCTGAGGAGGCTTGGTCTCATGTCAAGCCCAAGGTTTCCTACTTTCGAGTATTTGGGAGTGATGCATGGGCATTCATTCCAGATGGTAGGTGCAAGGCAATGGAGAAGAAAAGTCAACGGTTCATTTTTGTTGGCTATTGTGAGGATGTGAAGGGTTATCGGTTGTTTGATCCTGTCACTCGAGAGGTTCATTTTCATCGTGTGTTCAATTTGATGAGTCTTTCACTGTGAAGGATTCTCCATCACAAGCCTCTCCCTCTCTTTTTCCTAGTTCTTCTTTAGAGGATGTTGTGCTTCCAGATGATGATGATGATGCTTGTAATGATGTTGTTCCTGATGATGGTATCAATCTTGTTGTTGATATTACTCCATCTCCTCCTTCTCCGCCACCTGCACCCCATCGACCTTTATGGGCTCGTACACTTCTTGAGGATGCTGGTTCCCTTGTAGGTGATCCCATAGCTACATGTTCCACTCATTCCCACACTTCAGGTAGCAGTCTTTTGAGTCATGCAATTTCTACTGATCCTTAGAAGTTTTCAGATGCTTTGGGTGTTCCAGAATGAGATAATGCTATGATAGAGGAGTATTCTTCTTTGATGAAGAATCATACTTGGGATTTGGTTTCTCTTCCTAAAGGAAGAAAGTTGGTTCGATGCAAGTGGTTGTATCATACCAAGTTTGCATCCGATGGTTCTATTGATAAGTATAAGGCTCGCCTAGTGGCTAAGGGCTTTTATCAGGTTGAGGGTATTGACTATTCTGAGACCTTTGCCCCTGTCGCAAAGATGGATTCCATACGCCTCGTGCTTTCTATTGCTGCATCTCAGGGTTGGTTAGTGTATCAGATGGATGTGAAGAGTGCTTTCTGGCATGGTGATCTTCATGAGGAGATCTATATGGAGCAACCACCAGGATTTGTGCAAGACCCTTCACTTGTTTGCAGGCTCCGACATTCATTGTATGGTCTCAAATAGGCTCCTAGAGCTTGGTATGAGAAGATGGATAGTTTCTTGCTTGATTTTGGATTCACTAGATGTCACTCCGATCCTACAGTTTACATTCAATGACATGGGGGGGATCTTCTCATTCTTGTTCTTTATGTGGATGACTTGATTCTCACGGGGAGTTCTAGTGCCATGATTGAGGATACTAAACATGATTTGATGGAGCGTTTTGATATGACAGATCTTGGTTTGTTGCAGTACTTCCTTGGTCTTCAAATCCATCAGTCTTCTACCAGTATTTCTATCTTCCAGGCAGAAGTATGCTCTTGATTTGCTTCAGAGGTTTGGGATGGCTGACTACAAGCCAGCCCCTACTCATTTTCAGTCAGGTGTCGTATTGTCCACTAGTTGTACTACTCCATCTGTTGATGCTACTTTGTATTGGAAACTGGTCGGCAACCTTTTGTACTTAACACATAGTCATCCTAATATTTCCTTTGCAGTTTGTCTTGTCTCCCATTTCTCTCAAGATCCTCATGAGAGTAATTGGAAGGCAGCCAAGCGTATCTTACGGTACCTTCAGGGCACTACACATTTTGGCATTCACTATACATCTGGTGCTACTGACATTGTGGGCTTCACTGACTCAGATTGGGCTGGTGATGTTGATGATAGAAAGTCTACTTTTGGCTTTGTTTTCTGTCTTGGTTTTGGTTTGGTTGCTTGGTCTTGCAAGAAGCAAATTGCAATTGCCTTATCATCAACCGAGGCTGAGTATTGAGGAGTTGTCTTGACTAGTCAAGAGGTTCTTTGGCTTCGACAGTTGATGGCCAAGTTTGGCTTTCCTATTGATCATCCCACTATTCTTTTGTGTGATAACCAAAGTGCTATCCATATTTCTCGCAACCCAGTGGAGCATCAATGCACCAAGCATATTGAGATCCACATGCACTTCATTCGGCAGCTCATTCAGGATGGTGTTCTTGTTTTGGATTATTTGCCTACAGAGCAACAGGTTGCAGACATCTTCGCTAAACCTTTGGCATCTCCTCGCTATCTTCAATTGCGATCCATGTTAGGGGTGAAGGCAGTTGTCCTTGGGGGGTCTTAAGGAGTCCTCCTTCCTTTCACTTTTGTTCTCTCTTTTGGAGAGGAGTTTTCTCCCACAGGGTTTTTCTCCTTTTCTTCGATTATGAGAGATTTGTAGTTCATTGCATTTTAGTTGTACATAGGTACCTAACAAGGCTTTATTGTCGGGACCTATAATGCATCTCATATTGCATATTGCATTTTCTTTTTCTCCCTAAGTTGCACTTAAGGGGGGGTGTTGGAGTGCATGTTTATTTTGCTGCATGCTCTTAAGTCCAACTTTGTATTTAGTGCAGTAGCTGCATTTTGTGCATTGATGGAGGGCGGTCACCTGCTTTCTTGTTGTCTCCCCATCTTTTCCTCGTGCCTTTTTTTTCACAAGGCTTTTGTACATTATAAAACCTCATTAGTGTTAATGAATTGATCATCAACTGGTTCATGTGAAGGGTTCTTTGTCTGCAGATCCAGATTCTGGATGCTCTATCAAGTTCCTCACAAGGTCAGTCACAAGGAAAAAGGTATGATATATCTTAAATACAATGTCACTACTATAAAAAGTTTGGGCATTACATGAATGAGTGTAGAAAGAAACAATATGATTATAGTAAACAAAATGCAAATTTCACAAAAGAAAGTCAAGACCAAAAACTAGAAAAGAGCACAATAGTTTTGGCATGTAATGTTGCACAAGTAAGTGAAAAGGATGTTTGGTTTATAGACTCAAGCTATAGCAACCATATGACAAGAAATCTAGAAATGTTTTCAAGTTTAGATGAAAATGTTAAATCTAATGTTACATTGGGTAATGACAACAAAGTGTCAGTCAAAGGAAAGGGAAATGTCAACATTCTAACTAAATAGGGGGAGAAAATTTATATTTTTTATGTGTATTTTGTGTTGGGTCTAAAACACAATTTGATGAGTATAGGACAACTTGTTCAAAAGGGATATAGAGTAACTTTCAAAAATGGACTATGCACAATTTTAGACAAATACCCAAGTAATTAGATCATTGCTAAGGTTAAAATTACAAGTAGTAGAATGTTTCCTTTGAAGATTCAACCAGATTTGAATATAGATTATGCACAAGCACAAGAAACCACAAATGTTATGCAAACTATCTTTCAAGCAGAAATAAAAGATGAAAATTGGTTATGGCACTTGAGATTTGGCAATCTTAACTTTGGAGGTCAAAATTTTATTCATGGGAAAAGTATGGTAGAGGGATTACATTTTATAGAAAAACCTGAGGATGCATCTTAGGAAAGCAACATAGAGATTCATTTCTAGCAAGAAAGTCAACTAGAGCAAAAGCCCCTTTGGAGATTGTACATTCAGATTTGTGTGGACCTATGCAAACACCCTCAATTGGTGGTAGTTTTTATTTTCTACCTTTTATTGATGATTATTCAAGGAAAACATGTATCTACTTTCAAAAGTATAAGAGTGAAGTGTTTGATTTCTTCTGTCAATTTAAGTCTCTTGCTGAAAAATAGAGTGGTCATTATATCAAAGTGTTGAGGACAGATAGAGGAGGTAAATATATTTCAAAAGAGTTTTTAAATTTTTGCAAAGATCATGGGATTCACAAATAGTTTACTACTAGATACACACCTCAACAAAATGGGGTAGCTGAAAGGAAAAACAAAACAATTATGGAAATGGCTAGAAGCGTGTTGAAAGCTAAGCATTTGTCAAATGAATATTGGGCTAAAGCTTTATCATGTGAAACATATATAATGAGTAGGTGTCCAAAAATTGTTATGAATATGATTCCTGAAGAAGCATGGACTGGAAGAAAACATAATGTTGCTCACATGAGATTTTTTGGTTGTGTAGCATATGCTCATGTGCCTGATGAATTAAGAAGAAAGTTAGATAACAAAGGAGAAAAATACATATTTTTTGGATATAGTGATGAATCCAAGGCTTACAAACTTTATAATCCAACAACTAAGAAGGTTATAATCAGCAAAGATGTATAGTTTGTAGAAGATGAAGCATGGGATGGAAGCAGAGAAAAAAAAGTTAATGTATCAACAAGTATACCTCAAGAGGAAAATAATTTTTTTGTACCAACAAATATTCCTACTAATATGACTCCTTCCACGCCCATTCAAGTTCAACCAAGTGGTAAAAAAGTGACACCATCATCGAATGTAAGAGCAACAACAAGAGGACAACAAACACCATCTACAACAAGAAGTTCTGGAGCTAGACCATCAAGTCTGCATTCAACAAGTTTAAGTGATCTATCCAATCCTACATTGGAAAGTATGAGAAGACATAAAGTCATAAGTATAAGGGACATTTATGAGAAAAATGAAGGTCAAAATAATTATAATCAGATTTCTCTTTTTGCATTTTATTCACAATTAGATGATCCAATTCACTTTGAGGATGCAATTAAAGATGACAAATGGATATGTGCAATGGATGAAGAAATTGATGCAATTGAAAAGAATCAAACATGGGAGCTTCTAATTCTTCCAAAAGACAAGGATGTAATAGGATTTAAATGGGTTTATAAAACCAAACTAAATGCAAATCATGAAGTACAAAAACATAAAACAAGACTAGTGGCAAAAGGTTATTCACAACAGCCTGAAATTGATTATAATGAAACTTTTGCACCTATAGCACATCTTGACATAGTAAGGATGATTCTTTCCATCACAACACAAAAATAATGGCCAGTTCATCAAATGGATGTGAAATCAACATTTTTAAATGGCTATCTTGAAGAAGAAGTTTATGTGGAATAGCCACCTGGGCATGAGATATTAGGACAAGAAGAAAAAATTTAC
This sequence comes from Sequoia sempervirens, assembly GCA_007258455.2. NCBI lineage: Eukaryota > Viridiplantae > Streptophyta > Pinopsida > Cupressales > Cupressaceae > Sequoia > Sequoia sempervirens. The sequence goes on from VDFB02271358.1 coordinate 489,141,438, forward strand.
AAGTTGAGAAAAGCACTATATAGTCTCAAGCAAGCCCGAAGAGCTTGGTACAACAAAATTGATAGTTATTTTTTACATAATGGCTTCAATAGGTGTAGCAGTGAGCCTACATTGTATACTAAGATGAATCAAAAAGGTGAAATTCTGATTTTATGTTTGTATGTTGATGATTTGATTTTCACGGGTGATTTATCAATTGATCTATTCAAAGGAGATATGAAGAAAGAATTTGAAATGATAGATTTGGGACTCATGAAATAATTTTTAGGCATTGAAGTGAATCAAAATGAAAATGGTACTTTTATCTCTCAATCAAAGTATGCAAATGATATTTTGAAAATATTTAACATGCTAAATTGCAAATCAACACCAACACCTATAGTTACAATTTTGAAGTCAAGTAAGGATGATAAAGGTTCAAATGTGGATTTAACTTTATTTAGGAGACTTGTTGGCAACCATATGTATTTGACAGCCACAAGGCTAGACATAATGTATGCTATAAGTTTAATTTCCAAATTTATGGAAGCTCCAAAATACACACATTGGAAAGTTGGGAAACAAAATTTGAGATATATAAGTGGAACGAAGAATTTTGGGATTCAATATTCAAGTTCAAAGGAGTTCAAGTTGATTGGGTATACTTATAGTGTTTGTGCTGGAAGTATTGCTGACAAAAAAAAGCACATCATGCTATGTTTTTCACTTTGGTACTAGTGTTGTATCATGGGCTTTGAAAAAGAAGCCAATAATCACTCTTTCATCAACATAAGCAAAATATGTAGCAGCCACAAGTGCCTCTGGCCAAGTAGTATGGATGAGAAGAGTGCTTAAAGAGTTAAGGAATGAACAAGTGGATTCTACAAAGATATTTTGTGATAATAACTCAACAATAACATTGTCCAAGAATCCAATTTTTCACAAAAGGAGCAAACACATTGATACTAGATATCATTTCATTAGAGAGTTAATCAACAATGGTGAAATATTCTTAGAGTTTTGGAGGTTTGAAGATCATTGTATGGATATCTTCATAAAAGCACTTGGAAAAGATGGTTTTTTTCTATCAAAGAGATCATTTGGGCATCATAGACGGTAGTAGTTGTGATTAAGGGGGAGTGTTGGAATTTCTCCCAACTCTTGCTACATCTCTCCTATCTTCTCACAATCCTGCATCCTTTCTCTCAGTGTTGTGCACTAACCACTATAGACTCGCAGTCATTTCTCCTACCTTGTGTGGTTGTGTGGTGACCCAATGGTCTCGCAGGTGTCTTCTTTCTCCTCGATAGTGTTGCGGTTAATGTTTATCCTTGAAGAATTTTTTATGTGAATATTTTTGTATGGGATTTTAATATTTGAAGGAGGAAATTTATTGTGATTTTGATGGTCAAATCTAGGATAAATTTTTTCACTTGACGTGAACCTGGGAATCACTACTAATGTAATTAATGGTATTTATTTTTGCTTGCTGGTGAAGTTTTTTAACCATAGTTTATGTAAGGATGTATTAATTTTTATTAATAATTAGAGAAGTATAACATGTTTATGTATGCTCTAGAGAAGCAAATTTGAGAAAAAGAGCAACAACTTTGTCTTTTGTGAATTGAAGTATATTTCAAATGAATTAATATAATTTCAATTTTTTGATTTATTTTGTGTGCTTTAAATTTATGCTCTCTGCTCTCTATTTAATTTTTTGTTGATCAATTATTGCTTGAGTCCTCTACCTCTAGTCTTCAAAGGGTTGAGGACATAACTTGGAGGGTGGTTATCCAATAATTACAGTCTCATTCGGGAGTTCATGGGAGGAAATACTTGAAAATTGAGCTTGGAGCTACACCTTTCTGAGGGTCATGACAAAAATTGGAGGAGTTCCACTTGATTCATGATTTATTTCTTCAAGGAAGATCTTACAAAGATGTATATATATTTTGTAATCAACAAATTTTGTTATGTATGCCTTAAGTGGGGGTCCCTTGCCAAGGTGAATTGTATGGTTTGAGGGATACATTTGTAGGAACAATTTAATAAGGGGGGGTGGGGGGTGAGGGGGGGGTTAATGTTGGCATAACTTTATTACATTGTTAGAAGACAATTTTTGTTTGTTAGTGGGCAATTTCTATTTTAGTTAAGCTGTCTCATCAACTGTTCATTCAACTACTCAAGTTCCATTGTTGTATTGCTTGTATAAATGTATCTCGAGTTTATTGAATAAATCAATCAACTACATTATCCTTTAGTCCAGACAAACATTTTGGATTATTTTATAATTCTTGTTCTAATTAGTTTGTTATTGTTTTCTATATTCCTCCACAAAAAATAGAGTAATTAAATAGACTGGTAAATTAAGAAAAACTAAATCCTAAAATACTAAGTTGCAAAATAAACAAATAGAATGAGGAAGGGACATTTAAGAAAGATGCTCAACATCAAAGTCATATTTTTCTGATAAAATAATTTTCTTATATTATCACATTATTTAAAATTAATAATACCCAAATAAACTTTTAGATTAATAAATGCAAATATTTATAATTCTACCTATGAAATAGTATATGTATATACCTTATTTTCAACTAGATACTACATAAATAACTATTAGAAAACATAAAAATATACTCTTTTAACTATAAAACTAAAAATATTCAAACCTACCTACCATTTAAGAGTGCCAATAAGTTGTGTTATGCTAAGAATCTCCTTATAGATTCAAAAAATCTTTGAATTCAATATGGCCTAACCGCTTTGGGGTTCTTATATTCTATTTGGTGAGGACCATACATGGTGCAAAAAACATAATCATTCATAGTAATTTTTAAGACAATTAAGTATTGTGAATCTTTATGTGAATTACAAGGTGAAATACATGATCAAAATCTATGTGTTAGAATGCTATTGTACTTTTTAAATATGTTAACTAAAGAAACATAATTTTTTTAGAATTTGAATTGACACAAACAATTGTTATAGGAATCACATATAGATTCATCCCAAGCTGATATTATAACACTACTCCCTAATTACATTCAATTAAAAATAATAATACATTCAATTCAAAGCAAATAAGAATCTACAACTAGAATATGCTTATTAGTAATCAAATAAGACAATTTAAACACATGGACAATTTATCATTAACACAATAATATAATACATACATTTTCCCCTTATTCTATTTGAATTTTGTCTTGAATCATTCCTTTTCTCTAACTTTTTTCTAAAACCTCTATATAAATAACCTAAATTTACCTCTATATCCTATATTACTAGGATCAATCTTCATTTAGTTTTTAATCTCAAAATAGAAGTAGTTTGTTATTGTTTCTTAGATTCTTAAAAAAAGAAGAAATTGAGGAGCAAACACAACAAATAGAATGTGGTTAAGAAAGATGCTCAACATCAAAATAACATTTTCTTATAAAATTATTGAAATTTTTCTTAAATTATCATAGTATTTTATATTAATAACATCAAAATATATTTTTAAATGATTAGTAAACAGAAATATTTATAATTCTATCTATTAAATACTATATAAATAATTGCTACTTAAAAAAAAGACACAAACATGTACCCAACCTAATACTACATAAATAGCTATTAAAAAACATAAGCATATACACTCTTTTAACTATAAAACTATAAATATTCAAATCTACCTACCCTTTAAGAGAATCTGGAAGTTTTGTTACTGGTGATAATCTCCTTAGAAATTCGAAACATCTTCCAACTCAAGATGGTCTAACAGCTTTCGGGTTGTCATCTGGTTATTAGTGAGGACTATACATGGTCGAAAAAACATAAACATTGCTAGCAATTTGGAGACAATTTACATGGTTGTAAAAACATAAGCATTGCTAGTAATTAACGACAGAATTAAGGATTGTGAAAGATGTGATCAAAGTCTACGTGTTAGAATGTTATAGGAATGGCATCTAGATTCATCCCAAGCTGTTATTGCAACTCTACAGCGGTCCGTACACTGGAGGCTTCGGTCTTGACGTTTTTTAATCAATTTTTTATTCCTTTCTTATAGCTGGTATTTTCATGTTCCAGATCAATTATTTTTCTGCCCACGGAATTCAGAAGATCAGTTGATGATGGAAAGTTGGAAACAGTGATCCAAAAGTTGTCTAAATTGACGACGCTGATGTTAAAAGGATTGTTAGGTATTACCATAGTAGATGTAAAGCTCGATCTGTACTGTAAATGGTATACAGAAAACGAATATATTATAATAGCGTTTTACAGTAAAGAGTTTAAAGGAATCATAGATAGAATAAAACAAAGTAAAGCAGAGCAGAATAAAGAAAAAATATAGACAAATGCCAATTAACTGTTGATGAAGAATTAAATAATGGAAAGGCCAGGAAATAGTATAAAAATAATACACTAGGTAACGGATTTCATATTCAACATAGATATACATTAAGAGAGGTAGCCTTCTGCACAGCGCACGAGAATCTTTCCAAACGTTTTCTTGCGGAGGCTTTTCAAAGCTTATGTTTACACGCTTCTCAATTGAGAAAATTATTATTATCCATGGGGACGTTCAGCCAATAGCAGTGAGCAAAGAGAAAACCTGTGGAACAGGCCGGATTTTACGTGTTTGAATTGTAGAGATTCTCTTCATATATGGACGCAAAAATATTCCGTCTACATGCTAGCTGGGCGGCGGGCGTTTGCAGTTACCAACCGGGTTATTTAACATTTCCATCTGATCAACGTGGCATTTTCAATTTTCTGGGAGCGCCGTTGTCATCGAGTTGAATTATACTTGTCCTGCGTGTATAAATACGCTTATTGGTATTGGGGGAAGAGCAAAATCTGTCTGCCATTATCGTTAAGTGGCGAAAAGTTTAATAGCAAGTACGTGATGGGGAGAATGATTGAATTAGTGTTGTGCGAGGTATTGTTCTGGTGTGTGTCGGGTGGTGGAGCTGTGGACGTGACGGCCGGGTCATGGCAGCTGGTCGTTAGCAATGGCGGGGTGTCGGCCATGCATATGACCATCACTCACAAAGACACAGTCGTCATGTTCGATCGCACGGACTACGGTGCTTCTCAGCTGCTTCTCGACCGTGGACGCTGCAGACATGATAACAATGACTTGGCGCTGAAGCACGACTGCTGAGCGCACTCCATAGAGTATAACATTGCTTCCGACAGTGTGCGGTCTCTCATGGTCATGACCGACACGTGGTGCTCCTCTTGGTCGTTTGCGGCCAACGGTGACTTGGTTAACACAGGCGGATACAACGACGGCGGCAACGCCGTCCGATATTTCGTGCCCTGCGATAATTCTGCATGCGATTGGGACGAATCGCAATCCGCTAAGCTTGCCGATAACCGATGGTATGCAACGAATCAGATCCTTCCTGATAACAGAATCATCGTTGTGGGAGGCCAACGGGCTTTCTCCTATAAGTTCGTGCCCAAGAGGTCTGGAGAAGGGTACTATGAGCTGCCGTTTTTAACGCAGACTAATGTAAAGGATGTGGAGAACAATCTTTATCCTTTTCTTCATCTTTGCGAACAAGGACTCCATATTGCTTAATTATAAAAACAACCGTGTGGTGAAGACGTTTCCCACGATGCCAGGCGGCGCGAGGAATTACCCGTCGTCTGGATCATCTGTAATGCTGGGATTGGAAGCCTCTGAGGGGTTTAAAAGAGTTGAAATCCTCGTCTGTGGCGGTGCTCCTGACAACGGCTTCACGTCTGCAAACGCTGGGAATTTTCTCACTGCACTTCAGAGCTGCGGAAGAATTGTAATTACAGACTCGAACCCTGGTTGGGCAATGGAGAACATGCCTGCTCCGAGAATGATGGGTGACATACTCATTCTGCCCACTGATTCTCATTATAAATGGAGCAGAGAAAGGAACTGCCGGGTGGGAGCTGGGATCGAATCCGGCGCTCGCTCCATTACTCTATAGGCCTAATTCTTCGCCCGGTGATCGATTCTCCACCCTCGCTCCCTCCACAATTCCAAGAATGTATCATTCCAGTGCAAATGTTTTGCCTGATGGACGGATCTTCGTCGGGGGTTCGAATCCCCACGTCGGGTACGTTCTCTCAGGAACAACTTATCCGACAGAGCTCCGCCTTGAAGCATACAGTCCATATTATTTAGACAGAGCCTATCAGATCTACAGGCCTACTATAGCAGCCTTATCTTCCACTTCACTAAATTATGGCAAAACCGTCACTGTTCAGTTCACTGTTTCCAGTTATACTCCCCAGAATATTGAGTTCCATTTGTACGCACCTTCCTTCACAACTCACTCGTTTTCAATGAACCAGAGGCTGCTCATTCTAGCATCGAGTTCTCCAAAATCTGTAAGAGGAGTATATAATACAGTTGTGACGGCGCCAGCAGGTTACTACATGCTGTTCATTGCGAACAATGGAATTCCAAGCGTGGCCAAGTGGATTCATTTGTCTTAGAAGCTTTATCCTCTATGCTGCGGCTAAGCCATACATATTGTTAGGTTTTATTTCTGCGAAATGATATGAGTATAAAATCAACTCATAGTGTACATTGAAATCCAATGGGTAATCTTTAATACTTTCTGTATGATATCTTTCCACTGCGTATTCTATTGTCTGTACCCGATTTCGATCACTCGTTCTTGTTATTAGGAATTGTTATTTTCTACTGCTAAAACGATAAGGCTTGCTAAGTCAAAGTATTTTTGTTATCTGAGCTCAGTTGAATTCCCAATTGTGATGTCAAAACATTTAACAGTACCTCGTAAAGAAAAGATATTCAATTAGAAATATTCTCGGTGACGATAAACTATTTGTTGATGATAGGTTTGATGGTGAAACCAGAATCATCAATACTTAAATTATTTAAGTTTGTAATTTTTTTTTTTAAATATAAGCCAATAACATATTTTACAAAACATCCCACTTAAAAATTAGGAAGAAACATGTCAGACAGCTTTACATTGGACTAATTCCGTGTTAAATTAATTTCCTGGCCCCTGCTATCATCACATTTCCACGAAAAATCTTTGAAAAGGACAAATCGGCCATGCTTGCTGAGCTAGTTGTTCGTCACTGCACAAAACTATGTCAATTGACCGTCCTTTTCGTTGAAGTAAGCAATGGAATACAATGCAAACAAGGTAGCCTAAGGAAACAATAATTTTCTAGAAGTTTTTTAATTCCACTGTTATGGACGATAAATAATACAATATTTTTAATAAAATAAATTTTATTAATATTGTAAGATAAATTAATTATAGGATTTAAATTATGAATATAATTAATTGTAATATCAAAAAATAAAATATTGTAAGTTATGTAAGTAATAGTCTTTTGAAAGAAAATGGTTCAATTTTTTTCATTAGAATAGAGAAAGATGATAGATATTGAAGCTTAGTTTCTAAATATAAGATAAAAAAAATCTCAAGTTTTGTTATAAACAATTTTTTTTTATATAATAAAGAGTTTTCCAATCATTTTGTTTGGAAAAATATATATGACATAACTCTTATTATGAATTAATTTTAATTAGTTAGCACTTTATAATTTTCTTACTAGTAAAATTAAAATCAACCAAAAATTGTTAACATTCATATGCAAATGTAGAGTAAAGTCAATGAAATCAATGCATCTAAACACTAAATGTTAGTAAAATTGAATCATTTGCAAAGCCAACAAGACAAAATATTAATTATTTATGTAAGAGTCTCATTATATAAAATATAATAAATATATCATTTTACAAATAATAAATTACAATAAAATTAGGAAAGATGAGTTCATATTATTTAGATGTACAATTTCATATTTACAATCTATCAAAAATATATCTAGATATCTATAAGAATATAATTGATTAACACAATAGTGTGAACTATGATTTATATAATTGGCTGCACTAAATCCTTTACCTAGATAATGTGAGACAAATGAATCATTTTAATATTAAATGTTAGAATTGTGAATATAGCTTCCTCTACGAATAAAGTTATTTTGATTATTATTTTCGAGTATCAAATTTTCACTATAAAAAATATTTTATTTCATGCCAAACAAAAAAAAAAAAAAAAACTCTAAAATATTATGATAAATAATAACGAAAAAATGCATTTAATTAGAAGTCTTTCCATTGACATTGACATGGAAAAGTTTACTAAAATGAATTTTTATATGGTACCATTTACATCAAAATAATTATGGTCTCTCAATGTTAACATTATTTTTTAAAAAATAATTACCTTGTTTACATTTTAGATGGAAAAGTGCATATAAAGAATAATCCTTTCATTCCTAAATGTAGGAGACACATGTATATTTTACTCATTTTTAATATTTTCGTAGAAATATTATGTCTAGCCTTCAATTTGAATTGGCATATGAATTGATCAAAACTAAAACTCATCAATACTTAATTTAGCCTGATTTCAACTAGTTTGGACTTCATTTTTTAGCCATTTCTACATATTGAATAATATCATAGGAGTGATTTCATCATTTGAAAACAAATGTAAATGGTTTTTTATCTAACTTATTTGTGAAGTTAACCCTTCCAAGAACTATGATCTTTACCTTTTAACTTGTTTGAAATAATTTAAATGATACATATGTAGTTTTGTATCTAATTACAAGTCCTTTAAAATTAATTATCATCAAAATATCTAACCTAACTCCCCCAATGGATTATCAAGTATAAATATCAAGAAATACATCATCGTTGATGAATACTACAATTTCTACCCATTATATTTTTTCTATTGTATGTTTGAAATTATATATATCTAACAAGATGGGCTTGATTAAAAATAAGGAATGGAAAAATATGCTCCTTAGGGTGTGTCTTATCTCCATCAAATCTTTTAATTAGATATCTTTGTAAGTGTATAGGTTGCAATTATTAGAGTTGATAGTGAATACCATAGCTCCTATAAATTACCTACAATCAAAATGCTTATAAAAAATGATGGATCAAAGAAAATTATTTAATATACCACCAAGAGAGAAAATATTAACCCAAAAAAGCATTTGATATACCTTTTGTATTGAATTATTAATACCTAGATTGTGTATGATTACAAAATATAACAATAAATGCTTATTAAAGCAAATGAAATCCCTAAATGAAGATTTTATTAGACTGTGACAAGTGTCCTAATCTCATGCAATGAGATAACTTGACATATAAATAGGCCAATATAATAAAAAAATGCTCCTAAGTGTACCTTAAATGAATAAAGTATTAAGGGGCCTAATATAAAAATTAGGAGAATCTAGGAGATAGAACACAAGCATAAATGAACAATATGCAATATTGGATTTATATGATCCAAGTTACATTGAGTATAAAGCCTTTCTAATATAGGCAAGGATGAGGTAACCCAACTATGAGGTGGGTTGAGAAATTCCTCATGAAGTGGCACAAAGGATTAGACAAGTGTCCTATAGGTGTCAACCTTAGGAACACTTGAAGTGTGAAAATGAACAACCTTTATGACAAAGTCATCAATCTTGTGTGCCAAGTGTTGAGTGACCTTTGAGGTGAGATGATTTTTTTTCCAAAATAAAAATGTGTGTGCATTAAGTTAACCAAATGAAACAACAATTTTGAGGTTTTTTATGTGCTTCTCTTACACTCTTAGGGTTTTTCACCTAAAAGGAGAGAGATAAAACCCTAAAGTTTTTCACTCAAACTAAGATATGTAAAATAAAATTAATACTAAATGAAATGATATAAATGTAACTAGATTGATTGATTAAGTATGAAAAACCTAAGAAATGTAACTTGTTTGAAAACACATTGTGTAATGCAAAAATACCTCAAAATGTGAACAAAACTAAACAAAAATGGATGAAACTGAAAGTGTGCACCTGAGATATGGATAGAGGCTGGAAATGGCTTCTGGAATGCTGATAATCCTAATTTTTAGACCTGGTGGGACGCATTAGCCATTCTAGATGAATTAGTCCTAGTTTTGTAAAATTGCTCTAGAACCCGTTTTGGATAAATGGGTGTCTAAAAATGCAGAAAACCAAAAATAGACCTAAAAGTGGGACGCATTCACCACTCATCATGAATGATTGAACTTTTGAATTTCTAAATATTCAAAGGTGGAAATAGGAGCCTTCAGTCTACACTTTCTGCTTCTCTAGGTGTAGTTCTGAAACTGTTGGATTCGGGCCTGAAAGTGACTTTTTGTGGGTATTTTAACTTGTCGAATGAAGAGATGACTTGAACAACTTTGCAATGCAATATTCAATGATTTCTAAGACTTCAAGACACCTAAATCTATAAACACACAAGACAACAAATTTTTTGGATCTTAGGGCATGGGGGTGTGCCTTAGTCAAACCCCTTTTAGGTAATTAAATTGAAATGATGAAAGAAGGTAATAAAGCATGGAAAATTGAAGTCAATACCTTGCCATGATGTTTTATCTTCAATTTCTATAGTAAAACATGAAGAATCTACCCTTGAATGTCTTAGGAAGCAACCTTAATGACTTGTAATGATGAAACCCTAACTTGCTTGACTTGATAGAGAAGATAGATGAATGAATTGTGAAAATGAGTTAATGGATGAATGGGGGTTAAAATGGATGGAAAAACACTTATTTATACACAATTATTCCCTAATAACCTAATAATACATCATCACAAGTCAACATAAGGTTTTGAATAAAAACCTAAAAGAAAAATTGAATTATTTTGAATTTGAAGCCAAGAGGGACTCATTTTTCACCCATGGAGAATGGGTTCTACCTTAGGATTGTAAGTAGGTGTCGAGAATTAAGTTGCATTTAATGTTGTTTGTTAGATTTACATTCAAAAATACACTTAATTAAGTCTTATGAGTGCATAAAGGGGTCAAATAAAGCATAAGAAAGGTGTAACTAGTGATAACAAACCTAGAAAAGCATGAAAGCTTGTTACAAGACTTTACAACACTTTTGAATAGGACTTGATACATGATAAAAAAGATGATTTTTAGATAAATTATTTTGAGAAGAGTCTTGAAAATTATAGAAATGTGTTACAACACTTCATAACACCTTCACAAGATATCATTAAATACATTTTATTTAGTTTGCAAGGGTCCAAGACCTAGTGTGGATGTGTAAAAAACCTCACAACACCAAATCAAAGCCTCATTAAGTCCAATTTATCATCAACTTATTCCCCAAATCAAGCAAGTTTCCTTTTTTTTACAGTACATTTATCCCACACTTTAGTGAGAGGATGAACTTTCTTCAAACTCACACTAAAGTGGACATTCAAGAGAGATCCAAGTGTATAGATGAAGATGACAAAGATTGACAAAGATCAAGAAGGAAGCCAAGCCCCTACGATCGAAGATCCTAAGTCAAACCATCAAGATACATAATCATGCAATGGCAATAATCTAGGAAGAAGAGAAAGATGAAAATGAAAAGGTGGATGAAGCTTCGATCATTTTTCCAACTAGTTGTGGATTAGATCTAAGTTGTTTGTCTAGAAAAAGATGTGTACTCACTCTGGGGTGATGGAACTCTTGGCTATCCATCAGGTGAGAAAGCCCAAAAGGTGAGAAATATACACTATTTGGTATGCACTCACAAACACATAGGTGGTTGTGGGGAAATTCGTGTTGCGGAATGGGCTTCCCACTCAACCATAACAAAGTTATACCTCTTAATAACTTTAACAAGGCACCACAAAGGAAAATGATTTTTGAGCTCTATGAAGTAAACAAAACCTTGTATGCTTGACACTTATAGACATTGTTAATGCAAAATAGTGTAAGGAATGTTCAAAGGGGTTTTGCTTTGTTCGTGCAATGTATCATCTTAGGAAAAATCACGCTTAATGTCTCTAAGAGAGGATAAGTGCAAACAATCTCATCTTGTCTCCAAGAGAGGACAAGTGCAATGTCTCATCCTGGGCAATATTGTACCTAATGCTTCCAAGAGAGGAAATCACAAGAAAAAGAAAATCACACAATGAAATGTGAGTGGTGATGTATGCCCCCCACTTCAATGTGGTTGTGAACACCAGTACTGTGAGAAATTTCTTTATAGTAGAAGAAGAGGACATGAGAGCTTACTAGGAAAGCCCTATGATAAGTCATATGTTTATAATAATTTGCGTCATGAAAAAAGGGAAGTGTGTGATATGTGAGCCAAATGTCGTCCACATCCCAAGATTTCTCTTATGTATTCATGAAAGGTTAACAACTAGCCAAAGGAGGTAACCACAAGTGACATACAAGGATAAGGCTACATAACCCCTTGCCCCCACTAAGTGCAGGACAACTGTGAGCTGAAATGATTAATTAAATGCATGCTAGAGTTAAAATTAGAATCAATTAGAGGAACTAGGTGCCTCCACATAGGGAAGCATGCAAAACTCCTTAAGATGTTGGATTATACAACTCAAAGCATCACATTCATTAGTGAAGTGACCATGAACTCTATGATAGGCACAAAATGAAGTTTTGTAAGATAATTTCTTTTGAGTTCTAGGGGGAAGGGTGATCATGTGATCTTGGAGGAGTCTTGACAAGATTCCCTCTTGATCAATGGTAGAAGGTGGTCTTGTGGTTTTTTCCAAAGATACATCTTTCTTAGTATTAGATGTCATACTCACACAAGTTTTTCTAGATTGCAATATTTTGGTCTCACTCTAATAGGAGGAGGGAAAATATATCAAATGCAAATCATTGGTGTCTTACGGGATGACATTGACATTAACCGAAAGGTTTTTCATTTGTGTCATAGTGTGTAAAGGATGATGTTCAAGACCACCAGTGTCAAGGAGTTCAGGATGGATGATTGTTAAGGATGATTTAGGAGTATGTTTTGTGAGATTATGAATGTTGAGTGAAGGCTTGGAAATCTCTATCAAAGGACAATAACCAAGACCATGAGTGGTTTGTTGCATGATAGGGATGATAGTGTTGTAGATAACTTTTTCATTAGCACCACATCCTTTTCCACTATATTCAAATCATTTCATAAGCTCATATCCTTTTCCATGAATATGTTTCATTGCTTTTAGATCAAGTGGTGATTGGTGATAATCACCATCAAAGGTGGTTGTATAATGTACTTCTTTGTCTGAAGGGGTTGAGGCAGATTCTTTCAAAAGGTCATCCACATTTTTTGTTGACGGTGTTGTTGTTTATTTTCCCTTGTTGGAATCTTTGTTGATGATTTTGTAGTTTCACATGAAGTCATGTTTGAAATCCAAGGAACCCAAATCATCTTCTAATAGCTTCATTATTTGCTCAAGATGTTTTTGTTTGTCTTGTTGTTGAATGGTTTCCATTTGTGTGGTTGATTTGGATGTGTTTAAACCACCGGATTTGTTTTTCTCAAGTTGTAAGACACTATAAGGTTTAAGATCAGTGTCAAGGGTGTATACTTTGTTGAACATTGTAGATGTATTTCATTTTTTGATGAAGAGTGGAAGGCACACCTTTCATTGCATGAATCCATAGTCTTCCTAGGATAAGATTACATGAAATTTCATAAGGAATAACATGGATTGGTGTATTCAAAGTGGCAACTCCAACTATAAGAGGTGTAATGACCTCCCTGAGTAGTTTCTTTTCGACATTGTCAAATCTTGTAATAGAGAAAGAATCAGGTTGAATGGTTGATTGATCAATACCAATTTTATCCAAAAGGTTTACACTACATGCATTAAGGGAAGAACCAATATCTACAAGAGTTCTCTTTATCTCTTTTCATTTGTATTTTGCTATAATAATGAAATGATCATTTTATTTTTGCACATTCAAAGAGGGGAGTTAACTTTGGTGAAAAACAATATTAACATTCAATACATGAATTATAGATGCTATATCATGTGGTGGCACATTAGAAGGGATGGGGACTTGTTGTAAGGTTGTTTGAAGCATAGTGTGATAGGTAGGTGAATTTTGAAGAAGGTCCCAAAGGGAGATCTTTGTAGGATTACTTTTAAGTTGTGCAACAAGATCATACTCCCTTAAGCGAGGGGCACTAGGTAGTATAGAATTTGGAAAAGGTAAAGAAGTTGGGTTTAGTTGTGGAAATGATGGATTGTTTCAAGTGTTATATGTATGAGCAATGGTATTATGACTCAATTGATGCAACACATTATTCTGAGGTGGGTAGAGGGTGAATTCAGGTTTGTGTTGAGTTTGTTTGTGTGACAGGGGCTAAAGGATGAGTTGAGGTTGAATAATATTAACATCCCTTGGTGAATGAGAGTCTAACATAGGATCTTCATCTCCTTCCAAGGGCATAATATTATTATCTATGTTATCTTTACCTTGTATGAGGATATTCTCCCTAGAAGGAGAGTGCTTAGGAGAAAAACAAACCTCATTTTCTTTACAATTAAATCTTGGTTCATTCAAACTAACTTCATCACAACTCAGGGATTTATTAATGGTTTAATGTGTTTGATGATTTATTATGGGGAGATTAAAAGAATCTATTTGATTGGCATTTGTTTCTAAGGTCTCATTGTCTTGTTCCATATTATCTACCCTACTAGGAGAGCTTGTAATATGCTCAGCTAAGTTTGAAATTTGTAAAGTAGCTTCATCACAAGTGGGAGAGGCATCAAGAGAATGACCATTATGATTTTCAAATAGATCTTCCCATAGAATAGGGAAATTACGGAAGGTAGGGGAAATATTCTCATGATATTGAATAGGTATATCCTCTAACACCAACCTATCCTCTTTGAATTGAGGAGGGATATTAGGAACATAACAAGTTTGATTATCATGATTATGGAGACTAGGTAAGGTAATGTCTAGAAATGTGTCTATGATCTCATCCTCTTGTTGTGTTGTATGATCGTCATGATTACGTAGTGTGATGTCCTCTTCTTTAGTAATGTTATGTCTAATAGGAGAGGTAATAGAAGAGAATCAACTCAAATTGTTAAAAATCTCATCAATTGGTTCTTCTAACACTATAATCTCTTCTTTGTAGGTGGGAGACAAAATAGGAGAAGAAAACATGTAAGTATTAAGATTATCCAAGGTTTCTTTCACTAAAATAACCTCATACACCAAAGAGAAACTAGGAGAGGGATCTATCATGAATAAAAAGACAGGGGAAAGGACCTCATAGTCATATGCACTTAACAAAGTTCTCTTACAACATGTAATAATATCTAAAAATAGAACATGAAAGATGATAACTATATAAATTTGGAATGAAAACATGATAGGAAGATTATTCTACAAACTTGAAATGTAACTATGTTAAAGAAAACATGCACAAGAGGAATACAATTTTTTAGATTTTAAGGATGACCATTGACTGATTATGCTATGTAACAATGTGAGAATGCAATCTTGAAATTTAAACCATGCATGAAATGACCTAATTTAGGCTAGATCTAATGAATTATATGTTATATAAACTCAACCAACTAATATAGTTAGGTAATGGCACCAAAAAGAAGCTTAAAATAGGGTTTTCAGTTTTGTAAAGGGCAGTTTTAGGGGTGAAAAGGAACTGATTCGCCCAAGGCGGTGAATGAGTCCCAATGAGGGCTTTCTTTTAGAATTTTCAAATGTTTTTGATGGATTTTGATGCTTTCTGAGTGATATGATGTAGACCTAAGTAAAAAATGTAGAATTTCAAAAAATTAAATTAATTTAGATGCCAATAATGCAACCCAAATGCACTTTTTATGAATGCAAAATTTGGTACCTAGCATGCCAATTAACTAATGCAAACTCTAATGAAAATTCAATGCAAGGCTAGATATATGATGAAGGACTCCAAATCAGAAAACATAAGTATTTGAAAAGCATGTTCACCAAAATGAACCAATAATTTTGAGGTATTCTATGTGCTTCTCTTGCACTCTTAGGTTTTTCACATAAAAGGAGAGAGATAGAACTATAAAATTGAGGTGGTTCACTCAAAATAGGATATGTATGATGAAATTAATACTTAATGAAATGATATAAATGTAACTAGATTTATTGATTAAGCAAAACCTAAGAAATGTAGCTTGTTTGAAAACACATTATGTAATGCAAAAACACCTAAAAATGTGAACAAAACTGAACTTAAATGGATGAAACTGAAAGTGTGTAGTTGAGATATGGATGGAGACTAGAAATGGATTCTATAATTCTGATAATCCTAATTTTTAGGATTGGTGGGACTCATTCACCATTCTGGATGAATCAGTCTTAGTTTTGTAAAACTGCTCTAGAACTTGTTTCAGACAAATGGGTGTCTAAAAATTTAGAAAACCAAAAATAGGCCTAAAAGTGGGACTCATTATCCAATCATGGTGAATGAGTCCACTTTTTAATTTTTGAATATTCAAAGGTGGAAACAAGAGCCTTCGGTCTGCACTTTCTTCTTCTCCAGGTGTTTGGTTATGAAATTGTCAAATTTAGACCCGAAAGTGACTTTTTGTGGGTATTTTGACTTGTCCAATGACGAGATGACTTGAAAAAATTTGAAATGAAATATTCAATTATTTCTAAGACTTCAAGACACCTAAATCTACAAACACACAAGACAAGGGAGAAAAATGTTGGATGTTAGGGCATGGGGGTTTGCCTTGGTCAAACCCTTTTAGGTAATTAAACCAAAATGATGAAAGAAGGTAATAAAGCATGAAACAATGAATTCAATACTGTATCATGCTGTTTTATCTTGAAGTTCTAAAAAAAAACATGAAGAATATTCCCTTGAATGTCTTAGGAAGCAATCTTAATGACTTGTAATGATGAAACCCTAACTTGCTTGACTTGATAGAGAAGATAGATGAATGAATTGTGAAAATGAGTTCATGGATGAATGTGGGTTAAAATGGATGGAAAAACACTTATTTATACACACTTATTCCCTAATAACCAAATAATACATCATCACAAGCTAACATAAGGTCTTTCTAAATAAAAATTTGAATTTTTTATTGAATTATTTTGAATTTGGAGTCAAGATGGACTCATTCACCACCCATGGTGAATGGGTCCCACCTTAGGATTGTAAGTGGGTGTTGGGAATTAAATTTCATTTAATGTTGTTTGTCAGGTTTACATTCAAAAATATAATTAATTAAGTCTTATGAGTGCATAAAGGGGTCAAATAAAGCATAAGAAAGGTGTAAATAGTAATAAAAAGCCTAGAAAAGTGTGAAAGCTTGTTACAAGACTTTACAACACTTTGAAATAGGACTTGATAAGTGATAAAAAAAGAAAGATTATTTTTAGATGAATTATAATGAGAAGAGTCTAGAAAAGTGTAGAAATGTGTTACAACACTTAACAACACCTTGAAAAGACATCATTAAATGCATTTTATTCCATTTGCAAGAGTTAAAGACCTAGTGTGGATATGTAAAACACCTCACAACACCAAATAAAAGCCTCGTTAAGTCTAATTTATCATCAATTATTCCCTAAATCAAGCAAGTTGCCATTTTTCTACGGTACACCAAATAATCTGGTAACATCTAGATGTTTATAAGGTTGTACATTTGGCTAAACAATATGTTGTGTAACCTCATCAACTTGAGTACACTTAAGTATAGTCCATAGATTAATTATTCACACTAACAACCCCCTTAATTCATACTTGGGGAGATAATAAAAGTGAAATTCGATAGAAATAGGTCCTAACTAGAGGCCATGTTAGGTTTGCAAGCTGTGAGATCTTGGATTAATGTGTGATAAACCACCATTGACTTTGTTAAAATTCCACAAAGACTCCTGCACATTTTGACCCCATAGCTCTTTTAAAAGTTCACATCATGCTTCCAACTAGGTGTGGCGTTATTTGTTGATTTCAAGCAAAAAAATCTCCTTGTCATGGCTTAAAGAGGCATATGACAAATGGAATAAATGAAGTAGAGCAGGGTGGAAAACTCCAAACAATCCTCTAACAAGAAAACGTTCAATCTCAAAACATTCACATGATGTTTTTTCATTCATTAGGCCTCAATCTCCTAGTAATACTTCAGATTGAATAAAATAGGCATAAATTCCTAGGAAAATTGATCTCCAAAAGAAAAACCCATATTTGGATACCCTTTATAGCTTTACTCAACATATGAAGAAATCAGATATGGTTACTTGACCATTCTACTCTTGACTAGGCTTGAAGTGGACCAACAAATTCATGTTTCTTGGTCATAAATTTAAAAAAAACTTGATACTAAAAATATAAACATAGTTCTAGATACCCATTTTGGATTTATACAACATACTAAGAATTTGGGTAGGGTTGTTTTATAACACAAAACTCAAATTTGGACTGTTCTCCCTCAAATTAGGCTTATTATGGTTTTAGACCTGTTTTAGTAAAATGGACAAAACTTGTTGAAAACTTAATGAAATTACATGAAGAAAATGCCAATAGACACTATATTCATAGCTTTACTAAACACAACTCATTTGGAGTCAGTATGGGATTGTGCAGATCTGTACTACATCAAAGAACAATAGGAAAATGTTTAGAAATGCATAAAATAGAGGTATTTTTATTGCTTCAACTTCCAAAACTTCAACCAGCACAGCCTCCAACCATGTATTCAACCTTTAAAAACCTTTTAAAGAATTTACAACCATTTTCCAATGGTTCTTAACCAAATTTTCAACTTACAACCATTCAAATTCCCCCATTTACAACTTATGACTCTTTATATTCTATGTTTTTGCAACTTTTACAACATTTGTGCAACTTTTTACAAGTTTTGCATCTAGACTCTAACCAATGACCAAGATTAGTAATTATACCCCAAAAGACATGAAATGGTCTTCTCGACCTTACTACATGGAAGAAAATTAAAAAAAAAATCAAAATGCTAAATTTTAACCTACTAAACCTAGGGTACTCCTGCACCACTCAAGAGTTTGCCAAACTCTTTATTCCTCTTCCTACACATCCAACAAAGTCAAACTTTTCCATGTAGCCTTAATAAATTGATAGCTAGTGTTTGATTTGGTGAAAAATATCTTTCATGTGGAGACCTATTTTGATACATATTCAGTTGAGGAGATCATACAAATCTAGCAAATACACAAATATTTGTGCTCACTATTTGTGGTTTCTAACAATTCATACTAAATGTTAGCATTTTTTAAATACTATGACTTGCTCATAAGTTTGTAATGGGGGGAGGATAATTTTTTTTCCTTTGTTTAAAATTTGAACAAAAGTTAATATTCTTTCTTTTGCAATTAATTTTGTAAAAGCGTTCTTAGGGAGGTGATTTTTTTTTCCTTAGTTAAAAATTTCCAAAAGAGGAAGTCACTTTTTTGCAATGAATTTGGCAAAGGCAAACTACAAAGGGGGAGGTGTAATTTGTTTTTCATAGTAAAAAAATTGCAAAAGAGGAAGTCAATAATTTTTCAATGAATTTGGAAACAGGGAGATCATAATAGCTTTTTAATTTTGTATTTTTTTGTCTTTTTTAAGGTTTCCAAGATATAACTTTAACCATAGGAAATAGGGTTCCACCTTTTGGGAGAGGGAACAATTAGTGACCTATTTCACTCTTAGTTCATTAGGAAACCAAGATCCCTCAATCAAGTGACTCAATTGAGTGAAGGATTGCTACTAATAGGACTAGTAGGAGGTTTCCTTAGGTGTGATTAAACAAAGGGGTTCACCATTAAATGAAGCTTCTAAGGAGAAATACAAGGGTATGTGCAGGATCATCATGGAAAAAGCAGGCCCTTAAGTGGCAAATTTTTTTGAAAAATCAGTGTTAGGCAACTTGACGTAAAAATCTAAATAAGTTATTTATATTATTTCAAAAATATGTAAAAATAGAATCTATAGAAAATTGAATGTATTTTCTAAACTACTAGGTTTATTTAAAAATAAATAAAATCTATTTGGTGAAAATTTGAAATTTCAATGTAGTAGTACTTAAATTTCAGGGAAAAATAAGAAGTAGGTGTATGACCACCCTAACCATAATAAAATGATAATATATTTTTATAAGATTTTATATATAAGTAGAGGACTCATGTTCGGATGTGATGCACACTTTTTTGTAATTCTTTCCCAAGTAAATAATTAATTATGAATTTTTTATTACAACTTTTAAAAAATATAAAAACTATGTTTGACCACTTTAACTTCGTCAAAACTTCATGAAATTTAATTTATTTTTTTAATCCTATATTATATGAAGCATAGAATGTGACACATGTTTCAGATTCAAAAAATGTGATATCTTTTGAAAGTTATAGATGTTTTTCAATCAGCCTATTGATGAGGACTTTAGTCATAATTCTAATAGAAAATGAATAATAATTATTTATTAAATTAAAATTAAAGTATAATTTATATTGGTGGAAAGCTGAGAATCTCCTCTAAAAACATTTTTTGTTTCAACAATTTTGGGTAAAAAAAAGTCGTCAACCACATACCCTACAAATACCCATAATATTGCCACTTTTTTGCCCATCATGATCCTACACATACCCACAAACATGAATATAGTAAACCATAGAAACTTAGAATATGAAATTATATCACTAAATATAAAGATATAGAAAAATACTTGGAGAATCATAGGTGACTAAGAAAGGCCTAAAAATATTAGAATGAGATAATTTTGATGTGTACTAGGACTCATATGCTAGACTGAACGATTGAGTCCTAATTTAGGGCTTTTAGGCAGAAACTGTAATTTGATTAGGATCCTCTGAAAACTAGTAAAATGGTTGTACACAGACTCATATGCCCAAGGTGGTGATTTAGTCTTGTTCACATAAATATGCAAAACACACATCACAAGAGAGAAAATTGTTGTTTTTATTATTGTATGGGGGTCTACCTCAGTCAAACCCCATTTGAGTAATTAAACTTTGAAATAGATTGAAACAACATGAAGGAATGATGGATGAACAAATGAATGTGATAACTCACCAAACCTTGTTGAATCCTTGGAGTATGGATCCACAACTTGTATGAATTGGATTCAATAGATGTAGATCTTGATCATAAAACTTGATATGGCTTTGAATGATTGAGCTTGGATCACAAATGCTACATCAACATGTTAGCTCATAAACACACATGATGCATGAAGACCTTGACATGATGCTCCAAAATTCTTGATAATCAGCTCTTGAATGCTCTTGAATACTTAAAAATATCTCTTGAAGGTTATAGATCTAGATAAGATTCTCTTGCTTGAATATTTTTAGGTTGCTTAGGTGAAATAATGATTTGAAACCTTAATTATATAGGCGCTCCATCTAATTTATCATTTAATAGAACCCAAATTTTGACATTCATAAAATTTGAATTTAAAACCAAGATTTCCTCCTCAAAACCCTAAAAAGGAGCCAAATGGGACTCATACGCACAAGGTGGTGTATGGGTCCCACCTAGTGGGACTCATATGCCCAAGGTGGCATATGGGTCCCACCCTAGCTTTTTAGGCTAAGGAAATGTCGAGGGATCAGAATATTAAGTGTATTTATTGAATTAGTTTGGATTTCAATTCAAATAAGCCTTGGGATGCATAATAAAGGGTTTTAGAGGCCTATTAATGATGATTTAAGAGTCATAAATGTAAGAGGTCCAAAAAATTAGTGTGAATATGTAAATAAATACAATTTACAACATTAAATTAAGGAAAAAATTAGGTCCATTTAGTTTAAAAGGGCCCTAAACTTAATGTGAACGTGTAAAACACGTCGAAACACTAAATTAAGGCAACATTAGGCTTAGTTTAATATTAATTATTCCTAAATTAAGTTAGGAAAAGTGATACTTTTTTTGTCACTACATTTACCCCTCACTTTAGTGAGAGGAGGAACTTGCTTCAAACTCACCCTAGAGTAGACATTCAAGAGGTTTCCAAGTGCATGACTGTAGATGGTACAAAATGACAAAGATCAAGAGGATGGTCAAGCCCCCAAGATAAAGATCTTATGGAAAACCAATATAGGAACAAGAGGAAACTCATGTAAATGATGTATGAAGTAACAAAAAGATATAAGCATACACTATCAAAGTCATAAAGAAGAAAGAAAAAGAAAGAAAGGTAGATCAAGCCTCGATCATTTGTCTAATGCGATGCGGATTAGATCTAGGTTATTTTCCAAATATATGTTTACAAGTGCAACATGATGTCCACTATGCCAACCAAATGCATGCTCATAAGGGCTACTGGAACCTTAGGCTATCCACTAGGTGACCCCCCAGAGACACATACACATGTGGCCAATATGCACTCACACATACAAGAAAGTGGCTATGGGAAGTCATGCATAAGTTTGGCTCCCATATGCTAACCATACCAAAGCAAGGTGCCACAAAATGAAACTTCAAGCTTATGAATAACATGCAAGTAAAGATTTGTTCAAAGGGACTTTGATTAAATTTCTTGTAAGGTAGATATTCTTAGGGAACATCATGCATAATGTCTCCAAGAAAGGACAAATCAAAGAAATATCATGCTCTTAGAGAAAATCAAACCCAATGACAACACCAAGAAAAGGAATCATCACAAGAAAAAAGAAAATAACATCGTGAAACATGAGTATCGATGTATGGCCCCATTTCAAAGTGGTTCCTAACACCATTGTTGTGAGAAATTTCTTTAAATTAGAAGACATGAGAGCTTATTCAAAAATCCCTATGCTCATTCATATGTTCTTGAATGAAACTACATCATGAAAAGGGGTTATGTGCAAGATCATGATGGGCCAAAAAGTGGTAATATGATGGGTATGTGGCTGACAAATCTTTTTTTACCCAAAATTGATGAAATGAAAAGGTTTTTTAAAGGAGATTCTTATCTTTCCACCAATGTAAATTATGCCTTACTTTGAATTTAATAAGTAATTATTATTCATTTTCTATTTGAATTATGACTAAAGTCCTAATTGATAGGTTGATTAAAAAAAATCTATAACTTTAAAATAGTATCACATTTTTTGAATCCAAAACATGCATCACATTCTATGCTTCGCATACTATAGGATTAAAAAAGGAAAAATTGAATTTCATAAATTTTTGACCCAGTTAAGGTGGTTAGACATATGAGTTTTTATATTTTTTAAAAGTTGTAATTAAAAAATCATAATTAATTATTTACTTGGAAAAAAATTACAAAAAATTATGCATCACATCAAGACATGAGTCCTGTACTTATATCTAAAATCTTATAATTTTTTTTTATCATTTTATTGTGGTTAGGGTGGTCAAACAAATGCCTACTTCTTCTTTTTTCCCTGAAATTTAAGTACTACTACATGGAAATTTCAAATTTTCATTATATATATATATATATATATATATTTCAAAACAAACCTAGTAGTTTAGAAACTACATTCAATTTTCTACAAATTCTATTCTTACATATTTTTCAAATAATATAGATAAATTATTCAAATTTTTACGTCAACTTGCCTAACTCTGATTTTTTTGCCACCTAAGGGCATATTTTTTCCATGATGATCCTGAACATACCCAAGGGGTTATCCCCAAAATTCAATACTAAACATAACTCATTATGTCACATGTGAGGCAACTTAAGGCATTTTATCCACATCCCAGGCTTTCTCCTATATATACGTGGAAGGTGGTCAACTAGCCAAAAGAGACATCAAAAAGTGCCATGCTTAGTGCAAGACAAGGGTGAGCTAAGGCGATTGATGAAAAACTTGGAAATTATTAGATCAATTAGAGGAACTAGGTGCTTCAACACAAGGAAGAGCACCAAAATCCTTAAGATGTTTAATTTTATTACTCAAAGGCTTACATTCATTAGTAGAATGACCATGAACCCTATGATATACACAAAATGAACTCTTGTAGTAAAATTTATTTCATGTTCTTAGAGGGAGGGATATCAAATGATCTTGGAGTCTCGACAAGATACCCTATTGATGACTAGTAGAGGATGTTCCTTTATTTTGCGACAAAGACACATCTTGATTCGTACAAGATGTCATACTTACACAAGACTCTTTTGATTGCAAGATTTTGTTCTCTTCTTTAAAGGAAGGCATAAAATCTAAAAAACTCCAATCATTAGTATTTTGAGTGATGAAATTGATATTAAGTGAAGATTTCTTTGTTTCTTTCATTTCTTTCAAAGGACAATAACCAAGACCACTAGTTTCTACTAGTTCAGGATACACTAATGTTAAAGTTGGCTCAAGAGAATCTTTTGTAAGAGTGTTTATATTAAGGGAAGACTTCTTTGTTTCTTTCAAGGGATAATAACCAAGATCATTAGTCATTTCTTGTGTATTACGATCTATAATGACACAAATACCTTTTTCTCTAGCACCACATCCTTTTCCACTATAACCAACTTGTTTCATAAGTTCATAACCTTTTCCATAAAGCTTTTTCATTTCTTTTGGATTAAGTGGTTTTTTATAATCAGCTTCATCCAAGTTTGTTGTATAATTTTCTTCTTCTAAAGTGGTTGAGGTGGATGCTTTTGAAGGGTCTTCCAAATTTTGTGTTCACATTACCACTTATTCTTTTCCCTTGTTAGACTCTTTTGTTATGATCTTGTATTCTCCAATGAATGTAGGTGTGAAATCCAATGATCCCAAATCATCTAGTGATAACATTGTAAAGGTTTTAGAACACCTATCTTTTTGTTATTCTTGCATGGGTTCTACTTTTTTAGTTGGTGTCAATGTTTTGAAAGGATTTTCCTTGCCTTTCTCAGTGTTCAAACAACAGTTTGATTCAAGGTCAGGATTGATTATATACACTATTGTTGTAGATCTACTTCATTTTATGATGAAGGGTAGAAATCACCACATGCAACTCGTGAATCCATGGTCTATCTAAAAGAAGATTATATGATAGATCACAGTGCATAATACATTTTTGGGTTTGTAATGTGGCCTTGCCAACTTTAATAGGTAAAGTGACCACACCAAGTGGTTTTTTTCCTACATTTTCAAATCCTCAAATCGATAACGAATTAGGCTAAATTATTGATTTATCCATGCCAATCTTATCCAAAAGAGTTACACTACACACATTAAGGGCTAAGCCATTGTCAACAAGGGTTCACTTTATCCCTATCCTATTATTTGAAATATTATCATGAAAGCTTCATATATTTTTTTCACTTCTAGCAGAGGTAACTCATCTTGATGGAAAATAATGTCTAAGTTGACCAAAGTTATAGCTTGAATTTGGGCTACTACATCATCTGATTGCATAGTATGAGGGATAGGAACTTCTTGTAAATAATTTTTAATCATGTTATGATAATGAGGGGGGGATTGAATAAGATCACATAAGAATATCTTAGTAGGATTATTCTTAAGTTATTCAACATTATCATACTCCTTTCCACTATGTGAAGGAAAATGAGGAGGACCAGGTAAGATAGGTTTAGCCAAGGGGAGAGATGTTGAAGGTGTTTGTCTTGTTTGGAAATTATTACTAGTATTATATGTATGAGCAATGGTATTATAATTCAATTGATGTGAAATATTATACTTAGGTGGTTCAAGGATGAGGATGGATTTGTTTTAAGTTTGTGGCTAGTTTGAGGGTGGGTAAAGGATAAGTATAGGTTTGGGAGAGTAATTCAAGGGATATCTAATGTGCATAACCTTAGAAGACTTATCCTTCTTTTCATGATCTCTTAGTGAATGTGATTTTAATTTCACTCCATCATCATCATCTAAGGAAACTATATCACTATTTTCAATGTTGTCATTTTCTTGCATCATGATATCTTCCCTAGTAGGAAAGTTTTTAGGAGAACTATAAACTAGGATTTCATGGCATTCAAATGTTGGTTCTTCTAAAATGGCTTCATCACAAGTAAGGGAGTTATTAATGGTTGGATTGTATTTATTTTCAATGATGGCATTATCTTGTTCAATAATGTTTTTCCTATGGGAAGAGACAAATAAGATTCTCATGACTCTCATCGATTGGATTTTCTAATGTCAAAATAACTTCTTTACTAATAGTATAGATATTAGAAGGACCAATTTGATTGTTATGGGTGTCCATGATTTCATCCTTTTTCTCTAAGGTCTCATTCTCTTGTGAAATAACATCTACCCTAGTAGGAGAGCCTTTAGGACAGGGGTAAACAAGAGTTTCATCACATTCCATGGTTAGATTTTGTAAAGTAGCTTCATCAAAAATAGGGGAGACATTAAGAGAGGAACAACTATCATTGTCATACTTACCAATGATTGGATCCTTTTGTTGAAATAGATTTCTCCAAATGGTAGGAGCATTAGGAAAGGGAGAAACAAAATTTTCATGACTATCAATAAGTGTATCTTCTAACATTGAATTATCTTCTTCACAACTAGGAAAGATATTAGGAGAAGAGAAAATGTGATTATCATGGTTATCTACAACTACGTTCCCATGTCCTATAATGCATTTCCAACTAGGAGAGGTAGGATTTTCATATCTCTTAATCATTGGATCTTTTAACACCAACATGTCCTCACAAATGTGATTTTCATGATCATTCACAATTGCATCCTCTTTCACTAAAGCGTTCTCACAAGTAGGGGAAGTGTTGAATTTAGACTAAGTAGTGGCAATGATCTCATCTTCTTGTGTCACAAGATATTCCCAGGGGGGAGGGGGAGAAGGACAAGCAAGACCATCATGATTCTCAATCATTGCATATTCTTTCACCAAGATACCTTCATCAGTAATAGGAGAGGTATCAGGAGTGTAGTGTAGAAAATTGTATGCTCTTGGACATAGTGTAATTTCACACTTAATTTGGGCCTATTTTAGCACCCTTGCATTAAATATACCTTTATGTCATCATTAATAGGCCCCTAAGACCCATTATTTTGGATCTAGAGGCTTATTTCAACTAAAAACCTGACAAAATCATCAAAAGCATCAAAAAATTTAACAACCCACCCCAAAAATCTAGGGCGAGACTCATATGCCACCTTGGGCATATGAGTCCCCCTAGGTAGGACCCATATGCTAGGGCTAGTGTATGAGTCCCATTTGGGGACTTTTAGGGTTTGAGCAAGAAAATACCTTTCTAAATAATTTTTTTGGCTTATGTTGGCTTTTGATATCTAGATAACAGTAAATTAGGTGTTAATTCCTATATAATCAAGTTTCTTAGTCATTATTTCATCTAAGAAATCATTTTCAAGAGCAGTTTCAAGATCCAAGCATTCGAGAGTCTTCAAGTATTCTTACACAAGAGCATTCAAGTTTCAAAAGAAAGTAAATTTGAAGTCTTAGAGAAACATCAAAGTGTTTTTGAAGGTCTTCAAGATATAACATTGTCAAGGGTTGATCATGGTTGTCTATGGTGACTATGGTGAATCATGATGGACTCTAGGTTGGGGAGATGCAACTAGCCATCAAGCCAATCCTAATGACTTGTTTCCTAAGTTATTCCATCCTCCATTATCACTCTACATTCAGCCTAAGGAAGGTAGAAGCATCATTAGGGCTCATTTGGGTGATTAGAGATCTCTCAAAGTGGGTCATTCATCTTCACGCTTCATTCATGCATTTCATTCTTACACATTAGAATTGGGTTGCATTGGGTTTTATATTTCCTAATATTAGATACACTTAAGGTTAGGGTTTACATTTCTATGTACATGAATATTTCATTGTTTCTATCAAGGTTTAATTACCAAACTAGGGGTTTGACTAAGGAAAACCCCCATAAGAAAATCAAGTCTATATTCTATTTTGTAGGTCTTTTTGCAGATTTGGATCTGAACATTAATTTGGGAGGAAAGTGTAGGTGAACTGAAGTGCAAATATAAATTTTGAATTCCCAAAAAAGTGGAATGAGACTGATATGATAGAAGTGGTGTATGAGTCCCACTACAGGAACTTTTCAAAAAAAATTGTAGATTCAAATACCCTTTTACCAAAAACACATTCCTATGTAGAAACCTTGATCTGGGACTAATATGCCTAGATTGGCATATGAGTCCTAGTAGGTCAAAATTAAAGGTTTTTAAATGTTTTAGAGCTCATTCAAGTCTTCTTCAGATTTCTTGGTATACACATTTCCTCTTGCAGCATTCTCTTTTGTTTTATATGCATTTCTAGGTCATTTAGTGAAAGATTGCATCATATCAGAGTTAAGCATTACATCTTGCATTACATTTTTCTTTCCAATCCCTAGCTTTGTGGCGAACCCCTCATTAGTTTACAATGAATCCCTAGAACAACCCTATTGCAAGATCTCTTTTTCCCTTGCACACTTAAGGTTGAGATCTCTAGGGTTTGTTCTTGAATGAGAGTGTTAAGTTTTTTATTCTAGGTATCAAACCCTAGAACCCCAAAAAAAAATTCCTTTTAGGAGGGAGAACAACTATGATCTTCATGATTATCTATGCTTTTATCCTCTTTTATCACATCATTCCCACAAATAGGAGACATGGGAGCGGGTGTGAAATTAAGGAAGGTTTCAACATTTTCACTCTTGTACTAAGAGACTCTCATAACTAGGAAATGTATTGAATGAATGACTAAAATACTTATTAGGTATGTGCAGGATCATCATGGAAAAAATAGGCCCTTAAGTGGCAAAAAATTTAGAAAAGTCAGTGTTACGCAACTTGACGTAAAAATTTGAATACGTTATCTATATTATTTTAAAAATATGTAAGAATAGAATTTGTAGAAAATTGAATGTAGTTTCTAAACTACTAGGTTTATATAAAAATAAATAAAATCTATTTGGTGAAAATTTGAAATTTCAATGCAGTATTACTTAAATTTCAGGGAAAAAATAAGTAGGTGTCTGTCTGACCACCTTAGAACCATAATAAAATGATAATATTTTTTTTATAAGATTTTATATATAAGTAGAGGACTCATGTCTGGATGTGATGCATATTTTTTGTAATTTTTTTCCAAGTAAATAATTAGTTATGAATTTTTTATTACAACTTTAAAAAAATACAAAAACTCGTATCTCTTACCACCTTAAGTTGGTCAAAACTTAATGAAATTTATTTTTTCTTTTTTTAATCCTATAGTATGTAAAGCATAGAATGTGACGCATGTTTTAGATTTATAAAATGTGATACCATTTGAAGGTTATAGATGTTTTTCAATCAACCTATCGATCAAAACTTTAGTTGTAATTCTAATAGAAAATGAATAATAATTATTTATTAAATTCAAATTAAAGGATAATTTGGGTATGTGGCTAATGAATTTTTTTTACCCAAAATTTATGAAACGAAAAGGGTTTTTAAAGGAGATTCTTAGCTTTCCACCAATATAAATTATGCTTTACTTTGAATTTAATAAATAATTATTATTCATTTTCTATTTGAATCTTAAAGTCCTAATTGATAAATTGATTAAAAACATCTATAAATTTTAAATGGTATCACATTTTTGAATGCAAAACATGTCACATTCTATGCTTCACATACTATAGGATTAAAATTAAAATTGAATTTCATGAAGTTTTGACCAAGTTAAGTGGTTAGACATATGATTTTTATATTTTTAAAATTTGTAATAAAAATCATTATTAATTGTTTACTTGGAAAAAATTACAAAAAATATGCATCACATCGAGACATGAGTCCTCTACTTATATCTAAAATATTATAAAAAAATATTATCATTTTATTGTGGTTAGGGTGGTCAGACAGACACCTACTTCTTATTTTTTCCCTAAAATTTAAGTACTACTACATTGAAATTTCTAATTTTCACTATATAGATTTTTATTTATTTTTAAACAAACATAGTAGTTTATAAACTAAATTCAATTTTCTACAAATTTTATTCTTACATGTTTTTGAAATAATATAGATAACTTATTCAAATTTTTACGTCAATTTGCCTAACTCTGATTTTTCCTATTTTTTTGCCACTTAAGAGCCTATTTTTTCCATGATGATTTGGCACATACCTATTTATATTGGTGGAAAGCTAAGAATCTCTTCTAAAAACCCTTTTCATTTCATCAATTTTGAGTAAAAAAAAAGTTGTCAGCCACATACCCTACAAATACCCATAATATTGCCACTTTTTGGCCCATCATAACCCTGCACATATCCTATTGATGAATGTTTTCTTTGAAAATTTGGAAATGAAAGATACTAAATTTTTTGAAAATTAATCTATACAAACTTATTGCATAAATCCATAATGCAATACAATGACTTGGAATGAAGTGTGTAAATACAATTTTTAGATTCGAAACAGGGTAATTTTTTTATTACACTACATGCAACAATCTAAAAATGAAATGTTGGAAATACAATTTTGAAATGAAGAAATGCATTAAATGAACCCAATTAAGCTAGGTCTAATGAAATGAATAAAATGAAAACTTAGAAAACTGAAACATATATCTGATAACAATAAACAAAAGCACAAAATGAAGTTTTTAATGCTGTAAAATGTAGATTAAGACCTGATATGGGAATAAATCACCCATATTGGTGAATGAGTCTCAATTAGGGTTTCTAGAAGGTTCAAATGCTAAAAAATAGTCAACATAGAATTCCTAGAAATTTGGAAAAACCACCTGTATAGGGAATAATTGCCCAACTGGGAAAATGAGTCCCAAATTAGGTCTTTTACACCAAATTCAGAAAATTTTGAGTGGTTTCTAAGGTTTCTAACTTGTATATTGATTTGACTATTTGCAATTATAGATTTTTAGTAAAATTAAATGATGTAAGATACAAAAATCTAACATATATGCACTTTTCACTAATGCAAGATTTAGAAGTCCTAAATGCAATTCAAATAATACAAATCTAATGCAAAGTTATCCTAGATCTATGACTTATAATGTTCTCCAAATTAGAAATGCAAGTGTCCAAATTTTTGGTTCACCAAAATGAACCATAGGAAATATGGTTCCACCTTTTGGGAGATGGAACAATTAGGGACCTATTTCACTCTTAGTTCATTAGGAAACCAAGATCTCTCAATAAAGTGACTTAATTGAGGGAAGGAATATTGCTAATAGGACTAGTATGAGACTTCCTTAGGTGTGATTAAATGGTGGGGTTCACCATTAAATCAAGTTTCTAAGGAGAAATGCAAACATGAATACACTAAACCCTAGAAACTTAGAATATGAAATCAAATCACTAAATAAAAAGATAAATAAAAGTGCCTAGAGAATCAAAGTTGACTAACCAAGGTCTGAAAACACTAGAATTTGCTACTTTTGATGTGTACTGGGACTAATATGTTAGACTGGGTGATTTAGTCCTAGTTTAGGGTTTTTTGGGAGAATCTATAATCCCCAAGTGATAGATCAAGATCCTCTGAAAGCTGGTAAAATGATTGTATAGTGACACATATTCCCAAGGTGGTGATTTAGTCCCATTCACATAAATCTACAAAAAAAACATCACAAGAGAGAAAAATATTATTTTTGTTAGTGGATGGGGGTTTGCCTCAGTCATACCTCGTTTGAGCAATTAAAATTTGAAATAGATTGAAATAACATGAAGGAATGATGGATAAATAAATGAATGCAATAAATCACCAAACCTTGTGTGGAAATGAAAAAAGTATCCCTCTACATTTTCGTACTTAATTTAGGAATGATTAACATTAAAATGCACCTAATTTTTCCTTGATTTAGTGTTGTAATGTGTAACTTAACACATTCACATTAAGTCTTGGGCCCTTGTAAACTAAATAAACCTAGTTGTGCCTTATTTAGGGTGTTGTAAAGTATATCATAATACTTTCATAATAATATAGAATTTTATTAATAAATTGGGCTTCTTTATGCCTTATTTGGCCTTTTTCTACATCCACAAGCGTTAATTACTGCATCTTAATGAGATTAATCCTGAAACATATGTAATGACCAATCATAAATTAATGTTTTTTGATTGTATGGCCCAAATTTAGTGATTTGGGACCCATACATCACCTTGGGTATATGATTCCCACTTAAGTTTTGGGGCCCCAATCCCGATTTCAAATTAATCTAAGCCTTTCTTGAAAAATGTGTCCCAAAGCTTAGCCTAATGGGAATCATATGCAACTTCTAGAATATGAGTCCTATGTGGATTAAAATAAATTAAATTCAAATTATTGGCAAAATTTTATTCTCCTAGATCTAATGTTGGCTTGTAGTGTTGTAATTTCAAGAAATTCAGAATAAACAAGTATAAATACAAGGTTATTTCACTCATTTTCACCTAAAACTTTAAAGAGAGCATTCCTAATAGAAATTTTGTGATTACAAGAGTATTCAAGGAAATTCAAGGGCATTTCTAAGGAATTCAATGGTAGATTCTTCATCATTTGTTGCATTAATTGAAGCTCCCTCATCATTTCAAAGACATAATGCATTCGACATTTTGTTGAGCTAGTGTTGTGATGTAGCATTCAAGATCCAATTTAAGCATTGCTTCATATACAATTCAACATCAAGATCTAAATTTTTCATGGACACTTCATGCTAGATTGCAAATTTACATTACAAGACATCATTCAAGTTATCATTGTTTCATGTTTCATCCTTCATGTTTCATTGTTTCATCATAATGTTTAGTTACCTAAATGGGATTTGACCAAGGAAAACCACTATTTTATTAAAAAAACACTCTTTCCCTCTATTTGTGTGATTGCATGTTTATAGGTTGTTAACAAAGTGGATTTGAAGCCCTCAAAAGTACTAAAATGAAAAAGTCGCAAAAGTTGTCAAGGCTCAAGGAAATAAAGCTCTAGAGAAAGATATCCAACATATTTTCATGAAATAAGTGGGAAAATGCTTATCTGATCCATCTTTAGAGGCTCACAAAGTTTTACTTCAAAATTCTACTCTCAGGATACTTCACGACAAAATGGGACTGATATGCCACTTATGGCATATGAGTCCCAATATAACTATTTTCACACTATTTTCTATAGATCTTGATTCAATAGTTCTACATTTTGGTTTCATCCTAAAACCCTAAACTTGGACTAAATCACCCAACCTAGTGTATGAGTCCCAATGTTCCTTAAAATCGACTTTTCCAATATTTTAGGTCTTATTTCAAGCCTCTTCAAGTTTCTAGGTTCACCTTTGTACTTAGTTTTCTATTCTAATTTGAACTCATTTCTAGGTCATTTATTTATGTTTTGCATATCATTAGGTTTTATCATTAGGTCTTGCATGTTACTAGTCTTTCCAAGCTCTAGCTGATGATTAGGGGGAATAGAGGGTTTACCAAAATGAATTGATCAAGATGATAAACCATTATGCTTTTCACCCTAATATTATCTGATTTGTATGTGATAAGATGCCAATAACAATTAGAAATAAAACCTAATTGTTATAGCAACTATGAGGGGAGTTTTTACAGCTCAAAATGATGTGTACCTTGCTATAAGAAGCTTCTTTTTAGGGAACAAAGGACTCATTCACCTTTAGTGGAAAATGGGTCCCTATTAGGGTTACTCAAATTGAGATCTGGGTTATTTTTGTTGATTTCTACACTCTCAAATCATTTTTTGCTAGCTCCCAAAAACCTGTAAAAAATTTTGTAGCTTCAATTCTTCGTTCTTGCACTATATAGATCAATCTTGAAACTTGAAAACTTTTGTAGCTTTTCTCTAAAATTTTTCTCCATTTGATCTTCAACCTGTAAATCTACAAGCACACACTCAAGAGGAGAAAAACATTGATTGTTAGTGAATAGGTGTTTTCCTTAGTCAAACCCCTTGTAGGTAATTAAACCAAATGATGAAATAAAGAAATTGAAGGATGAACATGAAAATTGAAGTGATTTTGATACCTTGGATGTTGTCTTGGAAGATAAATGTGCAATCTAACATGTAGTGTGTTGCAAGAATGGAGAAATGAATGAAGGTGTTGTCATTGATGTCAACTAGTCAACTAGTTATCTACTAGTTGTTGTTGGTTGTATATGTTGAAGATATTGAGAAAATTGTATTAAAGGAAGATTATAGGTATGCAGTTGTTTCTCAGGATAATGATCTAGTATTTTCCCCTATGTTCATGTGGTTTAGATATGTTGTTCATGGTTGTTGGAGATTGATATATCTAGATGTTTGGCTATTGGTTTGTTGTGAAATTTGATTTGTGTTCACCAATTTTGAAATATTTTTTTCTATGTTCTAGTTGAGGATTGGGAGAAAATTTTTTGGTCCATATTTCTCTATGATGAAGTCTTTTGATTGTAATTCTAGAGTTAAGATGTTTTGATTACATTGAAGATATTTTTGGTTTTTGGAAGTTTCGAGCTTAATTGTTCTTTGTGTTTTACACCGGTTTGGTCGACTATGTGTTAAGCACTATCTTCGAAGTTAACAAAGCATTTTGGATCTATTTTGGGTGTTGATGAAGCATGTGTTTGGGTCGCCCTCATTCTAATTCCACCCTAGGATATTTTGGTAGCAACCTAATTTGAATTTGAAGTTCAACTGTTAAATTTGTATCTTTTTCAAGGTTGGAGATAGTATAAATACAAGATGAACTATTAATGAAAAATATACAAAAGAAAAGGGGGAAGATAACTAAAAGAGTAGGTGCAATATTGATGCTATTCAGAAAGTGTGTGTAAGTTGTGTGTGGTAGATCAGTGGGAAACTTAATCTTGATTTTTTGGATGTAGTGAGTAGAAGGTGAAGTCTATCATTCATGCAAGTTGATCAAGTGATAGTGGTGGAATCCTTTGTTGCATGAGGATTTTTTTCTCTTTGTAACAAGTTGAACCAACAATTTTTGTCATGCTATGTACTTCTCTTGCACTCTTTGGGTTTTTCACCTAAAAGGATAGAAATAGACCCTAAAACTATGGTGGTTCACTCAAACTTAGGTATGTATGATGAAATTATGACTAAATGCAATGATCTAGATGCAAAAAATTAACAAAAATAATTGATTATGAATGCAAAACTAATAAAATATGAAGTGTTTGAAATCATAGTGTGATATGCATAAATAAACTAAAAAGATAAAAAAATGCATATAGAATTGAATGAGACTGAACAGAGTGCACCTAGAGATGAAATGTTGATGCTTGAAGGTTCTGGAATCTAACAAAAATAATTGTTGATGACTAGTGGGACTCATTCGCCACTAATGGCGAATCAATCCTTCTTTTAGTAAACTGACCTGAAATTGGTTTCCAACTGTCAGGAACTGAATTATGATGGAATCAACTTTTTCAGTCTACAAGTGGGACTCAT
Organism: Sequoia sempervirens; assembly: GCA_007258455.2. NCBI lineage: Eukaryota > Viridiplantae > Streptophyta > Pinopsida > Cupressales > Cupressaceae > Sequoia > Sequoia sempervirens. Next base: position 489,176,561 of record VDFB02271358.1, read on the forward strand.
TCACCAATGATGGCAAATCAACCCTCCTACAAAATTCTGTAAATTTACGGGTAAAGTTTCTAGGTCTATATTTGTACTTGTCTTCTTGTGAGGTTGAAAGAGTCAAATCTACAGAAAATGGGTTGAATGTTGTCTTCAAGCTTAAATTAGGGTTTAGTTGACTTGAATTATATTTTTGAACTGTTGACCACTTTCCAATACTTATTTCTTTGACAAGTCTACCTACAATACCTACAAACACACATGCAAAGAAGAGAAAAATGGTTAAAGGTTAGAGTATATGTATTTTCCTTGGTCAAATCCCACTTTGGTAATCAAACCCTTGATAAAGAAATGAAATGAAAACAAGAAATGAATGATGAATAAACAACATGCAAATGTTCTAAACTCACTAAACCCTTATTGTTGAAGTTTGAAGATATGCAAATGGATGCTCCAAGATGCTTGATGATAGCATGATTGAATGATGCAAGAATGTTAAGTGATGATGAATGAGTGAATGATATGAATGCTTGAATGAATGGATGAATGGGGGTTAAAATGGATGGAAAAACACTTATTTATACACACTTATTCCCTAATTACCCAAGAATACAACATCACAGGCTAACATAAGGTCTTAATGAATAAAAACTAGATATAAATTTGAATTTATTTTAAATTTTGAGCTAAGAGGGACTCATTAACCACCCATGGAAAATGGGTCCCACTCTAGGCTTGCAAGTGGGTGTCGAGAATTAAGTTGATTTTAATGTTGTTTGTTAGATTTGTATTAAAAAGAACACTTAATTAAGGCCTATAACTGCATAAAGGGGCCAAATAAAGCACAAGAAAGAAGTAAATAGTAATAACAAGCCTAGAAAAGTGTGAAAGCTTGTTACGAGACTTTACAAAACTTTAAAATAGGACTTGATAAGGGATAAAAAGGTGATATTTAGATGAATTATAATAAGGAGAGTGTACAAAAGTGTAGAAATTTGTTACAAAACTTCAAAACACCTTCACAAGACATTATAATTTGAATATTCAAGACCAAATGTGAATACATAATTTTCATTACAACATTAAATCAAAGAAAAATAGGTTAAGCATCACAAGAGAAAGACCTAAATGTCAAAGATCCATTTTTCTATGGTACATTTAGCCACCACTTTAGTGAGAGGATGAACTTGCTTCAAACTCACACTAAAGGAGCCATGCATATTGAGAGGGATCCAAATGCACTTATGCTATCTAAAAGATGGAATAACAAAAAATCAATAGGGATGATCAATCCCCCATGAGGAAGATCCCATGAAAAACTAAACATAAGATCAAAGGAACACACATATGAAAGCGAAGAGAAATAAAGAGAAAAAGGAAAAATCGGATCAAGCTTCGATCATTTTTCTAGCTATTTGTGGATCAAAACTAATCTATATGTCTGAAAAATAAAATGCAGACTAACTCTGGGGTGATGAAACTCATGGCTATTTTCCAAGTGAGAAGGCCCAAAAGGTGAGAAACATGTTCTTGGATGGTATGTACTCACAAACACATAGTTCGCTCTGGGGAAAGTCATTCCACGGAATGGGCTTCCCACTAACCCATATCAAAGTTATACCTCCTGATAGCTTTAATAAAGCACTGCAAAGGAAAATTTTGATTCGTTCTTAACAAGACAAGAAAATCTTTGTACGCTTAGAATTCATGAACAAGTAGGATGGTACCATAGGCATGCAAGTTGTGCTATGCAAGGTGGCCATATGAAATGAAAAAGTTTAAAATGCAAAAGTGATGTTCAAAGGAGTCTTGTTAAGTTCATGCAAGGTATATAACTTAGGGAACATTGTTTTTAACATCTCCAAAAGAGGACCAACCAAAGAATAAAAAATTGACAACTTAGGGGATGCAGTGTGTCACATTAGTCCACAAAGAGGAATGTAATATGCTAAGATAGATCACACTTACAAAGGACATCACACCCAATGTCATCCACAAAGTGACAAATGCATCATATGAAGTAACAAGGATGTACTAAGAATCGAGAATGCAAATGAATAATGCCAATGTATACCCCCACTTTAAAGGAATTGTTGCACACCGTTTTGTGAGCAATTACTTTAAAGTAGTGAAGGAAAAATGAAAACAAGAAACAAGACATGAGAGCCAACTTGGAAAGACCCTATGCCAAGTCATATATTTTTGAGTAAGGATTTGTTATGTGAAGGAAAAGAAGCAAAAGAAAGGGGGGTTTCCCCCAAAAAGGAACACACCAAACACATAAGGGATCTATGGATTTCGGGTCAGTATGTTCCTTGCTGCAATGTTTTTATGAAAGAGCTTGAAACTCTCATAATTTCCTGAATACATATAACTAGAAGAATGACACAAAGAGAGAGAAAAAAAAGAAAAAGAAAGTTGGTTTTAGGTCAACATGGAAGAGACATTCTAGTCTCAATGCTTTGCATTTTCCCCAAAAGGGAAACACATGTGAAAATAAAATGAAAAGGTGAAATAAAGGAAAATTATTTTAGGTCAACATGAAGGAGACATTTCAGTCTCAACGCATTGTGTCATCCCCAAAAAGAAAACATAAGAGAAAAGATAAAGTAAAAAAGAAAAGGGACCAACTAGGTCAACATGGAGGAGACATAGGGAGTCTCAATTCTTTGTGTCATCCCCAAAAGGAAAACACAAAACAAAGGCAAAAAGAAAAATCAATGTATGACATATAGAAGAATGGAGGTACAAATAGAGGAAGTGCACAAAGAGACTCAACATCAAATACACATTACGGGGGAACACGATACACACCTACACAAAATTGTAAAAGGCTAACAATGAAAATGCAAGTCAATCATTGACCAATTTATTGGATTCTCAATCTCAAGTAATATAAGCAGAAGATAAATAACATAGTTAAGAGACAAGGACAAATACATTACTAGGAAAAGGCTAATCAACTTCTTTCCCCCATTGAGTGCAAGACAAGAATGAGTCGAGATAGGTAATGGGAAGGATCATGTAATAGTGGGAATGAAAAGTTCTACAACTATGGCATGGTGAAGGGATTTGGTTTTAGGGAATTATGGGATGATAGGATAACAGTTGGTATCAATGAAGTGATACTTGTTCAGTATGTCCTCCAATGTCCGGCATTCATCACTACAATGTCAAAGAACATGGTGGTATTTGCAATATGGTATGTTAGAATCTTTAGGATGAATGACCAACTTGTTGGAAGGTGGTAAGAGTATAAGGCCTCTATTTAAAAGATTTTGGAGTCTCCTTTCATATTCAGGTGGTGGGTGGAGAGGAAACTTTAGTTTTTTCAATTTTTAAGGTCATTTGCGTGTACTAGATTCACCTTTTTCATGGATTGAAGGAGCAAGATGACCAATGGGGATCCTAGTATCCTTGTCATTGGAATCAGGTATGGGTTGTTCATGTGGAAGAAGAACATTCAAGTTAGGAATGGAATCAAAGATCCTTGTACCGGAATCTCCAAGTCTCCAATATTTAGATGGAGGCTTGTCATTATGAGGAGGATCTTGATATCCTAGCCCTTGTTTTTTTTCATATGTTGGTCTTTGTTCCAAAATTTGGTGAATTTTATGCCCAGTTGTTGTATCACAACCTTGTTTTCTTAGGATAGTAAAGCCTTTGCCATATGTTTCTTCAAGGTTGATTGGTGAGTTTATAAATTTGTTATCATAGAATGGTTGAGGAGTTGCTTCATTAGAGGAACAAGGTCCACTTGTTGGAGTGAGCTTAGGTCCCTCATTTATTTCAGGAGGTGGGAAAGTAGGAAGATCTTGTGACTTCATGGATGGGTAAAAGGTTGCATTATTTTCAAGGTTGTCAAGGCATGAATTTAAGAATTTTTTCATGCTATCATCATCTTCTCCAATGATTTCAAAAAAAACAAGGAGGACATTCATGTGGAGTTGAAGGAATATGAGGAAGCTCAAGGTCATTAGGATCACAACCAAAGGAACAATTTGACATGTCCACTAAGGTTTTCAATGAATTCCAAAACGTATTAAAGAAAAGAGCTATGATGTAAATGAGTGAAAGTAAACTAATATGCAAGAAGGAGAGGAAAACAAAAAATCTAGAAAGTATGACAAAAACTAATAACATAATACTGTAATGCAGAAAATACAAAGAAAATGCCCAAAAATGCAATGTAAAATATGTAGCTGGATTGATTCACCTAGGGTGGCGAATGAGTCAAGGGGTGGATTTTTTTGTGTTTTCATAAAATTAAAGTGATTTTTATGGTTTTCAGATGAAAAATGAAGATGCAAATGCAAAATTTTAGTTTTTGGAATGTTTTGAAATGCAAAAATGAAATCTATGTGAGATATTTAAGAATGGAAATTTATAAATCCTACGATGCAAAAACAATACAAAAACGTAATGCAAAAGATAATGCTATGAGTCCTAGGATGTAAATGAAAATGAAAATAAAAAACATAATGTGTTTAATATGCAGGTTCACCAAAATGAACCAACAATGTTTGTGGTGCTATGTACTTCTCTTGCACTCTTAGGGTTTTTCACCTAAAAGGAGAGAGATAGACCAAAAAACTATGGTGGTTCACTCAAACTTAGGTATGTCTGATGAAATGATGACTAAATAAAATGATCTCGATGAAGAAAATTAACAAAACTAATTGATTACGAATGCAAAACTAATGAAATATGAAGTGTTTGAAAACACAATGTGACATGCATAAATGATCTAAAAACATAAACAAATGTAAACAGAATTGAATGAGACTAAATAGAGTGCACCTGGAGATGAAATGTTGAAGCTTGAAGGTTATGGAATTTGACAAAAATCACTATTGAAGACCAGTGGGACTCATTTGCCACTGATGCAAAATTAGTCCTTCTAGTAAACTGACTTGAAACTGATTTTTGACTATCAGGAACTAAATTCTGATGAAATCAACTTTTTCATCCTAAAAGTGGAACTCATTCGCCATTGATGGTGAATTAGTCCTCCTACAAAATTCTAAAAATTGATGGGTCATGTTTGTAGGTCTAGATCTGTACTTGTCTTCTTGTCAGCTTGATAGAGTCAAATATGCAAAAAATAGGCTGAATGTTGTCTCCAAGCTTCAATTAGGATTTAGTTGACTTGAATAACTTTGATGAATTTTTGACTACTTTCCAACACTTATTTATTGACAAGTCTATCTACAATACCTACAAACACACATGCAAAGAAGAGAAAAATGGTTAAGGGTTAGAGTAAAGGGATTTTCCTTCATGAAATCCCACTTTGGTAATCAAACCCTTGATAAAGAAATGAAATCAACACAAGAAAGGAATGATGGATAAAAAAAATGCAAGTGTACTAAACTCACCAAACCCTTGTTGTTGAAGTTTGAAGATATGTCAATGGCTACTCCAAGATGCTTGATGATTGCTTGATTGAATGATGCAAGAATGCTAATTGATGATGAATGAGTGAATGAGATGAATGCATGAATGAATGGATGAATGGGGGTTAAAATGGATGGAAAAACACTTATTTATACACACTTATGTCCTAATTACCCAAGAATACAACATCATAGTCTGACATAAGGTATAAATGAATAAAAACCTGAAAGAAATTTGAATTTATTTTGAATTTTGAGCCAAGAGGGATTCATTTTCCACCCATGGTGAATGGGTCCCACTCTAGGCTTGCAAGTGGGTGTCAGGAATTAAGTTTCTTCTAATGTTGTTTGTCGAATTTTTATTCAAAAACACACTTAGTTAAAGCCTATAAGTGCATAAAGGGGCCAAATAAAGCACAAGAAAGGAGTAAATAGTGATAAAAAGCCTAGAAAAGTGGGAAAGCTTGCTACAAGACTTTACAACACTTTCAAACAGGACTTAATAAGGGATAAGAGGGTGATATTTAGATGAATTATAATGAGAAGAGTCTCTAAAAGTGTAGAAATGTGTTACAATACTTCATCACACCTTCACAAGACATCATAATTTGAATATTCAAGACCTAATGTGAATGCATAAGTTACATTACAACATTAAATTGAAGTAAAATAGGTCAAGCATCACAAGAGAAAGACCTAAATGACCATGAAAATGTCAAAGATCCAAATGCACTTATGCTAGTGAGATGGAATAAAAATAATGAAAAGGGATGATCAAGCACCCAGGATGACTATGAAAAACTAAACATAAGAATAAAGGAACACATATATGAAAGATAAGAGAAAGAAAGAGAAAAAGGAAAAGTAGGATCAAGCTTCGATCATTTGTCCAACTAGTTGTGGATCAGATCTAGGCTATTTTCTTTTTTAAAGAAAATGAAAATTCACTCTGGGGTGACATAACTCATGGTTTTCTACCTATTGAAAATTCCCAAAAGATGAGAAACATATGCTTAGCTGGTATGTACTCACAAACACATAGTTGGCTATGGGGAAACTCATGCTACAAAATGGGCTTCCCATTCAACCATATCAAAGTTATACCTCCTGATAACTTTAATAAAGTACCACAAAGGAAAATTTCAGTTCGTGCTTCATGAGACAAGAAAAGCTTTGTATTCTTAGAACTCATGAACAAGCAAGATGGTACCATAGGCATTCAAGTTTTGTTATGCAAGGTATCCACATGAAATGAAAAATGTAAAATGCAAAAGAAATGTTCAAAGGAGTCTTGCTAAGTTCATGTGAGGTCTATCACTTAGGGAACATTGTGTCTAATGTCTCAAAAAGAGGTCCAATCATAGAATAGAAAATTCACAACTTAGGGGATGCAATGTGTCACATCAGTCCACTAAGAGGAATGTAATATGCAAAGATAGATCACACTTATGAAGGAAATCGCACCCAATGTCATCCACAAAGTGACATATGCATCATATGAAGTAACAAGGTTGCACTAAGAACCAAGCATACAAATGAATAATGAAAATGTATGCCCCCACTTTAAAGGAATTTCTACATACTATTCTATGAGAAATTACTTTAAAGTAGTGAAGGGAAAATGCAAAAAAAGAAACAAGACATGAGAGCCAACTTGGAAAGCCCCTATACCAAGTCATATGTTTCTGAGTAAGGCTATGTCATGTGAAGGAAAAGAAACAAAAGAAAGAGGGGTTTCCCCCAAAAAGGAACACACCAAACACATAAGGGATCTATGGATTTGGAGTCAATATGTTCGTTGTTACAATATTTTTATGAAAGAGCTCAAAATTCTCATCATTCCTTGAATACATAGACCTAGAAGAATGACGAAAAGAGATCGAAAACAAAAAAAAAAAAAGTTATTTTTTGGTCAAGATGGAAGAGACATTGTGGTCTCAATGCTTTTCATCATTCCCAAAAGAAAAACACAAGCAAAAAGAAAAAGAAAATGCAAAAGAAAGGAAAAATATTTTAGGTCAACATGAAGGAGAAATTTCGGTCTCAATGATTTGCATCATCCTCAAAAGGAAAAAAAAGTGAAAAGATAAAGTAAAAATGAAAAGGGGCCAATTATGTCAACATGGAAGAGACATAGGGCATCTCAATGCCTTGTGTCATCCCCAAAAGGAAAACACAAAACAAAGGTGAGATTAAAAAGCAATGTACGACATATAGAAGAATGGAGGTACAAATAGAGGAAGTGTACAAAGAGAGAGAACATCAATTGCACATTATAGGGGAACACGATAAACACCTACATGAAAATTTAAAAGGCTAATAATGTAAATGCAATTCAACCATTAACCAATTTATTGGCTTCTCAATCTCAAGTAATATAAGTGGAAGGTAAATAATGTAGTTAAGAGAAAAGTACAAATTCATTACTAGGACAAGGCTAATCAAGTCCTTTCCCCCACTCAGTGCAAGACAAGAACAAGCCAAGATAGGTGATGAGAAGGATTGAATGCAATAGTGAGAATGAAAAATATACAACTATGGCATGATGAAGGGATTTGGTTTTAGGGAATTATGGGATGATAGGATAACAGTCAGTATCAACGAAGTGATATATGTTTACTATGTCCTTCAATGTCTAACATTCATCACTACGATCTCCAAAAACATGATGGTATTTGCAATATTTTATGTTAGAATCTTTAGGATGAATGACCAACCTATTGGAAGGTGGTAAGAGTATAAGGCCTCCATTTAAAATAATTTGGAGTCTCCTTTCACATTTAGGTGGTGGGTGGAGAGGAAAATTTAATTTTTCAATTTGTAAGGTCATTTGCATTTACTAGATTCACATTTTCATGGATTGGAGGAGGAAGAGGACCCATGGGGATCCTAGCATCCTTGTCATTGGAATCAGGTATAGGTTTTTCATGTGGAAGAAGAGAATTCAATTCAGGAGGGGAATCGAAGATCCTTGTGCCAGCATCTCAAAGTCTCCAATATTTAGATGGAGGCTTGTCGTTATGAGGAGGATCTTGATATCCTATCCCCATTGTGTTTTCATATGTTGGTCTTTGTTCCAAAATTTGGTGAATGTTATGCTCAGTTGTTGTATCACAACCTTGTTTGCTTAGGATAGTAAACCCTTTTCCATATGTTTTTTCAAGGTTGATTGGTGTGTTTGTAAATTTTTTATCATAAAATGGTTGAGGATTTGCTTGGTTAGAGGAACTAGGTCCACTTGTTGGAGGGAGCTGAGGTCCTTCATTTATTTTAAGAAGTAGGTATCAAAATGTATTAGGAGGTGGGACAATAGGAATATCTTGTGACTTCATGGGTGGGTAAAAGGTTGCATTGTTTTCAAGGTTTTCAAGGCATGAATTTAAAAAACTTATTCTTGATATCATCATATTCTCCAATGATGTCAATAGCATGAGGAAGCTTAAGGTCATTAGGATCACAACCAAAGGTACAATTTGACATGTCCACTACGGATTTCAATGAATTCCAAAAATTATTAAAGAAAAAAGTCATGATGTACATGAGTGAAAGTAAAATAATATGCAAGGAGAAGAAAACAAAAAATCTAGAAAGTATGATAAAAACTAAAAATAGAATACTATAATGTAGAAAATACCCAGAAAATGCCCGAAAATGCAGTGCAGAATGTGTAGCTAGACTAATTCACCTAGGGTGGCGAATGAGTCTATGGGTGGATTTTTTTGTGTCTTTTAAAAAAAATTAAAGTGATTTTTATGGTTTAAAAATGCAAAATGAAGATGTAGATGTACAATTTTAATTTTTGGAATGTTTTGAAGTGCAAAAATGAAATCTATGTGAGAAATGAAACTAATGCAATTTTATAAATCCTAGGATGCATAAAAAATGAAAAAAGCTAATGCAAAGAGTCCTAGGATGTAAATGCAAATGCAAATCAGAAAGGTAATGTGTTCAATATGCAGTTTCACCAAAATGAACCAACATTTTTTGTGGTGCTATGTACTTCTCTTGCACTATTAGGGTTTTTCAACCAAAAGGAGAGAGATAGACATAAAAATTGTGGTTTTTCACTCAAACTTAGGTATGTATGATGAAATTATGACTAAATGCAATGATCTAGATACAAAAATTTAACAAAATTGATTAATTATGAATGCAAAACCAATGAAATATGTAGTGTTTGAAAACATAGTGTGATATACATAAATGAACTAAAAACATAAAGAAATGTAAAAAAAATTGAATGAGACTAAATAAAGTGCACCTAGAGATGAAATACTGATGCTTGAAGGTTCTGGAATCTGAAAAAAACACTGTTGATGACTAGTGGGACTCATTCACCATTGATGGGAAATCAGTCCTTTTGGTAAATTGACCTGAAACTAATTTTGACTATCAGGAACTAAATTCTGATGAAATCAGACTTTTCAACCTAAAAGTGGGACTCATTCACCACTTATGGTGAATCATTCCTCCTACAAAAATTTTCAAATTCAAGGGTCAAGTTTGGAGGTCCAAATCTACACTTGTCTTCTTGTCAGGTTGATAGAGTCAAATATGCAAAAAATGAGCTAAATGTTGTCTCCAAGCTTGAATTAGGGTTTAGTTGACTTGAATCAGTTTGATGAATTTTTTACCACTTTCCAACACTTATTTATTTGACAAGTTTTCTTAGAATACTTGCAAACACACATGCAAATAAGAGGAAAAAGGGTTAGAGTATAGGGATTTTCTTTGGTCAAATCCCACTTTGGTAATAAAACCATTGATAAATAAATGAAATGAAAATAAGAAAGGAATGATGAATAAACAACATGCAAGTTTCCTAAACTCACCAAACCCTTGTTGTTGAATTTTGAAGATATGTCAATGGATGCTCCAAGATGCTTGATGATTTCTTGATGGAATGATGCAAGAATGCTAATTGATGATGACTGAGTGAATAAGATGAATGCTTGAATGAATGGATGAATGGGGGTTAAAATGGATGGAAAAATAGTTATTTATACACACTTATGCCCTAATTACCCATGAATACAACATCATAGGCCGACATAAGGTCTTAATTGATAAAAACCCAAAAGAAATTTGAGTTTATTTTGAATTTTGAGCCAAGAGGGACTCATTCACCATGAATGGTGAATGGGTCCCACTCTAGGAATTCAAGTGGGTGTTGAGAATTAAGTTGCTTTTAATGTTGCTTGTCATATTTGTATTCAAAAATACAATTAAGGCTCATAAGTGGATAAAGGGGCCAAATAAAGCACACAAAAGGAGTAAATAGTAATAACAAGCCTAGAAAAGCCTAAAAGCTTGTTACAAGACTTTACAACACTTTAAAATATAACTTGATAAGGGATATAAAGGTGATATCTAGATGAATTATAATAAGAAGAGTCTAGAAAAGTGTAGAAATGTGTTACAACACTTGACAACACCTTCACAAGATATCATAATTTGATTATTTAGTACCAAATGTGAATGAAAATGTTACATTACAACATTAAATCAAAGAAAAATAGGTCAAGCATCACAAGATAAATACCTAAATGACCATGAAAATGTCAAAGATCCATTTTTCTATCGTACACAAGTCTTATTTGTCTTCTTTGTATCTTTTTGGTTGTGAGCCCTCTAGTTTGTAGCCCTATTAGACAATGAGTCCTTGTTCTAAATAGTGAGTCCTTGTTTCAGGTAGTGGGCCTTATCTGAGGTAGTGAGTCATTTTGTAATCAATTTTGATATTCTCTATAGTGTTAGTTAATCCTCACTATGGTTTTTCCCTCATTGGGCTTTCCACATAAATTTGTTGTTATTTTGTTTATGTGTTGGATTTGTGTTTTTGCATTGGCATTTGAAGAATAATAATTTAAGCAATTTCAAGTATTAATTCCATTAATTTATTTGAAGGTTAAAATCTATGAAAATTGATTCACCCCCACTCTCAATTCTCCTATTCAACAATTGGTATCAAAGCTTGGTTCCTTGGTGAAGATCTTAACCGCTTGAGGAAGGTCTAAGATGGCTAGTAAAATGGTCTTTGATTATCTGAGGTTTGATGGAACTAATTATGGTATCTACAAAGTATTGATGGAAGAATATCTAGAGTAATGTGGATATGGCATGGAGAAAGCTTACAATAATTCTTACACTCCTCGTACTAATGGTCTCTAAATACACCTAAGGAGATAAAACCACATGAAGTGAACAATAAGGAAAAGTTCATCTTGAAGAATATTTTGGTACATTCTTAATTGATTAAGGTTCATAATTTGAAGATACCTAAGGAAGTCTAGCATGCTTTAGAAAGAGAACATGATGGTGATGAAAGAGATAAAGGTGAAATTATAGAAATTGGAAACATAGTTTGATCTTATACATATTTATGAAGATGAAAATGTTAAAGCTTATGTATAGATATTGGATGAGGTATTGGTTGGAAGACGATCACTAGGCATTACTATAGATGAAAAGAGGATTGTAAAGAAGATTCTTAGAACTCTTCCTGATTCTTACACTGAGAAGGTGAGTGTTATTGAGCAGACAATCAATTATAAGACTTGTACCAAGGATCTTTTGTTAGAATTTTTTACATCTTATGAGATGAAGAATCTGAGTCTAAGAAATGGAGGAAAATCAAAGACTTACTTTAAAGCTACAAAAGCTAAAGACCCAGATGAAGAGAAATCTAATGAAATGGAAGCTAAATGTGTAAGAAGAATGAGAAAAGGTTTGGTTAATTATGAAGGTAAGTTTCCCTTTAAATGATTTAGTTGTGGAGAAAGATATGATAAAGATAAGAAAGGAAAGAAAATTAACAAAGCTTACTATGTGAATGAGAATGCTAGTATTTCAGATGAAGATTTAGAATATGAAGACCCAGATGAAAATGAATGCTTTTTCTTGGAGATTAAGGATGAACCTACTTATACTAATTCAAGAAAATAGGTAAAGAAAAGCCCTGCAGAGAAGGAGGAGAAAAATGAAGGTATAGTTATCTCTGCCCTACATGCTAAATATGAAAATAATTTTTAGGTAGCTGATAGTGGTTGCTCATATCACATGACTAGTGATAAGAGTAAGTTTTTTAATCTTGAGAGATATGATGGAGGCTTCGTTATGTTTGCAGATGATATTAGTGCTAAAATCAATGGGATAGGTTTAGTGAGTTTTGATGGAAAGCATTATACTAATGATGTTTACTATGTTGAGGGTTTAAGGAATAATTTATTGAGCATTGGGCAGATGTGCAGAAAAGGATATGATCTTGTGTTTAAGGATGAGAAATGTGAGATCCAGAAAGGATCCTAAACATTGATTACTACAAGAAAGAAATCTAAAGGGGATATTTATTAGCTTAAGGGTGGTGATGGATGATGTTGTATGACTTAGATAAATGATAGTTAGTTATGGAATAGGAGAATGTGTCACATGAATCTTGATAACTTGGAAAGGATTAGTGTTGTTTAGGGCATGAGAGATTTACCAAGAATTACAAATCCTATTAATGCTATTTGCAAGAATTTTCAGCTTGGGAAGAAAGCAACAAATCATTACAGAACAAAGGAACAATCTACTACTAGACTACTCAATTTAGTTCATATAGATCTTTATGGTCCTATGAGAGTGAAAATTCTACTTGGTGAAAGGTACTTTATGCTTTTAATTGATGATTAGTCTAGATATGCATGGGTTATATTTCTTAGAGAGAAATTGGATGCATTAGATGGATTCAAGTCATTCAAGGCTATGGTAAAAAATGAAGTGAATTTGAAGATAAAATGCTTAATATCTGACAGAGGTGGAGAATTCACCTCCCATGAGTTCAATATGTTTTGTGAAGTGCATTGAATAAAAAGGTAGTTATCTGCTTTGAGAACTCCTCGACAGAATGGAGTTGTTGAAAGGAAAAATATAACAATTTAAGAGGCTACTAGGTCAATGATTACTGAAGCTAGATTACTATAATTTTACTAGAAAGAATCTATTCATACTATTGTTTGTGTTCAATCGATTTCAAGCAAGATAAAATAGTAAAAATACTCCCTATGAGCTATGGCACGAAAGAATTCCTAGAGTTAAATATTTCAAGGTATTTGGAAGTAAATGCTATATCACAAGAGATGAGGAAACATTGGGAAAGTTTGATGCAAGAAGTGATGAAGGAATATTTCTTGGGCACTCTACTAAAAGAAAGGCATAGAAATGTTTCAATAAAAGATTGAGAAAGATTGTAGAGAGCCTAAATGTGAAGGCTGATGAGACAATAAAGAATTCCATTGATATTGATGGATACGTGTTTGATGAACATGATTGTGCAACAATAGAAGAAATTATTGAAGAATGGGATAAAGATGAGCAAAAAAATTAGGACGAATAGAATGAAAGAGAATAAGATGCTCTGGTGATGTCCCCTAGGATATTGAAATATCTATAGAGGAATCATTCAAAAAAATAGATTATTGGAGACAAGACAAAAGGAATGTTAACTAGAAGCAAAGTTGTCACTGAAGTAAATTTTTGTTTATTCTCCTAGATTGAGCCAAACATAGTGAGCGAACCCAGTAAAGATAAAAATTGGAAGGAAGCAATGAAATAAGAACTTTTGTAGATTGAGAATAATTAGACTTGGGAATTAGTCCTAAGATTGCAGATAAAAATATCATTGGATCAAAATGGGTATTTAGAAATAAGCTCAATGAGAATGGAGAAGTTGTCAAAAACAAAGTGAGACTTGTGTGTAAAGACTACTCACAAGTAGAAGGCATATTTTTTAGGATAATTTTTCCCTAGTAGCAAGAATGGAAGCTATAAGGATGTTCTTGGAATTGATTGCTTATAAATATTTCAAAGTCTATCAAATGGGTGCCAGGACAACATTTCTGAATGGTGAATTGGAAGAAGTTTACATGGAAGAACCAGAAGGATTTTAGTTAACAGATCAATTGGATATGGTGTGTAGATTTAAGAAAGATTTATATGGATTGAAGCAAGCTCCTAGAGCTTGGTATGGAAGGTTAGACATGTATTTGATTCAACAAGGATTTAACAAAGGTGTGACAGACAATAATTTATACTTTAGGATTGAAAATGACAAAATATTGATTGTAGTTGTATATGTTGATGACATTATCTTTGGAGGAAATGAAATGATGTGCAAGATGTTTGTGGAAGACATGCATAAAGAATTTGAAATGTCTATGTTTGAGGAGATGAATTTTTTTCTTGGGGTACATATTAGTCAAACAGAGAAAGGAATTTTCATTTCATAGTCAAGTATGTGAGAGATTTTGAAGAAGTTCAAGATGGATAGTTCCAAACTGATAAGTACCCCTATGGTGATTAGTTGAAAATTTGGTAAAGATGATGTTTCACCTAAGGTTGATAAGAGGAAGTATAGATCTATGATTGGTAGATTACTGTATTTGACTATTACTAGATCAGATATTATGCATGTGATCTATCCTATGGTTAGATTTCAAGAATATCCAAAGGAAACACATGTTGCTAATATTAAAATAATATTTAGATATTTGAATGGAACTTTTGATTATGGATTGTTGCATCCTAAAGATACTGACTTTACACTTAGTTCCTATACATATCCAAATTGGGTTAGATGTGTAGATCATAGAAGGAGTAAAAGTCATGGTGCATTCTTTCTTAGATGTAGATTGGTGGCATGGTTGACTAAGAAGAAAGATTCGCGCTCTTTGCTTACTATTGAAGCTGAGTATATTACTATTGTATCTTGTTGTACACAAGTTCTATAGATGAAAAAAACATTGAAAGATATCACAGTGCTATATGATGATCCCATTTATATCTTTTGTGATAATACAAGTGCAATTAACATTTTGAAGAATCCTATAATGCACTTGAGGATGAAGCATATATCTATCAAATATCATTTTTTGAGAGAGAAGGTCATGGAGAATGAAGTCAAGTTGAGTATATTCTGACAAAGGATCAGATTGTTGATATATTTACAAAGGCTCTTCTCAAAGATACTTTTGAGTATCTCTGGGAGAAGTTAAGGGTTATTTCCCCTCATTTCACAAACTAAGATTCATTTTGAGATGCATCACTCAGGTGGATTCATGGTTCTATCTTTTTGGATTGATGTTTTGGTGGCTACCTCTCAGGGGGAGCAAGTAGTTTCAAGTGTTTTCATTGTGAGTATTATGTTTTCATGTCAAACAAAGATTCAATAAACATATATTTTTCCTTTTCCATTGATCTCAAAGGGGGAGGGAAATCATGTGAAAAGGAGAGAAAGCTAATGAGAGAAATCAAGTAATGAGGAAGATGGTCATCTAAGGGGGAGAAGCAAAAATAAACTATATTGAGAAGTATATTAAGAATTGGTATGGTGTTTTTGATGGTTTTTCACATAATGTGTTGCCATAAATGACAAAGGGTGAGACTGTTGCAAGAATGGAGAAAGGAATGAAGGTATTGTCATTGATGTCAACTGGTCAACTGGTTATGTACTAGTTGTTGTTGGTTGTATATGCTAAGGATATTGAGAAAATAGTATTAAAGGAAGATTACAGGTATTCAATTCTTGTTTAGGATAATGATTCAGTATTTTCCCCTATGTTCATGTGATTCAAATATGTTGGCCATAGTTGTTGAAGGTTGCTATATCTAGATGTTTGGCTATTGGTTCATTATGAAGTTCAAGTTGTGTTCACTAGTTGTGAAATATGTTTTTCTGTGTTTTGGTTGAGGTAAATGAGAAAAGTTGTTGGTCTGGATTCCTCTTTGATGAATTCTTTTGACTTGTGGTTCTAGAGTTAAGATGTTCTAATTTCATTGAAGACATTTTTTGGTTTTTGGAAGGCTTGAGCTTAATTGTTCAATGCGTTTTACATTGGTTTGGCTGATTGTGTGTTAAGAACTATTTTTGAATTTAATGAAGCATGTTTTTTGGTTTCCCTCATTCTAATTACACCCTACGATGTTTTGGAACTAACCTAATTTGAATTTGAAGTTTGATGGCTGACTTTGTATCTTTTTCAAGGTTGGAGATAGTATAAATACAACATGAGCTAGTAATAAAAATAATACAAGAGAAAAGAAGGAAGATAAGTGAAATAGTAGATGTGATATTCATGCTATTCAGAAAGTGTGATTAAGTTGTGTGCAGTAGATTAGTGTGAAGCTTAATTCTAAGTTTTTAGATGTAGTGAGTAGAAAGCATTTAAACTTTATCATTCATGCAAGTTGATCAAGTGACTGTGGTGGAATCCTTTGTTACGTTGGGATTGTTTTGTCTATGTAAAAAGTATTATTTGTCTTCTTTGTATATTTGTGGTAGTGAGCCCTCTAGGATGCAGCCATGTTGGATAGTGAGTCCTAGTTCTAGATAGTAAGTCCTTGTTTCAGGCAGTGAGCCTTGTTTCAGGTAGTGAGACATTTTGTAATTAGTTTTGATATTATCTATAGTGTGAGTTAATCATCACTGTGGTTTTTCCCTCATTGGGTTTTCCACATAAATGTAGTTTTATTGTGTGTATGTGTTGGAATTGAGTTTTTGCATTGGCATTTGAAGATTAATCATTTAAGCAGTTTTAAGTATTAGTTTTGGTAATTGATTTGAAGGTTAAAATCGGTTACAACTAATTCACCCCCCCTATATGTTGTCCTATTCAACATAGTGGCCATGAATAATATAGATCTTGATCTCAAATAAAATGTGAAACAATGCTTGCAAGTAGATCTTCAATGTACATCAACTATCTTAGCTCAAAAATAGTACGAATGCACTAAACCCTTGACATGATGAAATGATCTTGGATTCCTATAATAAAGCCTTGATAATATGACTTGAAATACCTTTGAAAATTCTCTTGTAAACTCTTGTGTAAGTGATATTGATTGCTTATGAATTTCTACGATGAAATTAAGTGAATTAACTCCATATTTATACTAAATCTAGAGATTAACCTCAAAATTCAAGCAAGCTGACACCTATTCTGGAAATGAATTTTATTAAAATCCCTCCAAAATAATGTTTAGAAAGGGGTTCATTATTAAGGGAGGACCCATTCACCATCTAGGGTGAATGGGTCCTAGCACAAGTTTCCAGGACCATGCCTTCGAGAGGTGAAAGAACATCAAAAACCCATATGAAATATGCAAAGAAAGGGGGGTCCTATAGAGGGAGGACCCATTCTCCATCTAGGGTGAATGGGTCCTAGCACCAATTTCTAGGACCTCAAATTTTCCCAATTAGATTTTTTACAATTTGAGTTATGGGTTTTGGGATAGATCTTCAAAAGGCATCACAAATAAGGCTTAAATTTGAATTAAAGGGGATAATTAACTCTAATTAACCACAATCAATTAAGAGGGCCCTAGATATGTGTGAAATTGTGTTTCAACACTTCACAACACCTAACATAAGTTACAATTTAAGTACATTTTATTAAAAAAGGGCCCAAGATTAATGTGAATGTGTACAACACATTACAACATTAGACATAGGAAAAATTAGGTTAATTCAATGACAATTATTCCCAAATCAAGTAAGGAAAAAGGGAATTTTTTTGTTACTACATTTTCCCTCCACTTTAGTGAGAGGATGACCCCATGTCAAACCCACACTAAAGTAGACATTAAAGAAACTTAAGTATGCAAGAATAACAAAGATACATAATCATACCCTATAAAAGGCCAAGAAAAATAAATTAAAATAAAGGATCGAGCACAACCATTTCAATGTGATGTGGAATGGGGATGTTTGTTCATAATGACCACTACTAACTTTGGTGTAGTGGAACCTCATTCTGTCAACTAGGTGAGTTATCCCAAAATATGTGTATGCTCACTCTAGTGTAGTGGAACCTCAGTCTATCCACTTGGCGAGTTATCCTTTTGACAACTTTGATAAGGAACCACAATGTAATGTTTTTTGTAAATGGTTTTGTAATTTCAGGTAAAATTTTGTTAAAAGGGGATTTTTATTTGTTCTTGTAATGTCTTCTTCTTAGGGAGCATCATGCCTAATATCTCCAAGAGAGGATAACTCAAGGGTATCATATTGTCACTCATGGGTTTCCTTGTTCTCATCATGCAATGAAGGGAGATCGTACACTCTTGGAGGACATCAAACCCAATGACACCACCAAGAAAAGGACATGTCACAAGAAAAAAAAAATAATGCCATGAAATATGCCAAAAGATGTCATCAATGTATGCCCCCACTTTAAAGCAATTATACCTAGGGGTTACTTTAGGCCAATTTTTTTCCATTAGACCTAGGGGCTACTATGAGTAATTGCTTTAAAGTAGCCAATTTTTTTCCTAAGACATGAGAGATTTCCTCAAAAAAACCTATTCCAATTCATATGATTCTAAAATAATTTATGTCATGAAATAGGAAGGAAGGTTTGGCCTCACAAATACAAAAGGAATCTATGGATTTGAGGTTAGTATGTCTTTGTTACAATGTTGTCATAGAGCATAAAATTCTGATCATTCCCCAAATTCTCATATAACTAGAAGAATGACACACAGAGAGAAAAAATAGAGAAAAATCATTTTGGGTCAACATGAAAGAGACCTAAACATCTCTACACATTGTGTCATCCCCAAAAGGAAAACACAAGATAGATGAAAAAGATAAACAGGAAAATATTTCGGGTCAACATGGAAGAGACCTAAATGTATCAATGCCTTGCATCATCCCCAAAAGGAAAACATAAGACAAATGAAAAATAATTATGACATAGAGAAGAATGAAAGGTACATATAGAGGAATGCACAAGGAGAGAGATATACATCAAATGAAACAACACAGGGGATTATATTACACACATGTAATCACATAAAGAAAAATGAAAATACAAAATACTAGTAAGGCACATGTGAGTTAACCTAGAGTAGGTCGTTTGCATCCCAATCTCGATCTGTATAAATGAAAGGTAGACAAATAGACAAAGGGACAAGAGAAAATGCCAAAATAGGGGGGGCACCAAGTTCAACACTCTTTTTAGGAGATTTTTCATTTAAGTTCATAGAAGAAGAAAACAATGTATTCAACTCATCTTGCACTTCTTCATCAATCTTTGCAATGTCAATGTCATCATCTAGATTTATCACAATGGGGGGTCAAATGACAATGTCTATGGGAGGCTCTTTTTTATGTTGCAGTGAAGGTATATAGTCATCATATATTGCTTTCGGTAGGTTTGGATTTTTATTTTCAGTTTTTCTTGTCTTCTTGAGTTTGTAACTTACAAGCAATAGCACGTCGTCAATGCCTACACTCTCTGGAACTTTGATTCCTTTTAAATCTATTGTCAATTTATGTTTGTGTAAGAGTATGTTTATCAATCCTAGGTTCCTTCTTTTCCTTGGGAGGAATAGAGGAAACAATAGGAGGTTGTTCAACCACTTTCTCTTTGAATTTTTAAACCTTTTTTACTCTAAGAGGGACAACGAGATTGTTTGTGTTATCATGGAGTATCTTGTAGGAAATACTAGGTGGTTTTTCTATAGGTTGTTCTTGTATGTTCAGAAGGGCTTTTGGTTTGATCATTTCTTTGTCAAGGATAGGTGTTTCAATTTTAGGTTGAGGTATGTTTTGAAGGGATAATTCTACTATTATGCACATTGTAGGGAAAGAAAACCCATTATGCATCTTAATCCATGCTTTTAGTTTGTCATATGTTTCTTGATATATCTCATCCACATATAGGAATTCTTCAGTAATCACATTCTCTCCATAGATGATACCAATCAGTATCCTATTAGTGGGTTTATCATTGATTCAACCAACTATGTAAAGAGGACCATCAGGTGCATGCTTAAGTATGCCACTTTGCGAGAAAGCAGTGTCAAGAGGATTTTTAGTTGAAACCTTATGAGGTCTAGCTTCAATAAATCCTACCATTTTAATTGGTTGTTTGTTATTTATGTTTTCATCATATGTGTCAATATTCATCACATCAAACTTTGTCTCACTAGCTTTAACAAATTAAATATTGTGCTTAGGCATGGGATTTATAAATATTTGGAAATTTTGATTAGGAGGAGCTACAGACTTATTACCTTGATCATTCACACCACTAATTTGTAAATGATTAGAATCAATAAGGTCTTTGACAAGATGTTTAATATGCTTACAACATTCTATACCATATCTATTTTGTTGATAGTAGTGACAATAAGAATTTTTTCAAAAGCCTCTAGGAAATGGTATATTAGGGTCGCGTTCTCTAATAGGAGGTGATGTAAGCATGTTCTTTTCGACAAGCTACAATATGATATTTTGAAGGGTATCGGGTAAATGAGTGAACTCCCTCTCATGTTTCCCAAAATGATTTGTAGTCTTGATAGTAGTCACTTGATTATTAGTTTGTTGACTTGTTTGAGGGGAATTTAGTTGTAAAAATCCCTTATTTTGCTTCATGAAAGGTTGATATCCATTTTGAGTTGTAGATCCATATTTTCAGTACAACTAGGGTGATTTTTCATATCTCGACCACAAGTCAATTTTTGATAATCACATAGGGTGGTACATAACTATGTGAAGGATGGAAATCTCAACATTTCAATTTTTATTTGGATTTTATCTTGTAAGTTGGAAATAAACATTCATTGAAGGTTGAAATCAATAATCTTAATGTTTACTTGTGAATAAAGTGTTTGGTATCTTCCTATGAAATTAGTCACTTTCTCATCCTATTTTTGTTTGTATTTCATTAAATCAGAAAGGTTCATCTTGGGACCCATGTGAATATGAAAGTGATTGTAAAAGGAATCAATGAGTTTGTTGAATGAACCAATTGAATTATTTGGAAAAGAAGAGAACCACTCTAAAGTAGTATCCTTCAAGGACCTAGGGAATAGCTTATCCAAAAGTTTATCTTCAAAAATAAAATCACTACACAAGGATGTGAAAGCAGAAACATGGATTACAATATCCTTTTCCACCATATTTCTTGAATTGAGAGACTTCTATACCTTGTGGCATTTGTGCTCTTCATATGTCGAAAGATAGTAGGTTGGATTTGATGTATTGCCAAGGTTGATTGTTGTTGTTTTGTTGTAATTTTGTAACTTGTTGTTGGATGAATGTCATAGTTTGCAAAAGTGAGCTAATGAGATGATAATTTTGGTTGTAAGGTTGAGAGGAATAAGGTGGTGTAGTGTATGTATGTGGAGGCCTACAAAATTATAGTTTGGTGAATGTGGATTTTTGAGGGGTTATTGTGTTCGATTGGACAAGGCTAGAAGGCTTTCCTACAGGAATACCTAAGGAATTTTATACAGTGCTAGAAGGTATGATTGTTGTGGTTGGTTTAATGGTTGTGGTTAGTTTCAAGGTTATTATAAGTTGAAAGGTTGTTGTGGGTTGAAAGGTTGTTGTAGGTTGAAAGGTTTTTATGGGTTGTGTACTAGTGTATGTAGGAATAGACATTAGTATCATGGAGAATGGAATTGGAATTACACCTTGGATTTGAGTAGACCCCAAAGCTTGAGTGGAATTAGGGATGGTAGGGATGGTGTTGGTAACATTAAGCACATTGGTTGTAGGAGGTGAAGTCATGGGAAATGAAGTATGCAAA
Organism: Sequoia sempervirens; assembly: GCA_007258455.2. NCBI lineage: Eukaryota > Viridiplantae > Streptophyta > Pinopsida > Cupressales > Cupressaceae > Sequoia > Sequoia sempervirens. The sequence goes on from VDFB02271358.1 coordinate 489,198,516, forward strand.
CTATGAGCCATGGAGGGTTGATTATCAACATTATCAGAAAGAGAGTTAGGAAACCCAAGATCTGAGGCAAGTGAGATATCATGGGATGGCATGAACCTTGAAATTCATCTTACAATAGTATTTCTAATATGACACCAAGTTGTAAAAATCATACAAGTTTTACAAACCTAGTTTGCAAATTCTAAAATAGAAAAATGGAAATGCAACAAACTACAATGAAATGCAATTTACTGATTATGCAATGCAATAAACTAAAAATGAAATATAATTTTTTATTTTAACAATGCACTAAAATGAAGCAATTTAATCTATATGTAATGAATCGGATGAAAGAACAAATAACGAAACTGAAACAAGAAAGTAACATGAGCAAATATAAGCCTAAAACTGAGCTCTTAATTTCTAAAAAATGCATATCAATAGCTAATAGAGACTCATTCACTAGTAAGGGAAAATGGGTCTTGGTTAGATATTTCTAAGATGTTTTTATTGATTTCAAAGTGGATTTTAATGCTTTATTAGATGCTAGAAGGTTCAAGTTTGACCTAACTAGGGACTAATTCTCCAGTAAAGGTGAATGGGTATTTGTTAGGTATTTTTAAAGTGTTTTTTAATGATTTTCAAGCTTTTTGTAATGTCTTTCAGTTCCAGGTCTAAGGCAATAAATTTTAGTTTTAGTTTTTCCAAAAATGCAATGAACTGATGAATACAAAGACCTAATTTGAAATGCAATTTTATTTTGATTTTTAAATGAAATTTTATGAGATCTAAATGATATGTACAATGTCTTAATTTTTTTTGTATTTTTCAAGTTTTGAAAGATGCAAAATAATGCAAATCTAAACCACTATTCAATATGTTAGGTTCACGATTAATAATTAGGGGGAAAAGATGGTTTATGAAAATGAATTGATCAATATGATAAACCGCTATGCTTTTCACCCTAATATTATGTGATTTTGTATGTGATAAGATGCTAATAATAATAAGAAACAAACCATAACTATTATAGCAACTATGAGGTGATTTTTTAGAGCTCAAAATGATGTGTACCTTGCTATAAGAAGCCTATTGTTAGGACAAAAAGGGATCATCCGCCTTTAGTGGAAAATGGGTCCCTATGAAGGTTTTTGAAACTAAGATTTGGGTTATTTTCCTTGATGTTTGTACTCTCCAATCCTTGATTTCTAGCTCTTGAAAACTTGTAAAAAATTTGTAGCTTTGATTCTTCATTCTCGCATTATAAAGATCAATCTTGCAACTTGACAACTTTTGTAACATTGCTCTAAACTTCTTCTCCGCTTGATCTTCAACCTACAAATCTACAAAAACACACTAAATAGGAGAAAAAATTGTTTATTACTAGTGAATAGGGGTTTTCCTAAGTCAAACCCCTTGTAGGTAATTAAACCAAATGATGAAATAAGGAAATTAAAGCATGAACATGAAACTTTAAGTTATGTTGATAACTTGGATGTTGTCTTGGAAGATAAATCTGCAATCTAATATGTAGTGGTCAAGAAGAATGTAGATCTTGATCTCAAATAAGATGTGAAACAAATCTTGAAAGTAGACCTTCAATGCTACATTAACTATCTTAGCTCAACAAAATGTAGGAATAGACTAAACCCTTGACATGATGAAATGATCTTGGATTGCTACAATAAAACATTGATAAGCTGCCTTGAAATGCCTTTGAAAATGCTCTTGTAAACTCTTGTGTAAATTATCTTGATTGCTTATGAATTTCTAGGATGAAACTATGTAAATTAACCCCATATTTATACTAAATCTAGAGATTAACCCCAAAATTCAAACAATTCAAGCCAACAACAGATTTGAAAAAGAATGTTATTAAAATCTCAACAAAATAAAATTCCAAAAGGGGGTCATTATTAATGGAGGACCCATTATCCATCTAGGGTGAATGGGTCTTGGTACAAGTTTCCAGGACCATGCCTTCAGGAGGTGAAAAAGCATTAAAAAACCCATATGAAATATGCAAAGAAAGGGGGGTCCTATAGAGGGAGGACCCATTCACCACCTAGGGTGAATGGGTCCTAGCACCAATTTCTAGGACCTCAAAATTTTCCCAATTAATTTTTGTACAATTTGAATTATGGGTATTGGGATAGATCTTCAGAAGGTGTCACAAATAGGGTGATTGTTCGCCATCACAGTTGTTGTCCTTGATGTCAAAGACACATAGCTGGAACTTCATGGTTTTATTTGTCAAGAATATAGACATTTCAGTCAATATATTGAATGCATTATAAAGTTGATGACATATTCTCTTCATTTTTGAAATTTTTGGGTTTAGTATGACAATGCATGATGTTTTCTACAATGATAGCTTGGTTGGCTTCTTCAGGCATTGGTTTGGTATTAGATTGTATGGTGAGTTTGCAGTTGTCTTTAACAATGGAAAAAAATCTTAGCTTGACAGATTAACAGTGCTCTATGAAACTCTTATGCAAAGTGTTTCCAAGAAGTAATTGATATAAGAAATTTGGCTATACTCTTTTATGTTTAATTTTTATTCACATGCTATTACTATTTACATAGTGAATGTTGCTTGAAATTGAGTTTTGCAATGCTTACAGTGGTGTATACTTGATTTTTTGTTCTTGCTGCTAGGATAGTGGTCTTTTCGCTGTGTGACAAACATTCCTTAAAACATGATTAGTTTATATTATGACTTCACATTTTCTTGCTCAGTGCTGGTAGATATGTTGTAAAGGTAAAAGGAAAAGCTTTGTTTTTCAATTCACTATCATTGGTGAAAAAGGTATGGAAAAGTTTGGGAAATCATTTGATATAAGTTTTATAGGTTTGAAACATGAAAGTATAGTACAGTGAATGTTGTTTTAAGGAGAATCTTATTGTTGAAATGACAATATGTATGCTTTTGTGAATTTATGATGCATACTAGTATTATGATTATACACTACTATTGTTTTACTAGTGTATAATCACTCTCATTTGTTTTCACCATTTGTTTCCTTAAGCATTGGTTTAGATCATGGTTGCATCTGGTTCTTCTTAGTATTATCAAAGTTCATCTTTGGTATGCTTTAGTGTTACATTTGTTAACAAATATGATCATTATATCATCATGCTTCATATGGATAGGATTAATCATTCATAGGTTGAACTATATTCTTATTCTTTATAATGTTCAAAGGTTTCATTGAGATATTTCATTCATGTTCTGTAAATTCCTCCAGTTCATGGATTCAGGGGGATAAATCTATAGTGAGTTGATGAATATTCAATTATCTGATGATATTTTTGCTCATTTTATGTATTGATGATTAGTGTATTCCTTCCATATTTCTTGTTGGTATCTTACTTATCTTCTTTGAGGTGACAGGTATGTGCTAAAAGTAGTGGTATGTGTAGATAGGGATTTATTGCTTCCACATTCAGTTTTTTCCCTCAGGGTCTTATGATTGTTCTTTATGTTTCATATATGCACTCTAAATTAGTTTTTCATTTGTTGAGTATCTTTTCATGCCTATATTTCATTGATTCACATATTTTTATGAGGAATTCCTTTGTCTCTTGATGTAAAAATGGGGATAGATCTATGGTGTCTTGCCATCAAGGCCAAAGGGGGAGTTTGTTCACCCACATAGTTGTTTCCCTTGATGTCAAAGACACACAACTGGAACTTCATGGTTTTATTTGTCATGAATACAGACATTTCAATCAGTATGTCAAATGCATTATAAATTTGATGACATATTCTCTTCATTTGTGACTTGTTTGGGTTCAGTATCACAATGCATGATGTTTGTTACAATGATAGCTTGGTTGGCTTCTTTGGGCATTGGTTTGGTATTGGAATGTATATGAGAGCACCTTCATGAGCAAGTTATGGCTAATTCTTTCTTGTGTGGTCAATGGTCACAAGGAACCTTATTTTCTTTACATTTCATCTTGAAGCTTAATGGTTTCATTTTTTTATTTTTCATAGGTAATACAAGGTTGGTTATCATTGATTTTTGTCTAAGGTAGAAGTAATCGTTAAAATATTGAGCTAAGCACTTGGGGCCATTTGACAAGCATTATTATAGAGTTATAAGGTATGAGAATAGTTCTCATTGTAAAAAACTTGATATATATATAATTTATTGATTATGTTGTTCACAAGGAGACATTTATATGATGAACACACTAACAAGGTATATTTATGAGGCTTCATTATAATATTTTTCACTTATATTTCCTCCATTTTATATGTGCAAAGAATGATAAGATGATAAGGGTTGTCATACGAACTCAACCAAATAATGTTTAAGACCTAGTACATTGACATATCCTAAGGCATCGTCTTTTGAAGAAATTACTAATATAAGGCTAATAAACCTTATCATAGGCACTAAAAGTGGCATGAACCATAGATGTAAAAGTGGAAAAGAAAAATATAATTGAAGCTCATTTTTATTATTATCGACATACTTATGAGTATGGGTTTTTAGATTTGCATTGTCTAAGGAATGTATTTTGATGATCGACACAATGATTATTCCCTAAACGATATCATTTGGAAAACACAAGGCGATAGGAAATTAGGGTGGTTTGTGGAAGCATGGTGAACAATGAAGGGAAGAGGTAGTATGGTGGCTGGACTTGGTAGAAAATGATTTCAGGTCTTTATGACAACCATCTCTAAAGCTTTCAAAGTGGCGTTGACTTCATTGTGATGATCTTTAAGTGGTAATATATTTCTATTAAAACCCTATGTTGTGTCTTGCATTTATTTGTGTGTTGACTTGGTACTATTGTCTAAATGTTTCTATTTAAAAAAAAAATTACCTATCAACAAAGATTCTTTGACAATTGTATATGGTCTATGATTTGGTTAGAAGGTCTTTGATGAACAAGGGTTGAAAGTGTTGAACATGATTGTGGTAACTACTATTTCATTCTATTAAATGGATGCACATTTTGGCATTTTTTCGATGAAGTTTGAAACAGGAATAACTTGAAAGAATATATTTTCTGATAGAGATGATCATTTCTAGTTTATATTGAAGCTTTAGTTTAATATTAAAATTGTATTTCATTTATTTTGAAATCATTTATAGAGGAATGATTCTTTAATATTTAAAGCACTTCAAGTGTTGGTTCCACTTATTTTTATCTACATACAAATTCTTGTGTCTCCAATATAAATGAGACAAACAAGAAATGTTTCATAGAGAAATAGAGATTACACTTTGTATTGTTATTTGAAGAATATTTTTATGTGAAAGTTGTAAATGATCAAGTCAATGAGACATATTGATCATCTTTTTCAACTCTCTCTATCCTGATGATGGTTCACTGAGTGTGATCCGAAACGTTGATGAAAAAAGTGGACACACAATCAAATCCAGAAGCATTCAGACATAGATTGATCATTGTCAATGAGGAAGATGTGTGTATTCCAGTGAGACAAATGTGTGTATGCCAGTGAGGCATTCTTGTAACTAGTGAGGTTCTTTGGTCAGTGAGGCCATTTTTTCCAGTGAGGCATTATTTTATTGCCAATGAGGCATTTGAAATCTATCAGTGAGATAGTATTTCCAGTGAGGCATTGTAAATGGATTTTTTTTAGATTAAGCTAATGGGGCATCATTTCCGGAGTGGCTTTTTATCCCTAGAGGGTTTTCGACTCATCAAATCTTTGTCTCATGGTCTCGTTGTTTTGGTGTGATAATATTTGATGGTTGTGATGATATTTTATTTGCTTTAATATTTTTTATTTCAATTCTTTAATGATTGCATTCAATTCATGAATGTATTTATCATTGAAATATTGAGAGCATAAATTAATTGGTTCCTTTTAAAGGAAAATGTTAAAAAAATTCTAAGACACTAATTCACCCCCCTCTCTCAGTGTCTTCTTCACTCCAACAATGATCCCACAATAGTGGTTTATACTTTTTGGGACATCTTGATTTTTTGTTGAAATCAATTTTTTTTAGAATATATAATGATGAAAGCCTTGAAAAGCTCCATTTAAATGATTCCAATTGAAGAGGGATTGATCAAACCACCTTAGATCAAACCGCCTTGGATAAAACCCCACTAGTTTTAAACCATTCCTATAATGGAGTCTCCTTTACACCTATCAAAATGCTAATAAAAATTCACTTTTGATTTACATTTTGGGGGATCAAATGAATTCATTTAAAATTTATTTTATGTAAATATGTAGTTGTTATTATAAGCTTCCCACAAAGTATAATTTTAAATATATTCAATGTGATTATTATATTTATTCTTTATTTCTTGTGAATGTAGGTTTTTCATCGAAAATCAACCTCTGCGTTCTGCACATGTGGAAAAATAGTAGATTATGAAAAAAAATGAAAAATATGTTTGAGCTAGGTATTGATGTCCTTGATCTAGTAAAAAATAAAATGAGTTTTGATACATACAAAAAAAAGTTATGTTGTTTATGATCCACCTATGTCTAAATTGCAATTGGTTTGACTTCAAAACTTGATTAAGAAAAAAATATTTAATAAAACACTATCAAACCAAATGAACTTGCTAGATATCATAGTTATAAAGCTAAATTAAAAAAAATAGAATTAAATCCTTCATAGATTATTTTTTTGTTTTTTATGGTGAGCATCACTCTTTAAAAATGGTGTTTACTGATAAAAACTAGTTTTCAAAAGAGATGGAAAAATAAATGCAATATGATTCTATTTAGTTGAAAAATGGAAGCTTTATGGTTTAAGACATAGAACACCACTTTTCTCAAACTTTCAAGGATTCCCTTGAGATCTCAATCAAATGATGATAATGGGAGAAAGAGATCTACTAAGAGACTATCCTAGAGGTTGAATGTTGAAAGGTGGAAATTTTTTTCGCTTCCTCTCTTAGGGTTTAGGACCTAAAAGGGAAATTGTTACTTTCACTCAAGAAAAAATCCTTGAGATCTCAATGCAAAAGAGAAAGAGATCTTACAAGAGGGTTGTTCTATGGGCTATATATAATATAACGACAATTTCACCATCAAGTTAAGAATTGTAAAAGATAATGAGATGCAAGATGAAATGCAAAACCCTAATTCAATGCAAAGTGACTCTAAATGAATTATAAAAGTAAATGAAATAAAATAGAAAATTGAAGACAATAAGGTGTGCACCTAAGAAACTGGAGATGGTTGAATGGAGGTTTGAATCACTAGAAATGTTGCATTTACTATTGATTAGGACTCATTCACCAAGTTGGGCGAATCAATCATGTTTTTGAGAAACTGCAAGGAAAAAAGAATCTACCAAAAGGGTATCCAAATCTGCAAAGTCCCTAAAAATTGACTAGAAATGGGACTCATTCACCAGAAATGGTGAATTAGTCTAGTTGGGATTTTCTACAACTTCAAAAGTTGATCCTACTCTTCTTTGTTTTCTCTATCCTTCCTAATTGGTTTTCAGATTCAAATCTCTAAATTGTAGCCTGTAGGTCTTCTTCGAGGTTCTCCAAGGCTTGATGAAAACTTTGACAGCTTTTAATTATTTGCAACTTTTATCCAATCTTGATCCTTAGGAAATTTGTAGCCTAGACCTACAAATCACACACAAAGGAGAGGGAAAAATGTTGGGGCATTAGTGAATAGGGGTTTTCCTCAATCAAACCTCATTTTGGAAATCAATCCTTAAAATGAAATAAAATAAGAATGGAGAATTATGAATAAACTAATAGCAATGTTGCAACTCACCAAACCTTGGCAATAAGGTGCAACAAATATGCTTGTAATGGTTGTAATGGATGTAGACTTTGATTCTTGCTTGAATGATGTTGATCTTGAATGTAATGCTTGCTTGAATCACAAAATCCTACACCATAATTGTTAGCTCTAAAACAAAATGATGCATGAAATCCTTGACATGATGATTGACATGCTTGAATGCTACTCTAAAATGCTTGAAAATATTCTCTTGAATACTATTGTGAAAATTTGATTTTCTTGTAAAATTGCTAGTTGAAAATATGAGTGAAAGAACCTTTTATTTATACTCAATTATGCATGAATTCCCAAAATTACAACACTACAAGCTAACATTAGATCTACGAGAATAAAATCCTACCATAATTTTGAATTAATTTTAATTTTGGCCCACACTAGACTCATTCGCCCAAGGTGGACAATGAGTCCAATCAAGCATAATGTATGGGACCGAAAATCAAAAGTCCTTAGAAAGATGTAAAAACATGTTCATGACCCAAAAATCTAGGTGGGACCCATTGGCCCAAGGTGGTGAATGAGTACTAGATCACTAAATCTAGGCTACACAAGCCAAAAACACTAGAATTATGTTTAGGTACTGATTGGTGTCGGTATTATCCTTGAAAAGATGTAATAAATGAGGCTTGTAGATGAAAAATAGGGCCAATTAAAGTATAAAAGAGAAAAATTATTAATAGCAAGCCTAAAAAAGTGTGAAAGTGGGTCGCAACACTTTACAACACTTCAAATACGGGAATATTAATTTTTATTTTAATTAAAAAGGGGTTTATTATGTTTAGTTAATTAATAAAGCCTCAAAAAAGTGTGAAAGTGTGTTACAACACTTCACAACACTTTAGCAAGGTAAAATTTGAAAAAATTAGTTCACAAGGGCCCAAGACCTAATGTGAATGTGTCAACCACATTCCAACACTAAATCAAGGCAACATGAAGCCAAAAATCACAAGGAGAGCCCAAACAAGTGTGAAAATGTCCCTAACAACTTTTTTTGACACTACAAATGCAAAATAATAAGGGGTTCACCACCAAGTAAGAACTTGAAAGGATAAAGTAAATGAAAGATGCAACACTTAACCCTAATTCAATGCAATGACCTACAAAATGACCTAGAAATGCAAATAAAACAAAACAATAAAATAGTAAGATGAATAGTGTGTGCCTAGAAATTTGGGAATGAGTGATTGAAGCTATTAAATGCTTGAAAATCTAACTTTTTGACCTAGTGGGACTCATTCACAATTCTAGGTAAATCGGTCCCAAATCTAGATTTCTACACAAGAATAGGTTTTGGGTAAAAGGATATTTTAATCTACAAAGATCTCTAGAAAACACCTAGAGTGGGACTCATTAGCCATGTCTAGTGAATCAGTCCTTTTTTTCTTTTTTGGGAAAATTTTAAAGTTTGAATTTGTTCTTCTCAATCTGCTTCTCCATGTTTTCAAGGCTATAGATGACCTTTTGGTGAAGATTATGACCTTGAAAATGGGGAGAAAACTCTAACAAATTTCTCTATACTTGTAACCTAATTTTCAATGATCTTCAAGTCTTCAAGAACCTAGATCTACAATCATAGAGAGAGAGATAAATTATTGATTGTTAGGGAATATGGGTTTGCCTTGGTCAAACCCCTTGTAGGAAATTAAACCAAATGATGAGACAATGAAATCAAGTAATGAAACATGAAATAAAGAGCATGAATAATGGATCTTCAATGCTACATCACAATACTAGCTCAGTAACATGCTTGATGCTTGGTATGTTTGACATGATGATAGATCTTGAATTTTTGTAACAATTGATGATGAATTCTACTACTAAATGCCTTAGAAATGATCATGAATTCTCTCTTAACAATCTTGTGAAGACCTAGAATGCTTAACCCTTTCTTGCTTGACTTGATATAATGAATTCTTAATGAAATGATGATTTGAAAGCTTGTTTATATAGGCATTGCACTCAAATGATCATTTATTTGATCCCAAAGGCTGACATAGAAGAAATTTGAACTTAAAACCAAATTTTTTGAACTTAAAACCTCAAAAATAAGCCAAATGGGACTCATTCACCATCTGTGATGAGTGGGTCCCATGGGCCTATTATTACTGCTAAAGTGTTGGGGAGTGTGTAAATTAAGTTGATATTATCAGTTTTTTATTAAAATAGGCCTTTGGATGCATAATATAGGGTCATAGGGGCCTATTAATGATGATATAAAGGTCACAAATGAAATAGGGACCAAAATCCAATGTGAAAGTGTAAATAAATACAATTAACAACAATGAATCAAGGAAAAAAATAGGTCTATTTAGCTAAAAAGGGCCCTAAATTCAATGTGAATGCATATAACACATTACAACACTAAATTAGGTCCACTTAATTTACAAGCTTCCTAAATTTAATGTGAAAGTGTCAATAAATACACTTTACAACATTAAATTAGGGAATAAATTAAGGCAAAACTAGGTCTATTTAACTAAAAAGAGCCCTAAATCCAATGTGAATGTGTATAACACATTACAACAGTAAATTAGGTCCACTTAATTTACAAGCTTCCTAAATTTAATGTGAAGGTGTCAATAAATACACTTTACAACATTAAATTAGGGAAAAGTTAAGTTTATTTAGCTTAGAAGGTCCCAAAACCTAATGTGGATGTGTAAAACTCATCACAACACTAGATCAAGGTGATATAAAGTCTAATTTATCATTAAAATGTATTCCTAAATTAAGTGTGAAAATGTACATGATGAAATTTTTTGACACTACATTAATCCCCCACTTTAGTGAGGGGTATGTGCAGGATCATCATGGAAAAAACAGGCCCTTAAGTGGCAAAAAAAATAGAAAAATCAGAGTTAGGAAACTTGACATAAAAATTTGAATAAGTTATCTATATTATTTAAAAAATATGTAAAAATAAAATTTGTAGAAAATTGAATATAGTTTCTAAACTACTAGGTTTGTTTAAAAAAAAAAGAAATCTCTTTGGTGAAAATTTGAAATTTCAATGCAGTAGTACTTAAATTTCAGGGAAAAAATATGTAGTAGGTGTCTATCTGACCACCCTAACCACAATAAAATGATAATATTTTTTATAATATTTTAGATATAAGTATAGGACTCATGTCCCAATGTGATGCATTTTTTTTGTAATTTTTTTCTAGGTAAATAATTAATTATGAATTTTTTATTGCAAATTTTTAAAAATATAAAAACTCGTATGTCGACCACCTTAACTTGGTCAAAACTTCATGAATTTTTTTTTTTTTTTTAATCCTATAGTATGCAAAGCATAGAATGTAACACATGTTTTGGATTCAAAAAATGTGATACCATTTGAAAGCTATAGATGTTTTTCAATCAGGACTTTAGTCGTAATTTGAATAGAAAATGAATAGTAATTACTTATTAAATTCAAAGTAAAGGATAATTTATTTGGTGGAAAGTTGAGAATCTCTTTTAAAACCCTTTTCATTTCATTAGTTTTGGGTAAAAAAGGTCGTCAGCCACATACCTATCATATTGCCACTTTTTGGCCCATCATGATCCTACACATACCCTAAGAGGATGAACTTGCTTCAAACTCACACTAAAGTAGACATTCAAGAGGGTTCTAAGCGTACTGATGCAGATGGTCTAGGATAACAAAGATCAAGGAGGTAGTGAAACCCCTAGGATCCAAGATCCTAAGTCAAACCAACATAAGCGCAAAAGAAAATGCACAAGGTCTATGATATATTTAGCATCAAGATACACAAACATGCAATGCCAATGACTAAAAGAAAGAAAAAAAACAAGTTAAAATAAAAAAATGAAGTGGATCAAGCTTTTACCATTTTTCCAACTTGATGTGGATCAGATCTTGGATTTTTGTTCAAAAAATACACACTCACTTTGAGGAAACAAAACTCTTGGTTATTTTTTGGATGAGTAATCTAAGAAGTTGAGACACATACTACCAATATGCGCTCACACACACACACAAGTGGCTAAGGGAAATACATACTCTCATTTGGCTTCCCATCAAACCATGCCAAAGTTATACCTCCTGATAACTTTGATAAGACACCACATAAGAATCATCTTTGAGCTTCATGAGACAAGCAATACTTTGTATGCTTCAAACTCATGAACAAACAATATGGCTCCATAGGCATGCAAATTGTGTTATGCAAGGTGGCCATATAATAGTTGTTGTAAATGCAAAATAGTGTAATGAATGTTCAAAGTGATTTCTCTTAGTTCATGTAAGGTCTCTTCTTAGGGAGAATTGTGATTAATGTCTCAAAGAGAGGACAATTCAAAGAAATATCACACTCTCGGAGGGAATCAAGCCCAATGAAACCACGAAGAAAAGGATGCATTGTAAGAAGAAATAAATCATGCAATGAAACATGAGTGCCAATGTATGCCCCCACATTAAAGTGGTTGCTATCACCATTACTATGAGCAATTGTTTTAAAGTAGAAGAAGACATGAGAGCTTATAGAGAAATCCCTATTCCAATTCATATGTTTCCAAATCAAACTAGATCATGAATAAGTATGTCACATGCAAGTCAACTTAAGGCATGTCATCCACATCCCAAGCTTTCTTTTATATGTACATGAAAGGTGATCAACTAGCAAAAAGAGACAAGGACAAGTGACATACGAGGAAAAGGATACTTAACCCCTTTCCCCCACTTAGTTCAGGACAAGGATGAGCCAAATAGGATGAAAATAAGTTTTAATTAGAGGAACTAGGTACTTCAACACAAGGAAGAGCACTATAATCCTTAAGAATTTTAATTTTGTTACCCAAAGCCTTACATTCATTGGTAGATTACCATGAACTTAGTGATACAAAATGAATTCTTGTAGTAAAATTTCTTTTTTGTTCTTGGAGGGAGAGATATCAAATGATCCTGGAGGAGTCTTGTCAAGATACTCTCTTGATCAACAGTAAAGGATTCTTCATTCTTTTGCAAAAAAGATATCTCTTGCTTCGTATAGGATGTCATACTTACACAAGAATCTTTAGATTGTGAGATTTTGTTTTCTTATTTAAAGGAAGACATTAAATTTATTGAATTTGAATCATAAGAATTTTGTGTGATGACATTGACATTAAGCAAAAATTTCCTTGTTTTTTTTTTGAAGGATAACAATCAAGACCACTAGTTTTTATCAATTCAAGATGAACTACCACTAAAGAAGGATGTTTTGTAGTAGTGTTGATATTAAGTGAAGGCTTGTTTATGTCTATCAAAGGACAATAACCAATACTATTAGTTGTTTCTTGTGTGTTAGGCTCTATAGGGACTATGATACCTTGTTCTCAAGCACTACATCCTTTTTCACTATATCCTAGCCATTTCATAAGTTTATAACCTCTTCCATAAAGTTTCTTCATTTCTTTTGGATTTGATGGTTGTTGATGGTCAGTTTCATCAATGTTTTTTGTGTAATTTTATTTTTTTTCTATAGTGGATGAGGTGGATGTTTTTTAAGGGTCTTCCAAATTTTGTGTTGACATTACCACTTTTTCTTTTCCCATTTTAGACTCTTTGTTTATGATCTTGAATTCTCCCATGAATATTTGTTTGAAATTCAACGATCCCAAATCATCGAGTGATATTGTTGTGAAAGGTTTAGGACATCTAGATTTTTGTTTTTCTTGCATGGGTTCTACTTGTGTAGTTGGTGTTGATGTTTTCAAAAGATTTTCCTTATTTTTCTCAATGTTCAAACAACTGTTTGGGTCAAGGTCAACTTTGAGTGTGTACACTTTGCTATTTTAGACATACTTCATTATATGATGAAGCTTGAAGGAACCCCATTCATTGCATGAATCCATGGTCTACCTAAAATGAGATTATATGAAAGATCAAGAGGCATAACATGGATCAATGTTTCTAATGTGGCATTTCCATTTGTAATAGCCAAAGTGATCACACTGAGCAATTTTTTTCGTTGTCAAATCCCTTAATAGACAAAGAGTTAGGTTGAATTTTTTATTTATCTACACCATTCCTATCCAAAAGAGATACACTACAGACATTAAGAGTAGAACCATTGTCAAAAATGGTTATCTTTATTCCTAATATATTGTATCTAGCTATTATCATGAAGGAATCATTTTGTTTTTATTCTTCCAAAGGGAGGAGTTCACTTTGGTGGAAAACAATATTAGCATTTATTCATTGAATTAGGGTTTTTATGTCATTCAATTGTACATTAGAAGGGATGGGATAGGAAATTGTTGTAAATCACTTTGAATCATGTTATGATGATGAGGAGAGGATAGAATAAGGTCCCACATAGATATCTTAGTAGGGTGTTCTTTAGTTATTCAACAAGATTGTACTCCTTTTCATTATGTGAAGGAAAACAAGGGACACTAGTCTAAGAGAGGGTTAGGAAATGGAAGAGATGTTAAAGGTTTTTATCCTAATTGTGGATTGTTTCAAGTGTTATATGCATGAGAAATAGTATTATGACTCAGCTATGATGGCACATTATTCTTAAGTGGGTAAAGGATAAGTTTATATTTTTTTTGAGTTTATGATTGTTGTGAGGGGACCTAAAGAATTAGAGGATTCTTAGGATTTCCCACAAGATATGTAGGAGGTCCATTAATCAAGGGGGATCTAATGTACACTTATGCATTCATAACCTTAGGGGTCTTGGTTTGACATACTTTTAATAAAGGACAATCTACTATCATCTTTTCACTATAATTTAAGGAAGTCACAATACCTTTGTTATTTTCTTGCACCATGATATTCTCCTATAGTGATTAAAAATGCATACCTTTACATTTTCACACTTAATTTGGACCTATTTTAGCACTCCATGCATTAAATTCCTTTTAGGTCACTTGTTATGGGCCCCTACAACCCCTTTTTGTGCCCAAGGCATATTTCAACTTTAAACCCAACAAGAATCCATAAACAACTATTAATCTTGGTAATCCACCTTTCAAAGTTGCAAATTAAGCCTTGTGGGACCAAGACACCCTAGCATCTTAGTTCCACCTAGTGGGATCAAGATTCCACCAAGGGCATCTTAGTCCTGTTTGCTTTATTTTCAAGAATTAAGAGTGGGGAATTAAAATATTTGATTTAAATTAGCATTTTGTTGGCCTTTGGGATCTAATAATAATGTTATTAGATAGGAGTTCCTATAAAACTAAGTTTCACACCCCATTTTCATAGAAGTAAGTGAGAAGCAAATAAGTTGAAGAAATGCTAGTTGAAGGAGAATTTCAAGAGGCAAGGAATTGTGATCTTGGAGTAGCCTTCCATTGTGTTTTGCAAGTTTTTCAAGTCTATTTCCACATCAAGATCTAGCATTGCCAAAGATTAATAATGGATTCCTATGGAGGATCATGAGAGATTCTATGTTGGAGATGCAACTAGCCATTCTTTCAATCCTAAGGACTTGTTTCTTGATTGATTCCATCTTCCATTTTTGTTCTACTTTCTACCTAAGGAATGTATATTTCATCTTTATGAATTATTAGGGTGTTTAGAGATCTCCTCTACAGGTCACTTTCATTTTCATCTTAGGAATTCTATTATAACACATTTGAATAGGTTTTATCCATGTTCTAGCTTTCATTATCTTAGACACACTTAAGATTAGGGAACACACACATTTCCATTTTCAAATCTATTCATTTTCATCAAGGTTTAGATCTGAATACTTGGTGGAGAAGGAAGTGCAGACCTTGAACCTCGAGATCACACTCAAAATTTTCAAAAATTCAGATTGAGACTAAGATGGTAGCAATGGTGTCTTGTTCCTTTCGGTGGAATTTGGTAGAGATAATTTTAGATCCTGTTAAGGAATCCAAAGATTCCACATCTACCCCAAAAAATAGTAGCGGGACTAAGACAATACTAAGGGAATTTTAGTCCTCCATAGCATATTTTGATAGCTTCTTTGCATTTCCAGAATCCTCATTGCATTTCTAGACTTCCTAGGTACACATATTTTAACTTGCTATTGCATAATTTCATCATTTTCCATCATCATTTAGCTTACATTATTAGGTTTTGTGAGTTGAATTCTTACTTATCTTTTCCAAGCATTTGCTTGGTGGTGAACCACTAAAATCTTAAAGAACCCCTTCCTAGGTCTTTCTTGTTGAGAATTGACTGACCTTGTGAGGTTACTGATCAACCCAATTAAGACTTCTAGGACATTATTGAGTAACAATTGGAAATTAGGTGGGATTTCCCCCATCATATTTTTTATATTGTTCATTTTGGTGAACCCAACACTTTTGAGCATTCATTTTCTGATTTGGAGCTCATTAAAGTTCTATATCTAGGTTGCATTCATTCTTGCAATGCCTCTTGCATTAGTGAAATTGCATCTAGGGTTTCTTACATTTGCATTAGCGAAAGTGCATATAGATTACATTTTTTCTTTCTTGCATCATTTCATCTCATTGAAAAACTAAAAACTACATTGTTAATCATCCTAACTACATTTAGGAACATTGTTATTGCATCCAAAATTGAAAAAATTACATCCAAATTTGTATCCAATTGCTTGTCATTATTTACCTTTTCTTGCATTCATTCACATAGTTTTCTATTTTTAAACATCAGGTCCTTGGGTAGGTAACTTGTCAACACTATTATCAACTCAAATCTTGCTATTTAAAAAAAAAAAACATTTACTAGGACTAAAATTCCCAAACTGGAATCTTAGTCCCTCTTAGGGTTTTTGATCCAAAATCATGTTTGAGTTTTCCACTATTTGTTCCAGTTTTTGGAACCTCTAAATTTCATCAGGAGGACCAAGATTCCCTTCCTGGTGTCTTAGTCCCTGTGTGGTTTTAGGTTATAGTTTTGAGGGTTGAACAATGAATTTTTATGTTTGTGTTTGTTGTAGTTAGTTTGTTGTTTCAATTTTCCAATTTACTATTTCATGCATTTTCAAATTCCATGTTAAAATTGCTTGATAAATATTATTGCACTTTCATTTTCTTAGACATAGATTTCATTCATTAGAAAACCTAAACAAAATAAATCAGAAACAACAAATCTAAACAAGAATAGGTTCATGGTTATTTAAAGCATGTCAAAACCCTTTGTCCAAGTTAGCGTAACCCTCAAGCCTTTTAGTAGTGATGAAATTGATATGTTAGATGAAGCCCTTGAGGACTTCATCCCACAAGGGTTGTCCACTAAGGCTTATTCAAACACACCTAAACAAAGAGAAGTAAATTTCATTCAACCTCAACTTATCTTTTACCCACCTTAAAATAAACCTCAACCTTCAAACAAACCTATCCTTATCCTTGAAGCACCTAAAGAAAATTAATCACAACAATCTAATTATAATACTATTGCTCATACATATAACACAAAGAAAAATGGAAAACCTAAACCTAATCCTATTTCACTACCATTGCCTGATCCTATATTTCCTAGTGCTCCTTGCTTACCATTTCATAGTGGAAAGGAGCATGATCTTGTTGAAAAACTTAAGAATACTCTTTCTAAGTTTTCATTATGAGATCTTATTCAAACCTCACCTAGTTACCACAATATGCTTCAAACAGCCTTACAAAAAGTTATGGTTTCTCCTAATACAAATGAAAACAATGTGGTAGCTCTAATACAAGTAATGAACACAATTAATGTAGACATTACCTTTCACCAACATAATCTCCCTCCCTTGGAAATGAGAAAGAAATATGATGCATTCATGATAATAGCCAAATACAACACCATAGGAATAGAAAGGACCCTTGTTGACAATGGCTCAACTTTGAATGTGTGTAGTGTAAACCTTTTAGATAAGTTGGGAGTGGATAAATCAAAAATGAAATCTAATTCCTTATCAATTCAAGGATTTGACAATATGGGAATTTTTTTTTACAAATTGAAAAAGGAACCACCAGACCTTTGAAAACATTAATTCCAACATCAAAAATAGATCCCATGAAAGAAGAAACATAAGAGACAGAAACTGTGTCAAAATTAGTAGATGATCCCATGAAAGAAGAAAATAGAACTAGAGAGAAAAATCACAAGAATCCACCTCATCTACTCTTGAAGAAGACATAAGCTACACAATAAACTTTAATGAGATAGAATATCAACAATCACCAAACCTGAAAGAAATGGAAAAAATTTATGGGAGAGGTTATGCAATTGTGAAGAAATTGGGTTATAGTGGAAAAGGATGTGGAAAGAAAGAAAAAGCAATTTTTTCTCTTCTATAACCTAACATGAAAGAAATGAAAAATGGTTTGGGATACTATCCCTCTAAGATAACACAAGAAAAAAAGATTCCTTTATTAAACATCAAAACTGTTACATGTAAACCAAAAATCAATCACTTTGAAGCATCTAGAATTGTTTGATATTAATTTTGAACCATCATGGAAATAATTTGAAGTAGACAAAGCCTTGGAAAAAATGATAGGATTTTATGATAAACCATCTACGCCTCCTCACAATAAAAATACATGTGCTATGATTAGCACCAAACAAAAAGATAGAGCAAAGGAGAGTGGTGAAATAGACATGAATAGTGAAGAATACAACTTTGAATTTTCGAAATCAAACACACTTTGTTTAGGAGATATAGTGGATTTAGCAATGGACATCAATGATAAAGAGAAATTCATTAAGATAGGAAAATTCTTCAATGATGGATAACAAGAGGATACTACAAATTTGCTTCATGACTTTCCTAAAAAAATTGCTTGGAATTATTCAAATATGCTAAGAATTGATCCTAAGATTGTAATACACAACATAGTCCTTGCTGAAAATGCTAAGCTCATTAGACATAAGATTCAATAAGTAAACCCTAAAATAGCCTTGCTAGTTAAGGAAGAAATTGAAAAACTCCTTGAGGCTGGTTTCATAAGACCTATAGATTATTCTCCTTCGACCTCAAACATTGTCGTAGTTGCAAAACCTGAAAATCGTATTAGGATGTGTACATATTTTCATGATTTGAATAAAGCATCTTTAAATGATGACTTTTCCCTCCCCAATATTGACATGATAGTAGACTTGACTGCAAGACATTCTTTTTTGTCATTCATGGATGGATTTTATTGATACAATCAAATTTTCATCAAACCTCAAGATCAGTACAAAAAAAAATTCATAATTGTTTGGGGAACATTTTGTTGGCTTATGATGCCTTTTGGACTGAAGAATGTGGTTGCAACATATCAATGAGCAATGAGATGATATTCCATGATTACATACATAAGATTATGGAAGATTATGTTGATGATATTCTAGCTAAATCTTTAACAAGACATGCCAATAGGAATGTTCTTTGGAAAATCTGAGTGAATTCAAAAATAAAACATGAGATTGAATCCGTAAAAGTGTTTCTTTGGTGTAGATAGTGGAAAACCTTTAGGTTTTATCATATCTCATAGAGGCATTGAGGTGGACACAAAGAAAATTGATGCTATTGTTAACATTCTTCCTCCTAAAAATATCTCTCAATTATGTACCTTACAAGGAATAATTCAAGCCATTCAATGATTTGTAGAATCCTTAGCTGATAGAATGTTACCATTTACACATCTCCTCAAGAAAGAAACACACTTTGATTGGAACAAGGACTGTAAATAGGATTTTGAGAGTTTCAAAGATTATCTTGTCACTCCATGTGTTTTATAACACGCTATGGAAAAAAACAATTCATCCTTTATACATCACTATCAACCCATGCTCTTGCAACATTGTTGGCTCAACAAGATGAAAATGGTAAAGAACATCCTATTTATTACATTAGTCGAACATTGATTAATTATGAGAAACAATACACAACAATAGAAAATCAATTTTTGGCTCTTGTATTTGCTACCAATAAGTTGTGACTTTACTTATTGAATGTCAAAATACAAGTAATGATGAAGTTTGACCATTTAAAACACCTTTTCACTAAATTTTTTTTATCTAGATGCTTAGATAAGTGGGTAATGTTGTTGATTGAGTTTGACCTTAAATTTCTTTCACAAAAAGAAATTAAGGGTCAAGCCTTGACCAACCAATTGGATGATGCTCCTTCTCCTTTATCGTTACTTGGTGATGATTCTTTCCCTGATGATAACATGTTGAAAATTGAATAAGATACATGGGAATAGTATTTTGACAAATCTAAGTGCAAAACTGGCTCTAGAATGGGGGTTATAATAAAACTGCTCATAAAAGAGTCTATTCCCTTATCATATCACTTAAACATCCTATATACAAACAACACTATTGAGTATGAAGCATTACTCATTGTATTGCATGCTTCTCTAGTTATGGGCACTAGAGACATTAAGATATTTGGTTATTCACAATTAATCACCAAAAAATTAAATAGAACATATCAAACAAAACATGAAAAATTATCAAAATACAAGGATCTCATAATGAAATTGTTAGAGAAGTTTGAGTCATTCACCATTGATAACATCCCTTGAAAAGATAATTGTCACGTGGATGCAATGGCAAGTGTAGCTTCTCTTATATCCCTTCAAGATCCCTCCAAGGACAGCACCTTCATTGTGCATACAATTATAACACCATCAATCGAAGATAAAGTAGACAAAGAGTTAGCAACAACAATAAAAATTTGAGTGAATGGTTTGATACAATATTCAATTATTTCAAATATGGTACCTTTCCTAAGCCAACAAATAAAAAAACTCACTCTTCAAATATTTACATCTAGATATATCATCCTGGTGGACATCTTATATAAGTGGTCCTTTGATGGCCTTTTTCTTAGGTTTCTTAAACAATCTAAAATCCCTATAGTACTTGAACAAGCTCATGCAAGTTCTTGTGGGGGGAATTTTGGAGGAATATCATTATTTCAAAAGCTAATTCACATAGGATATTACTAGAAGAACATGGAACGAGATTGATTCAAATACATTGAGAAATGTCACAAGTATCAATAGCATCAAAACTTAATTCATGCTTCTACATCCGAGTTTCACACACAAGTTCCTATTTTTCCATTCTCAGAATGGGGTTTGGATATCAAAGTAAAATATCTCCACCCTCATCCACAAGACACATTTATAATCACAACAATGAATTATTTCACAAAATGGGTAGAAGTTATTCCCTTGCGTTTGATAACCACTGATGTAATATGTCATTTCATATTGGAAGAAATTATTGCTCTCTTTGAACTTCCTTCCATGCTAGTTTCAAAAAATGGGACACCATTTAAGAAAAATGATGGGTATGTGCAGCATCATCATGAAAAAAACAGTCCCTTAAGTGGCAAACAATTCAGAAAAATCAGAGTTAGGCATCTTGACGTAAAAATTTGAATAAGTTATCGATATTATTTAGAAAATACGTAAGAATAGAATTTGTAGAAAATTGAATGTAGTTTTTAAAATACAAGGTTTTTTTTTTTTTTTAAATCTATTTGGTGAAAATTTGAAATTTCAATGCAGTGATACTTAAATTTTAGGGAAAAAATAAGTGTTTGTTTGTCCACCCTAACCACAATAAAATAATAATTTTTTTTTATAAGATTTAAATATAAGTAGAGGACTCATGTCCCGTTATGATACATATTTTCTCATAATTTTTTCCATGTAAATAATTAATTATGATTTTTTTATTACAACTTTTTTAAAAATAGAAAAACTCGTATGTCTGACCACCTTAACTTGGTCAAAACTTCATCAAATTCATTTTTTTTTTTAAATCTTATATTATGTGAAACATCGAATGTGATGCATGTTTCGAATTCAAAAAATATGATACCATTTTAAAGATATAGATGTTTTTCAATCAGCCTATCAATCAAGACTTTAGTTGTAATTCAAATAGAAATTAAATAATAATTGTTTATTAAATTAAAAGTAAAGAATAATTTATATTGGTGGAAAGATGAGAATATCCTTTAAAAACCCTTTTAATTTCATCAATTTTGGGTAAAAAAAAGTCATCAGCCACATACCCTATACATACCCATAATATCACCACTTTTTGGCCCATCATGATCCTACACATACCCTGATGTGAAGAAGTTCTTGGAAAAATTTAATATACAACATCAATTCGCAATGCCTTAATACCCGCAATCTAATGGACAAGTTGAATCAACTAACAAAAATATTGAGAAAATTCTAAGGAAAACAATGAACAAACATAATAAAGATCAACATACACAATTAACATAAGCATTATGGGCTTATCGTACTAGTATCAAAACTTCAACAAGAAACACACCTTATAGCGTTGTTTATGGTCCTAAGGCAATTATTCCCTTGGAGTTAGAGATTCCCTCCTTAAGAATCACTATTCAAGGGCTAATTGATTACAATACTTATAGGGAACAACAATTACACCAACTTGAAATGCTCAATGAAAGGTCAATCAATACCCTAGAACATCTTCAAGCTTATCATAAGAAAATGAAATGAGGTTATAATGATCATATCATCCCTCATTCATTCAAGAAGGCTGATTTGGTGCTATACAAGAATCAATGAAATGTTAATGCCAACTGGATAGAGAAAGGAAATTTTAGCCCTAATTGGTTAGGACCATATGTAGTTCAAGAGAGCTATGGGTCTAGATCATACCTGCTGTAGACATGTAAAATATACTGATTGACATCGTGCATCTGATCTTGACTCACTAACATCGTTTCTTCCTGAATCATCCCTTGGTCTAACCATTTAATCAAATCCCCCTATATAAGTAAATTCATCAATATTCCACTCTTGAATAAATAAATCATTTTATCTAATCAAGTCATCTCTTGTTAATTAAATCAATCCATCTGATCTAATTATCCCTATTTAATTAAATAATCAATTTATTTGATTAAATCTCTCAATTCTATCCATTAAATTAAATAAATTAAAACCTTATTTGATTTAATCTAACACCATCTCTTTTAATTAAATAAATCAAAATCCTTATTTAATTAATCTATTTTCATATTCCTCTCTTATTTGATTTAAATTAATCCATAAATTTGAGTCAAATAGGTCACATCATCTAACCTCTCTCATTAAATTAATTAACCCTTGATTAATTTAATCTCATCTCATGTCCCATCCTCTAGATAATGCAAGTTACACATGAAAATAGATTTAATGCATTTATTAAATCTCTATTTTCCTCATAAGGCATCTTTTGGAATATTCTCTCAATTTGAGTTCAAAAATTTCAAGTCAACATGTACATCCAACAAGGAAATAAATTCATCTTACATGTCCTTTGCCTTGAGCCAAGTGGCATTTATTGCATTTTTCCTTCCCTCTTGCATGTCATTTCAACAAATGTAAAATTCAAAATTATGCATTTATTGTAACAAACCCCAAATCTTGCACATCCACAATCCATTCATAGCTTGACAAGTGGCATCATTCCCTTGGATGAATGTTAGTCCCACATTCCTCAAATTTGGGCATTCATCCATCTTAGAATTCTATAAATAAAGAGCTCATATCCTCATTTCATCATCTACAATCTAGGAAAAGTTACCATGCTCAAATATCTCTTGAATTTCATCCATTATCATTCAGTCATAGCTAGGTTTTTGCAGATTTTAGCTTGGAGCACTCTTCAACATCAACAAAAGTGGATCAAATCTTCATCAACACATCAAGTTTGCATCTTAGGAATTGGGAAAGGGCCAATTTTCACATCAAATTGGCACCAACTCCCCCATGGAATCATGAGTTTGCACATCTAATTAGGATTTAATCTTTATTTTGTCATTTTCGTTGAGTTCTTCACTATTTTCTTCCTAATTTGAATGTTGTAAATGGATTTCATGGGGAATCCTTGTTTTAGCTTGCAAATCCTTGTTTAACTTGTTTATTCATGTTGTTTTGTAGGTACTAGGAAAAGGGTTTGTAAATTAGGAACTAGAAGGAATCTTAGAATGCAAACACAATGGCATTCTTTAAATGTAACACCAAAAATCTGCAAACTTTTTATTTCTCTTCCATGTATATTAGCAGGAAGTTAGTTAAAAGAAAGCAAACACAATGGCATTCTTTATGAAATAATCCCTTATGCTCTACAAATATAACAATAAAACAAACTAATTAAAATCCTAAGGAGCATAGTGAATAATCTATTCCATAGTGGATTGGTGCTATTGTGGAAAATAGCCCTTTCCCAACCCTTGATAGATAAGCTAGATGTTAAGATGCTATGAAGATGGAGTGGATGGGAAAAATCAATTCTCAGTTTAAGAGAGTGACTTTGCATGAAGATGTAGACTTTTTGGAGGATTTGATCAATGGAGGAGACCTCTATTTATGGCCAAAGGTGATAAAAGAATGCCAAACATGGAGGATGTGGGACTAAAGATCCACCAATGAGATGAGGCCACTTGTCATCATGTGATAGGCTTGAGGATGAGCACATTTTGGTCAATGTGCCAAAGAGGGGGACATTCAAATTTGAATTTGATAGTTAATGCTGAGTTTGACTTGTGCAAGGGACATGTAAGAGCCATGTAAGAGATCATAAATGACTTGTTGGATGTACATGTCCACTTGATTTTGAATTCAAACTTGACAGAATATTCCTCAAAGATTCTATGTTGATGGAAAATGTTGGATTTAATAAATCAATAAATTGATTTATTTGTGCAAGTGGGAAAAGCTAGAGGATGTGATGGGTAGTTAGGCTACGCTAGAGGATGTGATGGGTAGTGATGGGTAATTAGGATTAGATTAGCTTAATGATGATTAGGATGATTTTGACCAATTGGACTAAAA
The DNA here is from genome assembly GCA_007258455.2 of Sequoia sempervirens. NCBI lineage: Eukaryota > Viridiplantae > Streptophyta > Pinopsida > Cupressales > Cupressaceae > Sequoia > Sequoia sempervirens. Next base: position 489,223,009 of record VDFB02271358.1, read on the forward strand.
TATTTTGATTTATTTAAATCAAAGAGGGATGGAATATGCATTTGGATTTTAATTAAATAAATTTTGGTTTATTTAATTAAAAAGTTGATGTGAGACTTTGATTTATTTAATTTAAATGAATAACCTTAGGAATGAATTAAATAGTCCTGATTTACTTGGTGAATGGATGAGCTTGATTAATTTAATGAGCAGATGCATAATGTTAATTTTGCATGTCTACATTTTTCCCCTCTTTGAAGCAATGTACTTGTTGTGTTGGTTTAAAGAATAAACTTGCCGATATCAAAATTCAAAAAATTTCTAATTTTTTAGATGCCCTAGTGGAAAGAAGTACACTAGTAGATTGCCCCCTCGAGAGATCGAGCGAAAAGATTCAATTTCAAGGTCGATCTCACGATAAAGAGGTTCAAAATGGATGGTTATGGATGATGATGCAAATGAGATGATTTTAAGATGCTTAGAATAATAGATCTATATTATCTTAAACAACTTAAATGATGATATGATGTATGAGATGGATGAAATGGATGATGTGATATGCTATGATTATGCAATGGATGATTTATGAGATGCTTAGACTAGCAAATCTATATTATGATGATGATATGATATGATTATGCAAATGTATGATTTATGCAAATGTGATGATTTATAAGATGCTTAGACTAACAGATCTATATTATGATGATGATGCAAATGCAATGCATGTGAAATGATCGATGTTTCCTATTATGTATGATATGAATGATATGTGGTATGTTGATAGTTTTATGGATGCAGGATGGATGCCTGATGGATGCACTAGTGATGTTATGTTAGCGCAGAAATGAGATGATGACAAGAGGATCCAATAATTCCATGATCTGACAAGACTTTATTAGAGATGGTGATGATGATAGATGATGATGATTTGTTTATCAAGGATTGGGATTTTAAAAGGGCTACCTACCTTATGTTTGATTACACATGTAAATACGATGCATCAAGGTATAAAGAACCAAGATGGCATTGTACCTAGTGTGATAGACTTTGACTCAACAAGCAGATAGGAGTATTCTTGTTCACACTTGACATACAGAAACCTTGGTAGGATGTACCTAACAAAGCAAGTATTCACCAAGTTATTTTACAAGAACGTCCAACAAGCACAACAAACAAAAGGATAATAATCGTTGCCCCATTCCTATCTCTCTAAATCCTTTGTTTGGATATCATCGAGAGGTCCTTGGAATGAGCACAATAAGATAAATCAAAAGAAAAGATCAAGTACGCAAACAAGTCAATGTTCTTCATATCTCTAGCCAAAATGGATTTTTTTTATAGGATAAGAATCCAAGTGATATCCAAAATGATGCCCATTGTCGGAACGATATATCCTAGGATATGCATTGTATAGGATGATGATGGGTTGATAAGTTGATTGATAGGCTATTGATATAAGGTCGATTGACATGTTTTGTGAATGATCAATATTTTGATTTTGTGTTTAAAGTTTTGTTGTTTTGATTTTGATTTTACATTTGAAGTTTGTTTTTACCAATTGTTGTGACTGTTTCTATTTGTTTTGCCAAAGGATGAAGGTGGCGATCAGTTAATTATGGATGATTGATTATTGCAGGTGCAAGCAAGATGAGATAGATGGATTTTTTCAAATATTTGGATGTTTTTGACGTTTTGAAATGTTTTGAGGCTATTTTTGGTGTTTTTGAGACTTTTACAAATGTTTTGATTTTTGAATTTTGCGATGTTTTGGGGTTTTCTGAGATTTTATGAATGTTTTTGGATTTTGATGTTTTTGAATGTTTTTTGGATTTTTGATGTTTTTCAAATGTTTTTGTGATTTTGATGTCTTGGGGGCTGATCAAAGATGAGCCTTGCCTATGTTTAAGCTCAGAGATGATGTAGTTCGAATGCCATGTTTTTGATGTTTTCTGACTCTTATGAATGTATTTGGATTTTTTGATATGTTTTGGATGTTTTTGGATTTTTCAATGTTTTGGATGTTTTTGGATTTTTTGCATGATTTTGATGATTTGGATATGGATGTGTGTGATGATATTAGTTCTCTGTTTGGGATTATGCTAAAAACCAAGCTAAGGTTGATTGATCAAATTGATGGATTGGTGATGATGATAACATTGTTGAGGATACACAACAATGCAAGGATTTGATTGATTAGGATTGATGATGATAACATTGTTGAGGATGCACAACAATGCAAGGATTGATTGATCAGGATTGATGATGATAACATTGTTAAGGATGGACAACAATGCAAGGATAGTGTTAACCAACAGAAGGATATCCTAAGATAATAATTTTTTGATTGGATTTGATTGATCATGATTGATGAAGCTTGATTTGGAACAAAATTTGTTCGAATAATTTGATGTGACATTTGATGTGCAAATTAGATGTGACTGATATCAATTGTTTGGATCAATGTTTGATGAAAGTGTGATACAAAATGTCTTCTCGTCAAAATGAGCCATGGGCTAGTTATTTGGTTTTGGATCACAAATGCTTGACCAATTTTATTTCACATTTTCCAATGTTCTGATCACCATATAAGTTGGAGGACATAGACCAAGATTTATTCTCAAAGAAAGATGTATATATCTACCTCCAATTCTAGCAATGTATGGAATGTGATGTGTGGATGCTCAGATAAGCGTACAGATGGATGGATATAGTAAGCATGCAAAGGATTCCAATGATTATCTTGTGATAAGATACGGGGTTTGGATCAAGAAAGCTTATTTGGATAGTGCTTCATAGCTCAAATAATGCTGCATAGGATAGGATTAATGAAAATGAACCATGTCAAGACATTCACCCTAAGTGTAAAGTGTGCACCAAAATTTCATCAAGATCAAGATAACTTGGATGATGGATGTAGATGGAGGAAAATGGATTGGATAACTGGTTCATTGATAGATGGATGGAATGTTGGATTTATTATGGATGGGGTGAGATGCTTCCCCCTCAACTGGCACACATAGATGCTCGATTCTACACATGACACTTGTTTTCTAGGTTTTCATCATGGTACCTACCCAAAGCGCTGCCCATGTGGTTTTCACTAGAGGATAATTTTTTTCTTTACTGTTTTCAATCTTTTTTCTATTTTTTTTTTTTTCATATTTTTTGATTTTTTGATATTTTCAAAAGATTTTAAGCTCATTCTGAATCATAAGGTGTTGTTGATGTAGACGCTTCTGTCATAATGTTCCATCGGTATCCTACCTGAAGAATTTTCTTTGTTAAAATACGTGCACTTAAATGCAACTTTTGGGATCCTTTATTTGCTTCATTGGTGTTGGAGTTGACTTTGTCTTTATGCACACATCGTGATAGAGTGCCTTCAGAATTCTTATGATGAAGGGTCGCTGCCAATACATGGTCAACTTGAGAATTGGATATTATGCCTAGAAGCGTGGATGGAGTGTGTTTAGGGATAAGAGATGGATTGGTTGACAGTTTGGAACCTTTGACTCTCCAAACTTGGGAAGATGAGAAATGATGGGTGGATACGAAAGTGTGCATGGGATTAGGACCAACTGCTTGATACACTTTGTATGTCACTTGAAAATCATACTTTTTCTTTTGTGGAAATATTTGATGGATACTTTTCCCTTTTTTATTTTTCCCTATAGTTTCTTTGACTGATGGAGTTTGATAGGGATAATCTTTCCTTTTATTCTTTGGTATCCATGTGTATTTGATTTTTCCATTATGCTTTTTAGATTTTTTTTGCTTTGATAACATTCTTCATACTTTGGTTCAAATCTTTCTTTTGATGTTGGTCCCAATTCGTGGATGGGATGATGGGTGGATGAAGATTCATGACGTGTCTGGTTGTAGTATTGACATCAGTTTCATCTTAAGGATTCTTCATGCTTCTTATGTTGACATTTTCTTGAGATGAAGTTTCCCCCAGTATGGTGGTAGTAGTACCTTCATTCCTTGATTTTGCTTGTTTTGAGATGTCCTTTTTAGTAAACATGCTCTGACAAATGACCATTGTAGATGGAATTGTTTCAATTTGCCGCTTTGCTAACTCTGGATTATACTATTTTGTCTAACTTGTTTCCTTAAGTGGATGATGATGGATATCTTCATACATGATGTCTTTAGTCTGGATTTTGGATATATCTGGTCTTGATGTTGACAACTTAGTTTGACTGTAGAAATCAATAATCTTCTCTTTTTGTGTAATAATATCAGGAGTAAAGGAGTCTTATTCTGAATGAAGATCATCTACATGTCCATCCACAGAAAGCATCTCATGGGTAGATGGAGGAGTATTTTCTACATGTATATGATCATCTTGCATAGATAGGAGAGTATCCATTATATTATTGTAGTATTTTGAAGATACAAATTCTTGATCTTGAATTATTTTGGGGTTGCTTTCAACATGCTTTGGATCAAGTTCTTGACATGGATCAGTTTCAAAGGATGGATTGCTTACAAAGGGTTCTTGGATGTCGTCATTAGACATGGTAAGTGGTTAAATATCCTCAAGTGTCGAGTTTAAGGTTTCTGAATAGTATCTGTAACCATGAGGTTGAATATGTCTTGGAAAGGACCATTGCTAGACCTTGGTGAAATATTTTGATCATGCTTTGGAATGAATTCTTGAGATATGTCCTCTAACTCATAAGGAAATGTAGAGACATTTTCAACATGATCATAGGTCAATGGATTGTGCATTGTGTCAATAGGATCAAATAATCCTAACACTCCTTGAAATAGATCACTAAAAAGTGACTCTTGATGTATGTTGAGTTGATCATCAGATGGGGTGGAAACATCTTCAAGGTGCTCATCGATGGAGAGATCTTAATCATTTTTTTCGACAATTGTGGTGGAGGGATCTCTTATGTCTTCAACCATAGGGTCAAATGATGTTGACATTTCTTGAATTGGATCATTGTTGGGTATTGTTGGTGGATTTTGATCATGATTGAGAAGTGACTCTTGAGATAGCTTGATTTGATCATTGGATGAAGTAGACATAGCTTCAAGGTGCTCAGTGATGGATTGATCTTGATCATTGCTTTCAACAATTGTGGTAAAGAGATTGTCAATGCTATCACCAATGGTTGAATGTTTTCGTGTTTGTTATTGTGCTTGTTGGGCAACTAGAGAGACTTGGGTAGCTTGAGAGGCTTGTTACACTTTTTGAGCTTGTGCTATTTGTTGTATGGCTAGATATTGTTGGATGTCCTTTCGGTAGGCCTCATGAGTTTTTAGCACAATGTTATATTGTCTTCCCACATTTGGTTTTAGTGGTAGTGGTGGCAGATTCAGAATTGTGTTGGATGTAGTGACAATTGGTTGAGATATTCTTGGAGCGATCCTGGTAGTGAGGGGTTGAGATGTCATGGGTGTGATAATGGTGGTTGGAATGATTGAAGTGATAGGGATGGTTGGAATGACCGAGGTGATAGGAATGGCCGGAATGACTGATGCAATAGGTCCTTGGGAGACCATATTTTGATTTGTCGAGATTGATGTTGTCATTTGATTAGATACCATATGTTGGTGTGATGTCGATGGTATATTCAAAATATTTGATGTTATGGCTTGATTGGTGTTAGGTGGATTGATTTGGATGGAGTGATTGGTGCTAGGTTAAGGGGGGAGCCCTAAACCAAGGAATGATGTTGATATGGGTAATGGTGGTGGAGATGTCTCTTGGCGCAATGACTCACCTATTTTGGTAAGTGTAGCAATTTGATCTCACAAAATTTGATCCTTATTTCAATCTTCACTCCCTTGATATAGTTGATTTGGCTTTTGTTTAAGCAAATTTGAAGTGTGTACTTGTGTTTGATTTTGGACAATGTTCTGATTTGGGATGATGTTCAAATTTCACATTATGGGTTGAAATTGAACATTGTTGATGTTGGGAATCACATTTCCTTGATTTAGGTAACGTTGATTTGGCATGGTGTTACCTTGAATTGGAGTCGTTAACATCTTGTTTGGATTTTGAACAATATTCGTATGATTTGCAAACATATTTATCCCAAAGTTTTCTAGATTCATGTTTGGAAAACTTGTACTTGGTACATTCTCATTTGGCATGTAGGGATTTGGTGGGATGGCGTTGTTCATTTGAAGGCTCATGGATTGATTGTTCGGTTGATAGACTTGTAGGTTTGGACTTGGATTTAAATCTATCATCGGGAGAGGTGTTCCAAAATTCAATTTGGGCATACTCACATTTGTTGTACTATTGACATTTGTCGAAGCTAATGATCCCATGTATGGTTAGGGTGGTAAGACAGAGACCTACTTATTTTTTCCCTGAAACTTAAGTACTACTACATTGAAATTTCAAATTTTCACCAAATAGATTTATTTATTTTTAAATAAACCTTTTATTTTAGAAACTACATTTAATTTGCTACATATTCTATTCTTACATATTTTTGAAATAATATAGATAACTTATTCAAATTTTTACGTCAACTTGCCTAACTCTAATTTTTTTTTTTTTTTGCCACTTAAGGGCCTTTTTTTATCCATGATGATCTTGCACATACCCTTAAGAAAATACATGTTAGATCATGTAGATATTTATTGAATAGTCTAATGGGGATTATTTAATAAATCACATTGTCATCTAACACATAAATATTTAGTTCAAATATGTTCATATATATATATATCAAAAAAATTAATACATCTCATCAATAGTACAATGTGAGTATGACCTATGACTACTAGATCCTTGGGGATGCGGTGCCAACACCCGTCAAGAGACAGTGGTGTGTAATCAAGATCTACTCATGGTAGACATCTCCTGCATAGTCTATAGTTCCCCATGTAAGTCACTCGCATGTATTGGTTCCTCCACATGCTCTTGCTCTATGCAATCTCTATCAACTTGGATTATGACATTATCTCTTTGAAGCCACTTGAACTTTGACTATAAGATAACCTCTCTATCAGATCTATGAGCTCCTTGAGCCTCCTCTAACTCCATCGCCAATGCTGATACTTGACACCTAGCTTGATCCACATGCCTATATATGCCATCATATGCTCCCCTTAGTCTCACATAAGGATCAAATAGGTCTACATGTTATTCCATGAATAGTGGGGGAATGTACTCTATGTTCATAGCCTCATCTATTTGAAGGGGTGGTACTATCTCTACAACAACACATTGGAAGAGGTAATCAAGATCTATCATGGGCCCTAGAAGATAGAAATCATAAGAATGATCAATATACATCATCATAATATATACATATACATGATCATGATATACATTAAAACATAAACCATAACAATAAATATCATCACCTAGGTAAATAGCATGATCCAGAGGGATCTCGAATGCCTTATTTCTCTCTCTGTGCACTTGGATATTGGCACATGTAGATTATGACCTCATAACCCATGTAGGAATTATATCTCTCCACTAGTGTCTTGGAGGACTAGCTTCACCTCTGTCACTATCCTCACTTGTTAGTCGGATCTACTCATCCTCTATCTCCTCATCATCATCTCCTCCCTCATAGTCATTGTCCTCCTATGACTCCTCATCCCCCTCTGGGAATATATCTATTGGATGTACTCTCCTTCTTGACTCTTTTTCCTCCTCCCCTAGACCTGATAGAGGTCTTGCAAAGACCATAGGATAGTCCATAGGAAAGATAGCTCCTAGATGAATCACCTCTCACTACTCATTGTACTCCCATGTCATGTCAACATAATCCATGGCAAAGACTAGAGGCATGTCTATATCCTCCTCTACATCGCTCTAGATGATATCATCTATTGTTAGGGTATGTGTAGGATCATGATGGGCCAAAAAGTGGCAATATGATGGGTATGTGGCTAATGACATTTTTTTTACCCAAAATTGATGAAATGAAAAGGGTTTTCAAAGGTGATTCTCAACTTTCCACCAATATAAATTATGCTTTACTTTGAATTTAATAAGTAATTATTCATTTTCCATTTGAATTACAACTAAAGTCCTAATTCCTAGGCCGATTGAAAAACATCTATAGCTTTCAAACAATATCACATTTTTTGAATCCAAAACATGTGTCACATTCTCTGCTTCACATAATATAGGAATAAAAAAATAAAAATTGAATTTCATGAAGTTTTGACCAAGTTAAGGTGGTCAGACATACGAGGTTTTTATATTTTCTCAAAGTTGTAATAAAAAATTCATAATTAATTATTTACTTGGAAAAAAATTACAAAATAATATGCATCACATCTAGACATGAGTCCTCTAATTATATCTAAAATTTAATAAAAAAATATTATCATTTTATTGTGGTTAGGGTGGTTAGACAAACACCTACTTATTTTTTCCCTGAAATTTAAGTACTACTGCACTGAAATTTTAAATTTTCACCAAATAGATATATATTTTTCTAAATGAACCTAGTAGTTTAGAAACTACATTCAATTTGCTACAGATTCTATTCTTACATATTTTGGAAATAATATAGATAACTTATTCAAATTTTTATGTCAAGTTGCCTAACTCTAATTTTTTTGAATTTTTTGCCACTTAAGGGCCTATTTTTTTCATGATGATCCTACACATACCAATCAATCGTTTAAGGTCCCCAGGTTTGTGGGCACTCTGTACTAGTCATCTTTATGAAGACCTTAGTTCTGGTCATCTTTGTATCTACCCAAAATGTCTCGTGATGCAATCATAGTAGAAAGGCCTAACTACATGATTATGTTGTCCCAACAAAAGTCTATCCCTCAGCATCTGCCTCATTTTTCTTGTAGTGTTTGTCCAGAATAGCTCCATCAGATAGGGTCTCCATACAATGTCCTCCTTGCTCAATTTGTCAAATCTACGCCTCCAAAATAGTACATTACCATGTTTCCATGCCTAAGGGGATAAATGAAGGCTCGTGGGTATCCCACCACTGTGGCAATCGGGAATCTTGTAGGCCTAATGCAGAAAATGTGATTTAGGATCTAGGCCTATAGTAAGGTGCAGTGTAGCATGTTGTGCAACTCTATGTGCCTAAACTGACCCAAGTCATAATATAGGTGTGCTAGTATGCTCCACCCCCATTTGAAGATGATATAGTAGTGCTCCATGTCTTGAATCATGTGCACTAGCCCCCCATCCAGATGTGCTTTGTTGTCATCAAGGACTAGTACTAGTGCTACTGTAAAAATCAAGATGCTCCTGGCAAGTGGTGAGTGTGCATGAAAAATACATGAAAGCTCAATGTGCGGTCCTATGATTCTATGGAAAACTAGTTTGAATAGGGTTTGTTCATGTTCTAGCTTACATAATCTTAGACACACTTAATATTCGAGCACACACACATTTCCATTTTCAAATCTATGCATTTTCATCAAGGTTTAATTACCAAACAAGGGGTTTGTCCAAGGAAAACCCTCATAAATAATCAATCTAATTTCCTTTGTTTTATAGGTTATTTTATAGATTTAGATCTGAAGACTTGGTGGAGAAGGAAGTGCAGACCTTGAACCTTGAGATCACACTCAAAAATTTCATAAATTTAGATTGAGACTAAGATCGTAGCAAGCATGTCTTAGACCTCTAGGTGGAATTTTGGAGAGATTCTTTTAGATCTTCTTCCAGCACTTGAAAATTTTGTATCTTCCCCAAAAATAAATAGTGAGACTAAGACAACAGTAATGGTGTCTTAGTCCTCCATAGCATATTTTGACAACTTTTCATTGAATTTCTAGACTTCCTAGGTACACATATCCTAGCTTGTTGCATAATTTCATCATGTGTACCCATCATTTAACATGCATTATTAGGTTTTTTTATTTGAATGCTTACTTGTCTTTTGCAAGTATTTTCTTGGTGGTGAACCCCTAAAAGCTTAAAGAACCCCTTCTTAGGTCTTCCTTGTTGAGAATTGACTCACCTTTTTAGGTTGATGGTCAATCGAATTAGGACTCCTAGGACATTATTGAGTGGAAATTGGAAAATAGGTGGGCTTCCCCCCATCATATTTCTCATAGTGTTCACCTCCCTAGGAGGAGAGTTTTTAGGAAAACTACAAACTGAATGTTCTTGAAATTCAAGGATTGATTCTTACAAAAAGACTTAATCACAACTAGGGGAATGATCAATGGTTAAATTGTCTTGTTTATCAGTGATGGCATTCTCTTGTTCACTATTGTTTCATTAGAGGAAGAGAGGAAACTATGATTCCCATGACTTTCATCCATTAGATCTTCTAACATGTCAAAGCATCTTCCTCACAACTAGGAGAGATACAAGGAAAATAATAAATTTGATTTTCATGACTATCCATATTTTCATTTCTTTGTTCCCTAATGTCTTCCATAATAGGATAGGTAGGGGAATGATGATAGAGAGGGTTGTTATAGACCTTAAAGGTTTGATCATCCAACACCAACATATCCTCCTCACATTCTATTTCATCCTCCAAAACATTATCACAAGAGGAGAAAATGTTGGCAGGTGAATGTAGACTAGTTGAAGTTTCAATGGTTTCTTGTTGTGCTATGTTATCATAATGATTACCTATGCTTGTTTCTTCTTGTTCATCAATGTCTTGCCTAATAAGAGAGGTAGAAGGAGAGAAACAACTAGGATTCTCAAAACTCTAATTGATTGGTTCTTCTAACACCAAAATATCTTCTTCACCAATAGGAGATATATTAGGAGAAGAATGAATATGATTGTTAGGAATGTCCAAGGTTGTATTCTCTTTCACTAAAGCAGTCTCATAGGGAGGGGATATGAACTTTTTCTTAGCATGCCTATAAAGGTAAGGTACTGACATTGTTTGAAAAAAAATGAAAAAGCATTTCTAACCATCTTATGCAATGCTTTAAGAATATAAAAAATGCATATCCAAAGATGGAAATTACTTTTATCCAATGTATGCAAAACTTTAAGAATGCAAACAATGTATATCCAAAATTGTAAAGAAATTTTATCAAACTTATGCAAAGTTTTATAAATGTAAACATTGTATATGAAAAAGTGAAAAGTAATTTTATCCATATGATGCAAAGTTTCAGAAATATTAACATTTTTAGATCTGATGATGCTTGTAGTTGAAATGATTTCCTAAAACGAGTACCCTAAATTGATGTTTTTGACCTATATGCATAAAACAAATGTTATTGAAACTTTCCATACTTATAGTATATGTTACCAAGAGGCTTAGGAAGCACAAAAATGAGGTTTTTGATGCTATTAAAGGAATTTTAAAATCTAGACTAGGATTGATTCGCCCAAAGGGGAAAATGAGTCCCAGTTAGGGTCTTTTTCAAAAAATTCAAAAAAATTCAATTAATTTTTATACTTTTTATTTTGTATGATCTGTAACCTAAATGGAAATTTAGTTTTCAGATTTTTTTAAATCATTTGAGATGCAAAAATATGACCTATATGCACTTTTACTAATGCAAAATTTTGAAACCCTAGAATTTCCATTAACTAATGCAAACTCTAATGCAATGTTAATGCAAGCAAGATCTAGGATGATGATGGACTCCAAATTAGTAAAGAAGGTATTCTAAATGCAGGTTCACCAAAATGATTAATTGAAAAATGGATGATTCATTGTTTAGGACATAGAACACCCCTTTTCTCTAGCTGACATTCAAAGAGGCCCTAGAGATTTCAATCCAACAAAGAGAGGGGAAAGAGACTTGAAAATAGGGCTGTCCTAGAGGTTGAATGCAAACTAATAAGGGGTTCACCAAAAATTAAGAACTTGAAAAGATAAATGAAATGCAAGATGCAATAAGGTATGTGCAGGATCATGATGGGCCAAAAAGGTGCAATATGATGGGTATGTGTAGGGTATGTGGCTAACGACTCTTTTTTACCCAAAATTGATGAAACGAAAAGGGTTTCTAAAGAATATTCTCATCTTTCCACCAATATATAAACTATGCTTTACTTTGAATTTAATAAATAATTATTATTCATTTTCTATTTCAATTATGACTAAAGTCCTGATTGATAGGTTGATTGAAAAACATCTATAGCTTTCAAACAGTATCACATTTTTTGAATCTGATACATGTGTCACATTCTATAATTCACATACTAGAGGATTGAAAAAAACTTGAAATTCATGAAGTTTTGACCAAGTTAAGGTGGTTAGACATACAAAAAAAATTATTTTGAAAAAATTGTAATACAAAATTCATAATTAATTATTTACTTGGAAAAAAATTACAAAAAAATATGCATCACATCTGGACATGAGTCCTCTACTTATATCTAAAATATTATTAAAAAATATTATCATTTTATTGTGGTTAGGGTGGTTAGATAGACACCTACTTATTTTTTCCCTAAAATTTAAGTACTACTACATTGAAATTTCAAATTTTCACCAGATGGAATTTTTTTTTAAATAATCCTAGTAGTTTAGAAGCTACATTCCATTTTCTACATATTCTATTCTTACACATTTTTGAAATAATATAGATAACTTATTCAAATTTTTACGTCAAGTTGCCTAACTCTGATTTTTTTGATTTTTTTCCACATAAGGGCCTATTTTTTCCATGATGATCCTACACATACCCAATAATAAACCCTAATTTAATGTAATGACCTACAAAATGACCTAGAAATGCAAATAAAATAGATCAGGAAACCAATAAGATGAATGGTGTGCATGTGGAAATTTGGGAATGACTGATTGAAGCTTTGAAATGTTAGAAATTCTAACTTTTGACCTAGTGGGATTCATTAGCCATTCTAGGCAAATCCATCCCAGATCTAGATTTTTGCATAGCAATAGGTTTTGAGAAAAAGGATATTTTAATCTACAAAAATCTCTAGAAAACACCTCCAGTGGGACTCATTCACCACTTGTGGTGAATCAATCCTATTTCACTCTTTTGAGAATTCAAAGTTTCAATATGTTCTTCTCAGTCTACTCGATCTTCTTCTCCAGGTTTTCAGATCTGAAACTCTGATTTTGAGGTTGTAGATGACTTTTTAGTGAAGATTATGACCTTGCAAATGGGGAGAAAAATCCAATAACTTTCTCCAAGCTTGTAACCTAATTTTCAATTATATTCAATTCTTTAAAGCACCTAGATCTACAACCACATAGAGAGAGAGAGAGAGAGAAAAGTGTTGATTGTTAGGGAATAGGGATTTTTCTTGGTCAAACCCCTTGTAGGTAATTAAACCAATGATGAAGACAATGAAATGAAGGCGTGAAACATGAAATAAAGAACATGAAATATTGTAAATCTTCAACTCAACATGAAATGGCCATGAAGGATGTAGATCTTGATCTTGACAATAGGTGTAGAACAATGCTTGGTCTTTGATATTAATTGCTACATCACAACACTAGCTCAATAACATGCTTGATGCTTGATATTCTTGACATGATGATAGATCTTGAATTGCTACAACAATTGACGATGAATTGTACTCCTATATGCCTTAGAAGTGATATTGAATTCTCTCTTAACAATCTTGTTAAGACTTAGAATGCTTAACCCTTGCTTTCTTGACTTGATATCATGAATGCTTAATGAAATGATGATTTGAAATATTTTTTATATAGGAAATGCACTCAAATGATAATTTATTTGATCCCAAAGGCCAACATAGAAGAAGTTTGAACTTAAAACCAAAATTTCCTACTTAAAACCTTAAAAATAGGCCAAATGGGACTCACTTGCCATCTATTGTGAATGCGTCACACCTGGATGGGACTCATTCACCGAAATTGGCGAATGTGTCCCACATGGCCTATTTTTACCACTAAATTATTAGGGAGTGTATAAATGAAGTTCACATTATCAATTTTTTGATTAAAAGAGGCCTTGGGATGCACAATATAGGGTCATAGGGGCCTATTAATCATGATATAAAGGTCATAAATGCAATAGGGCCAAAAATCCAATGTGAAAGTGTAAATAAATACACTTTTCAACACTAAATTAAGGAAAAAATAGGTCTATTTAGCTAGAAAGGGCCTTAAATCCAATATGAATGTGTATAACACATTACAACACTAGATTAGGTCCACTTAATTCACAAGCCTCCTAAATTTAATGTGAAGGTGTCAATAAATACACTTTAAAATATTAAATTAGGGAAAGAGTAAGTTTATTTAGCTTAGAAGGGCCCAAAACCTAATGTGGATGTGTAAAACTCATCACACCACTAGATCAAGGCAATATCAAGTCCAATTTACCATTAGTTATTCCTAAATTAAGTGTGAAAATCTATACGATGACATTTTTCAACACTACAAATTCAAAAAAAAAAAATTAATGGGTAAAAGAAAAAATTTGTGTCGTACTTTCAACCAACTAATCAACGCAACTGAATTTAAGTATTTCTAACTAAAAATCAATTTTTGTCAAACATATGATCCAGTAAGATTTATTCTAGCTAAGTCAGATACTTCCACAACTTTTTCAACTAAAATTGTTCGCTAAAAATATATGGAGCACCACTTTGAGTCTAATTTAGCAAAAAAATAAAATTATTTGAAAAACTTGAAGTTTGAATAAATCCTACTAATTTAAATAACATTTTTTTTAAATATAAAAAATATATTTATTTTAATAGTTTAATTATTATTTAAATATTATTTTTTATTATTACTAAAAGTAGTTTACTAGCATAAAATATTAGGTTGATTACCAATTCAAGGAAAAATACTAAAACTTATTGAATTTTTTTGAAAAAAACATGATGCACTATATAAAAGAATCTATTTCAAGATGGTATAATTTTTTTCCATTTTACATAAATATTTAATATGAAAGTTGGCGTCTGATGGAAACAACTATTTTTTAATTCACACACATTTTAATATTTATTTAAAAATACATATTTATCAAAATTGGAAAAAAATATATCCATGCACTAAATTTTCAAGTTATAAATTCACACAAAAAAAGTGAAAGAAAAAGAAAAATTATTATTAAAATTTTGACATCTCATGCCACTTCATTTTTTGGCATTTTATCAGCAACTAAATTATAGTGTTAATTTATTGAAAACTAGTTTAATATAAGTTTTAAATTATTTTAAAAAGATACAAACATCAAATGTACTAAAAAATACATATTTTAATAGTTTACATCCTTTCAAAATTCAAAACATATGGGTATGTGTAGGATCATCATGGAAAAAATAGGCCCTTAAGTGGCAAAAAAATTAGAAAAATCAAAGTTAGGCAACTTAACGTACAAATTTGAATAAGTTATCTATATTATTTCAAAAATATGTAAGAATATAATCTATAGCAAATTGAATGTTGTTTCTAAACTAATAGGTTTTTTTTTCAAAAAAATCTATTTGGTGAAAATTTGAAATTTCAATGCAATAGTACTTAAATTTCAGGGAAAAAATAAGTAGGTTTTTGTCTGACCACCATAACCACACTAAAATGATAATATTTTTTATAATACTTTAGACATAAGTAGAGGACTCATGTCCTGATGTGATGCATATTTTTTTGTAATTTTTTTCCAAGTAAATAATTAATTATGAATTTTTTATTACAACTTTTAAAAATATAAAAACTTGTATGTTTGACCACCTTAACTTGGTCAAAACTTCATGAAATTCAACTTTATTTTTTAATCCTATAGTATGCAAAGCATAGAATGTGACACATGCTATAGATTTTTTTCAATCAACGTATCAATCAGGACTTAAGTCAAAATTCAAATAGAAAATGAATAATAATTATGTATTAAATTCAAAGTAAAGCATAATTTTATGTTGGTGGAAAGCTGAGAATCTCCTTTATAAACCCTTTTTGTTTCATCAATTTTGGGTAAAAAAAAAAAGTCATTAGCCACATGGGCCATCATATCAATTACATATCGCCACTTTTTGGCCCATCATGATCCTGCACATACCCATATATGACACTTTGTAGTGATTCAAGATTAAAAGTTAGATTAGTTTTGGCAATTTCCTTTATAAAGTGTGACACAACTTTGTGCTTTTACCCAAATATATATTTAGAATCTACAAACAAAATACCACAAATCACTAGTTTCTATCATCTTCAAGCACCTCATCATTTAGCAGCTATAGGTGCTCAAAAGTGAAGATTTAGTTAAAAATAAATAGTTCAATGTCTAGTTTGGCTAAAAGTTGTAAACCAGTTGTAGTGTAGTGAAATTCATACCCTTAGATTTTAACACTTGTTTTGGCTTGCCTTGCTTTATTTATCCTCATTTATGGCTTAATTGGTCCTATTTTACATCCACAAGCCCTATGAATTACATCTTTTTTTGGCTAATCATGACATTCTCCAATACATAAATGATAATTTAATGATTTCATCTTTGTGTCCCTAATTTTTGGGTTGGGACTAAAATGCTACCTATGACATCTTTGTCCCCCAAAGGTTTGGGGACCCTAATTTTGAGGCATCTTAACTGGGCCCCTTTTTGGTGTTTGTGCCCCAAGTTTCATGACTTTGGACTAAGATGCCACCTAGGATGTCTTAGTACTCTTTGAGTTATTTTCATTATTTAATTTCAAATTCTAGCATGATTTATCCTCCTTTATTTAATGAACTCATATGTCGGCTTGGTGTGATGTGATTTCAGGATATTAAGCATAAATAAGTAGAAATACAAGGTTCCCTCATTCATTTTAATATCGAGTCTTTTGTGAGAGCATTCATAATAGAAATTTGAGTTCACAAGAGCATTCGGGAGCAATTCCATCAAGCTTTTGGAGCCATCGTCAAGATTCAAGCATCATATCAAAGAGCTTCTTGCATCATGTGTGTTGTTGTACTAACATTTGTGATAGAGGGTTTTGATTCAAGCAAGCAATTCAAGATCATTCCTTTGGTTCAAGATCCATATCCATTGTAGCTATTTCACACAAGTTTGTAGAATTTAAAAGGGTTTGGTGAGTTGTAGCATTGCATGTTGTTCATTCACCATTTACTTTCATTATTCTATTTCATTTTAAGGTTTAATTACCAACAAGGGGTTTGACCAAGGAAAACCCCCATTCACTAACAATCAACAAGTTTTTCCTTCTTGCATATTTGTGATTGCAGATTTAGGTTGAAAATGTGAAGATCATTTGGAGTGAAAAGTTGTAAATGTTGCAAAGTTGCATTGCAAAGTTGCCAACTTCACAAAAACTCATGTACAGGCTAAATCTAGATGTTTCCAATTTGAGATCAGAAAAAAAGCAAGTGTAGACTTTGGAGCTTAGGACCACATTCAAAGTTTTCAAAAAATTAGAATAGGACTAATACACCATCTTGTATGCCTTAGTCCTCTCGATCATATTTTTTAGAAATTCCTTTAGATCTTGTTCAAACATCCAAAGATTCCACATTTGCCCCAAAAAATAGCAGTGAGACTAAGACAATAGTGAAGGCATCTTTGTCCTCCCTTGCATATCTAGACAACTTCTTTGTATTTCTAGAATCCTCACAACATCTCTAGACTTCCTAGGTACACATATCCTCTCTCCCTATTGCATAATTTAATTGTGTACATCTCCCAATTAGTTTGCATAACTAGGTTTTGTAGGTTGAATGCTCATTTTTATTTTCTACTCATTTTCTTGGTGATGAACCCATTAAAGCTAAAAATAACCTCCTCCTAGGTCATTATTGTGAATTGACTCACCTTGTGAGGTCGATAGTAAATCCAATCTAGAATCTTGGGACATTATTGAATGAACGAAGGAAAATAGAGTGGTATAACCCCCACATCCCCATTTTTCTTCCCAGTTCATTTTGGTGAATGCGGCCTTGTTGAACATTCAATTCTAATTTGGAGTCCATTAAAGTCCTTAGATCTAGATTGCATTCATTCTTTCATTAAATCTTCCATTAGTGAAAGTGCAACTAGGGTTAATTGCATTTTGCATTAGTGAAATTGCATTTGGGGTTTCTTATATTTGTGTTAGTGAAAGTGCATATAGGTTGCATTTTTACTTTCCTGCATCATTTCATCTCATTCAAAAACTGAAAAGTGCATTGTTCATCATTTTAATTGCATTTAGAAACATTCTTATTGCATTCAAAATTGAAAAAAAAATTGCATCCAATTACTTGTTCCAGTTACTTTATCTTGCACATTTTTTGAATTCTAAACATCATCATCTTGAATAGGCAATCTATAAACACTGTAGACAATACAATTTTTTTGCTTTTCTAAGAAAAACCTTTGCTAGGAGTAAAATTCCCCTTTTGACATCTTAGTCCCTCTCAAGGTTTCTGCCTCAAAAGTCTCTATGTTTTTTGTTGTCTATTTTAGTCCCTAGAACATTAGAATCTCACTAGGAGGACCAAGATTCCCTTTCAAGCGTCTTAGCTCCTATTGACTTTGACTCTCCAATTTTTAGGATCTGAAATTCCTTTTCTGTGTTTTTGCAAGATACCTTCAATTTTTTGTTTTACTTTCTAAAATTGTTGTTATTCCAATTTCTTTCATTTCAAGTGTAATTGCAAGAATAGGATAATGTGTTCATTACACTTTATATGGTTTCTCCCTTGTATTAGTTGTACTACTTGGTGTCCTACTACTAATAATGTGGTTACATGAATTGCGATACTCATGGCATCCCGCGATAAAAAACTTGTTGTGGATCTTGGGTTATCAAGATCTCTTACTTTTGGTGTTGGTATTATTTCGCTAGGCATGGACCATACCTTTGACACCTCTTTTTCTATGCCTACCTTACCTACAAGTGATGTGATGATTGTTAAAACAATGGTTGACCATATTCCTCAAGAAAACACAATGAAAATGCATGGAGACTTAGCTCATTTACAAGATAGCATGAGTACTGGAAACATTTCAAACACTATCATACCTACCATAGATAGTATTCAGCACATGATGAAAAGTGATGAGGGATTGGAAGTTTTGCATGACCTAGCTCAAATATTTGGAAAAAACCTTCTTCCCACCACTAATGGTGCTCAAGCTTCAAACAACTTTCCAAACTAATGACAAAGTCAAACTTCTTCCTCTTCAACCATAACATCAATTCCCACATATACCAATCCTCAAATGACCACAATAATGCAACCAACTAGTAGCATCCTTCCTACCTCAAAAATTTATACTAGTGCTCCTTATACCTATGTGGAATCTAATCTTATATCTCCTCCCATAAGTAATCCATTCCTTGGTCCTTCCAACACATGCACACCATCACCATATCTATCTCCATCACACACTACAAGAAATGATCCCATCATTAACCATCTCTTACAGATCCTTTCATCCATTCAACATCGAATTTCCACCATAAATTAAAATGAAAATGGTCCACCTTCATACTATGTCAAAAGTAACCCACAATCCTTGGAGATATTGAGAACTTCGGTGCCACAAGGTATAGAGATCCCTAGATTTGAGAAATATGGAGCAAAGGGAGCTCCTGCTAATCATGTTAATGCCTTTACTGCTTTTTGTAGTGACTTTATCCTTGAGGACAAACTTTTGGCTAAACATTTTCCTTGATCCTTGAAAGACATTGCCTTGGACTAGTTTTCTACATTATTAAATAACTCAATTTGTTCATTCAGTGAACTTCTTGAGGCCTTTATTAACCATTTCCAAGAGCATATAGTATCTAAAATGACATTAGCTAATTTGATGAGATGTAAGAAAAATGAGGGTAAAAAGATCACTGACTTTATTTCACACTACCAATTGCTTTATTCCCAAATCAGTGTCAAGATTCTCGATTCCCACCATCAAAATATGTTCATAGAAAATTTACAAAACAAGATAAGGGATAAGCTCTCCATGATGAAATTACCTACCTTCATGCATTTATGCACTGCCCTTCAAGACTATCAAAGTTACGCGAATACTAGTGAACCAAAAGCCACCCCTACCAATCCTAAAAAGTCTGAAACTTTAAAACAAAACACTACCAACCTTTCAGAAGACAAAATAAAAAATTTCTTCAACTAAATTCCACCTCTCAACCTACCCAACTAGTTGATACCCAAGTAGCTACTATAAAGAAGAGTAATCCTTATATCTTTGGGGATCCAAAAAGGTAGTTTACTCCCTTACCCAACACACTCCACAACATTATGACCTAGCTCTTAAATAGAAACATGCTTACCTTATCTCTCGTTCGACCCCCTGACCCTAGCAAGCCATTACCTCTGAGCTTTAGACACAATTCCTATTGTGCTTATCACAAACAAAAGGAAACAATGCATAACATTGCAAGCATCTTAAACATCTTGTGTAAGACCTCATTGATTCTAATCATATCCTAATTGGAGGTTTGAATGACAAAGGTAATAAGTTTGAATCTCCTCCCAACCAAAACTTGCAAATATTTACCAATCCTATTCCCAACCATAATATTTCATTTGTTAAGGCTAGTGAAACTAAGCCTGATGTGATGAATGTTGACATGGATGATGATAATATGAGCAATCATGAACAAAATCCTATGGATGATGATGAAAAAAGTCCTATGGATACTAATTAATAAATTCCTATTGATATAATGATAGGAGTGATTGACATCGAGCCTCGTAAATAGAAAACCATTTACATTACTTTCTCTTCAGAAGAAACAATTAAACATGCACCTAATCATCCTCTTTACATAGTTGGAAGAATCAATAACAAGCACACTCCTAGGATTTTAATTGATCCTTTCTATGGAGAGAATGTGATCATAGAAGAACTCTTGTATGTGCATGAAATCACTCAAGATAGATATGATAAACTAAAGGCATGGATTAAAGCACATGATAGTTTTTCTCATGCTACGATAGGCTCAATCACACTCCCATTATAAGTAGGACCAAATAAATCAAATGTATCATTCTCTATCGTCTCTAATTCAGATCAATTTCATGTGAAGTTGGGTTACAAATGGCTCAACTCCATGAAGGAGGTCCCATCTATTGTCCATAAGTGCTTAAAGTTTCCATTCAAAAATGAAATGTTTACTATGAACCATAGTGGCTTTATACCCCAATCTTCCCATGGAAAATTTTCCTTAGATTATTTTTTCCCAAGCCTATGGAACCTATAAGACCCTGTGAAGACTTCCTTTTTCTTTCCTACCAAAATTTCAAAAAAAAATGCATAGCTAGATTATCCCTTGAGAAATTTCCTCACCCATAATCAAACCTTTACCCATGCTTGAACCTCCACCACCTAAAGAGAAAAATGGTTCCTAAAGCCCCTCCAAAAAACCAAGACCCATTCATGAACAATCCCTTACCTATTTCCTACAAGAGACCTAGATAAAACCAAAAAATTCCTAATCTACCTCATAAGAAAATTTATAAAGGAAAAGAGAAAATTCTTGAACAACCTTCTATGGTTTCTTCCATTCTTCCCCTCACAAGAAGAAAAGGAACCTACGGCTGAAAAACCAACTCCTAAACAAATGCCACTTGAAAACCATAATAAAAGAAACTCCAATGCTAGAGAGCATAGGCGTAGATGTCATGCTATTGCTTACAAGATAAATGACAAGAACAACATTGAAAATAAAAATATGAACTTGACAGAAGCAATAAATGATGACCCTTCTCTCTTACCAAAAAAAATAGAAGTTATGTATCCAACACAACAAGGACCAAAACCCTCTATGGATATTATCATTCATCCTCTTGTTGTGGTTAACTTGGATGTTGGTGAGAAAACAACGAAAATTGATGAGGAAGTGTATAATGAGTTGAATTTATTATTTTCCTCATCCATGAGCTTAGATGATAACAATTGTGATGATCCTCCTAAACCGAGTGATGCACCACATGTTGAACTTGGTGATTCTCCTAGTATACCACTAGATGTTGTCCCTCTCACTAGTCAACTACATTTCCTATATACTAAACAATATTGGGATAAAAATGACCTATTGGATGGTTGAATTGCATGTGTTGTACTATTATTTTATATTTTCTTTTTCTTTTGATTTCCTTTTTGCTTTTTTTTCTTTTTCTTGCATGTGCATAACATGATCCCCCTATGTTGTTTTGTTTGATTTTTCTCTCTCTACATGCATTCCTATATGTGTAACTTCATTCTTATTTATGTTGTATAATTTTTCCCTTTCATTGATCTTTTATCTTTTCATTTTCCTTTTTGTCTTCTGTTTTCCTTTTGGGGATGACACAAGGTGTTGAGACACCCTATGCCTCTTCGATGTTCACCCAAAATATTTTTCTTTATCTTTTCTTTTCATTTTCATTTTTGTATTGTGTTTTCCTTTTGGGGTTGATGCAAGGTGTTGAGACACCCTATGTCTCTTCCATGTTAACCCAAAATAATTTTCTTTTTATTCACTTTCTTTGTGTCATTCTTCCAATTTTATGTGTATTTGGGGAATGATGACAGCTCTGAGCTCTCTAATATTATTGTACAGCAAAGACACATACTAACTTCAAATCCATAGATCCCTTATATGTTTATGGGGTGAATCCCTCTTTTCCTTTCTTTTCCTCTTTCACTTTTGGCTACTTTAAAGTAATTGCTCAAACCATGGTGTTAGTAATTTCTTTAAATTGGGGGAATACATCAATTGGTATTATTTTAGAATGATTTCATTTGCATTTTTCCTTTTCATGTTCCTTGATGTGATTTTATTTCTTTATGTGATGTGTTTTTCCTCTTGTTGGTATCTTTGGGTGTGAATTCCTCTAAGAGCATGATATTTCCTTGTCCTCTCTTAGAAACACTAGATACAATGTTCCCTAGGATGACATGAGACCTTGCACTTGTTCTCTCTAGGAAACAAGATGAGACCTTTTGTGATTGTTCTCTCTTGGAAGCATTGGGTATCATGTTCCATAGGATGAGACCTTGTATTTATTCTCTCTTGGAGATGTTAAGGACAATGTCTCCTAAGAGTAAGACATCGCATGAACTAAGAAAAATACATTGAACATCCCTCTTTGTTGTTGCATTTTCCTTTTATCCTTATTAAATTCATGGAGGTATGGATTTGATATGGATTTCTTGGGGCTCACCTAGTGAACAACTAGCTTCACTATCCCTTGTGAGCGTGAATTTTCTTTTGGTCCTTATCATATTCATGGGGTTATGGCTTTGATATGGACTTCCTTGGGCTCATCTAGTGAACACCTAGCTTCAATAGCCCTTGTGAGGATGCAGTTTTGTGCGTTATTAAAATCATGGAGGTATGACTTTAATATGGTTTGCTAGGGCTCACCTAGTGGGCACCTAGCATCACTAGCCCTTGCGAGCATGTTTTTTGTTTACATAGTGAACAATGCATTCTACTTATAAACTTCATTTTTAGACAAACAACCTAGACCCGATCCACCACATTGGATGGCTATTTGAAGCCTGACCTTTTGCAGTTTTCCTTTTTCCTTTTTCTTGTCTTTGCAACATTTTTATGGCTTCATATATCATCCGCAAGCATGCCCCTTTGTTCTTATGTTGGTTTCCGAAGGATCTTGATCTTGAGGGATTCGTCGCCCTCTTGGTTATTGTCATTCTATCTTACTAACATTTGTACATTTGAATCCCTCTTAATTGTGTGGTTGGATACTTTAGTGTGAGTTTGAAGCAAGTTCATCTTCTCACTAAAGTGGGGGATAAATTTAGTGTATTAAAATGCATACACTTGCATTTTCACACTTTTTAGGGCTATCCTTGCTTTATTTATCCTCATTTATGGTTTAATTGCTCCTATTTTACATCCACAAGTGTTATGAATTACATCTTTTTCTAGCTCATCCCAACATTCTCTAGTGCAGAAATGATAATTTAATTATTTCATCTATGTGTCCCTAAGTTTTGGGTCAAGACTAAAATGCCACCTAGGGCATCTTTGTCCCCCAAAGGTCTCAGGACCCTAATTTTGAGGCATCCTAATTGGGCCCCTTTTGGTGTCTATGCCCCAAGTTTCACAACTTGGGACTAAGATGCCACCCAAGGTGTCTTAGTCCTCCTTGAGTTATTTTTGGGATTTAATTTCAAATTCTGTTGGGATTTATCCTCCTTTATTTAATGAATTCATATGTCGGCTTGGTGTTATGTAATTTTAGGATATTAAACATAAATACAAGTTTCCCTCATTCATTTTTATATCAAGTCTTTTGTGAGATCACTCATAATAGCAATTTGAGTTCACAAGAGAATTCAAGAGAAATGAGGATAAATACAAGTTTCCCTCATTCATTTTTATATCAAGTCTTTTGTGAGATCACTCATAATAGCAATTTGAGTTCACAAGAGCATTCAAGAGAAATTATATCAAGCATTTGGATCCATCATCAAGATACAAGCATCATATCAAAGATCTTCTTGCATCATGTGTGTTGTTTTGTTAAAATTTGTGATATAGGGTTTTGATTCAAGCAAGCAATTCAATATTATTCCTTTGGTTCAAGATCCATATCCATTCTAGTCATTGCAGACAAGTTTGCATAGTTTACAAAAGTTTGGTGATTTTTAGCATTTCATGTTGTTCATTCACCATTTCTTTTCATTATTCTATTTCATTTTAATGTTTAATTATCAATAAGTGGTTTGACCAAGGAAAACTCTCATTCACTAACAATCAACAAGTTTTTCCTTCTTGCATTTTGTGATTGTAGATTTAGGTTGAAGACTTGAAGATAATTTGGAGTGCAAAGTTGTATTACAAAGTTGTCATCTTCACGGAAACACACCTATAGGCTTAATCTGGAAGTTTCATAATCTAAGATTGGAAGAGAAGCAAGTGTAAACCTTGGAGCTTAGGACCACATTTAGAGTTTTGAAATTTTTTAGAATGAGAATAATACACCACCTTGGGCATCTTAGTCCTCCCGAGTATATTTTTCTGAAATTCCTTCATATTTGTTTCTAAAATATGAATATTTTGCATCTGCCCTGAAAAATAGTAGCGAGACTAAGACAACGTAAAGGAATCTTTGTTCTCTTTGGCATATTTGGACAACTTCTTTGCATTTTTCAAAATCCTCACAACATCTCCAAACTTCCTAGATACACATATTCTATCTCCCTATTGCATACTTTCATTATTTGCATCTCTCATTTAGCTTGCATTACTAGGCTTTGTAGGTTGAATGTTAATTTTTATTTTTTGAGAATTTTCTTGGTGGTGAACCCTTTAAAGCTAAAAATAACCCCTTGTTAGGTCCTCCTTATTATGAATTGACTCACCTTGTGAGGTTGATAGTCAATCCAATCAAGAATCCTAGGACAGTATTGAATGAATGAAGGAAAATAGAGTGGTCTAACACCCACATCTCAATTTTTCTTCCCTATTCACCAATATTGTGGGATCACCCAGTAAGGCTTAAATTTGAATTAAATGGGATAATTAACTCTAATTTACCATAATTAATTAAGATTAACTTAGACAAGTGTGAAAGTGTGTTACAACACTTTACAACACATAACATAAGGTACATGTTAAGTACATTTTATTAAAAAGGGGCCCAAGATCAATGTGAATGTGTACAACACATTACAACATTAGACCTAAGAAAGGAACCCCCTTTTACAGCATTACAACACATTACAACATTAGGTTAATTCAATGATAATTATTCCTAAATCAAGTAAGGAAAAAGGGATACTTTTTTTGTTACTATAGCTTGGTGGAAAACCCCCTTTTAGTCATTAATCATACCTTGGGACACCCTATTGCAAGATCTTTTTCTCTCATTCTATCATTGGATTGAGATCTCTAGGGTTTCTTTGAGTGAAACTTGATGGAAATAGGTCTAGTTCTTAAACCCTAGTGTTCCATCTTGTAAAAGGTGGTGCTACCTATTTCTATTGTTTCATTTTGGTGAACCTAAATTTAGAAAGCCTTAATTCTAATTTGGAGTGCATCATATTCCTAGATCTAGCTTGCATTAACTTTGTATTAAGTGTTGCATTAGTTAATTGGCATCAAGGGTTTCAAAATATTGCATTAGTGAAAGTGCATATAGGTTGCATTTTTGCATCTTGCATCTTGCATCATTGAATATCATCTAAAATCTACATTTTCACTTAGTCTAGATATTATCCAAACTAGAAAACATAACATTCACACATAATTTGTTGAAAATAGTGCAAAAACCCTAATTTGGGACTCATACATCCCACTTGGTGATTTAGTCCCATTACATGTTATTTTTCCTTTTTTATGGGATTTTTGTGTTGTGCATATTTTAGCATTTGACCCCTTCAAAAACCTTGATTCAAACTCATATTCCCCTTCTGGGTGAATCAGTCCTAGATAAGACTTGAAACTACCTTTTACAGTATTGAAAAACTTCTTTCTACAATTTTGTTTGTTATCATTAGTTATCTATTTCATTTGGTTGAGTTTCTTTACATTAATTTCACTAGATCTAGCTTAAACTATTTCATTTCATGAATTTTTTAATTATAAATTTTCATTTACAACACTTCATTTTTAGATTGTTGCATAGTGTAATCAGTAAATTACCTTGTTTGAAATCTAAAATTTGCATTTACACATTTCATTCTAGGTCTTTACATTGCATTGTAAGTCTCTTTCCATTTTAAGTTTCCATAGATTTACTTTTCAGAAAATGTTGGTATCTATCTTTTCCAAGTTTGCAAAGAAAAATTTAGTCAATTGATTTAAGCATGTTAGTCATTCATTCAATACATTTCCTAGTTATGAGAGTCTCTTAGTGCAAGAGAATGAAAATGTTGACACTTTCCTTAAACCTACACCCCCTCTTATCTATCATATTTGTGGGAATGATGTGATAAAAGAGGATACAAGCATAGATAATAATAAAAATCATAATTATTCTTATCTCAATACCTCTCTTATTGGTGGCGAAGGTACCTTGGTGAAAGAAGATGCAATCGCTAAGAATCTTGAAATTCTTGTTTGTCATTCTCCGTGTCCCCCTTGGGAATATATTATAGCACAAGAGAATGATATCATAGACACATTTCTAAACATCACCTTACCAAGTCTCCATTCATCCCTTGCTTGTGAGAATATCTTAGTGAAAGAGGATGAAATCATAGATAAACATGACAATCACATTTGTTCTTCTCCTAGTATCTCTCCTAGTTGTGAAGAAGATACTTTGACCTTAGAAAATACAACCAATGAGAGCCATGAGAATCTTGTGTGTCTCTCTTCTCCTAGGGAAAACACTATTGAACAAGAAAACACCATCATTAATAAGAAAGAAAATCTAACCATTGATCATTCCCCTACTTTCAATGAAGCCATTTTTGAAGAACCAACCTTGGAATGTCATGAACATATAGTTTGTAGTTCTCATAAAAACTCTCCTCCTAGGGAAGATATCATGGTGCAAAAAGATGAAAACATTAACAGTGGTGATGTGACATCCTTAGACATTGGTGAGAAGATGATACTAGAATCCCCTTCATTAGAAAGACATCAAACTGAAACTAGTAAGGTGTTCAATGCATAAGTGTCAATTAGATCCCCCTTTACTAGAAGACCTCCTCCATACCCTATGGGATATCCTAAAAATTCCCTAATTCTTTACCCACCCACACACAAACCTCCAACTCAAAACAAACCTAAACTTATCCTCTACCCACCTAAGAATAATGTTTTGCAGCAACCAAGTTACAATACCATTACCCATATGTTTATAACACTAGAAAAAATCTGAAACCAAGACAAAAAACTTCAACATCACTCCCATTTCCTAACCCTATCTTGCCTAACACCCCTCATTTTCCTTCACATAATGAAAAGGAGTACAATCTTATTGAACCACTAAAGAATACTCTTTCTAAGATAACATTATGGGACCCTATTCAAGACTCCCATCATTATCATAACATGATTCAAAGTTCCTTGCAACAAGTTTTGGTCCCCTCTAGTGAAAACTTGAATGATATAGAAGCCATGATTCAAGGAATAAACGTTGATATTATTTTTCACCATAGTGGAGCTCCCTCCTTTGGAAGTGCAAAAACAAAATGATGCTTTCATGATAATAGATTCCTATGATGGGTGGTAAATAGAGAGAACACTCATTGATAATGGCTCCACCCTTAACGTGTGTAGTGTTACCCTTTTGGATAGGCTTGGTTTGGATAAATCAAAATTCAACCTGACTCTTTATCTATAAAGGGATTTGACAATTTAGGAAAACAATTGTTTAGTGTGATCACTTTTCGTATTATAGTTGGAAAGGCCACATTAGAAACACTAATTGAGCCATGTTATACCTCATGATCTTTCATATAATATTCTTTTAGGAAGACGATGGATTCATGCAATGAATGAGGTGCCTTCTACTCTTCATCATATCATGAAATATGTCTAAAACAGCAAAGTGTACATACTTGAAACTGACCCTGAACCAAATAGTTGTTTGAACATTGAGAAAAAATAGGAAATCCCTTTGAAAATATTAACACCAACTACAAAAGTGGAACTCATGCAAGAGAAAGACAAAAAAAAAAAAAGACTGAGGAAGTGACAAAGCTATTAGAATATGATTGGGTTCCTTAGATTTCACACCAACATTCATGGGTGAATACAAGATCATAAACCAAGAATTTGAAAATGGAAAATAAAAAGTGGTAATGTCAACAAAAAAATTGGAAAACCCTTCGAAATCATCCACTTCAACCACTTTAGAACAAAAGACAACAAATTACACAACAAACATTGATGAAATTGATGATAAACAACCATTGAATCCTAAAGAAATGAAAAAGCTTTATGGAAGAGGTTATGAACTTATGAAGCAACTTGGATATAGTTCAAAAGGATGTGGTGCTAGAGAATAAGGAATTTTTGTCCCTATAGAGCCTCACTGACAAGAAAAGACTAGTCGTCTTTGTTATTGTCCCTCGAAATAAATAAACAAGCCTTCACTTAATATCAATTCTATTACAAAAGATGCCTCTGAGCCATTTTTAACATTAGTTTATCCTATACTTATAGACACTAGTGACCTTGATTATTATCCTTTGGAAAAAATTAAAGAAATAGAAAAACCTTCACTTAATATTAACGTCATCACATAAATCACTTATGATTCAAATTTGATAGATTTTACACCCTCCTATAAAGGAGAGTACAAAATTTCACAATCTAAAGAGTCTTGTGTAAGTATGACATCTCGTACTAAGCAAGAGATATCTTTTTTTGCAAAATAAAGGAACATCTTCCACTATTGATCAAGAGCGTATCTTGTCAAGACTCCTCCAAGACCATTTGATATCCCTCCCTCAAAGAACATGAAATAAATTTTACTACAAGAATTCATTTTGTTCATATCTTAGAGTTCATGGTCATTCTACTAATGAATGTAGGGCTTTGATTAATCAAATTCAACATCTTAAGGATTGTAGTGCTCTTCCTTGTGTTGACACACCTAGTTCCTCTAATTGATATTGATTTTCTTATTCCTCATCAATCATATTAGCCCATACTTGTCTTGCACTAAGTAGGGGTATGGGGTTAATTAACCTTGTCCACATATGTCACTTTTCGTTGTCTATTTTTTCTCATTGACTTCCTTTCATGTACTTATAATAGCAATCTTTGGTTGTGGATGACATCACTTAAGTTGGGTCACATGTGACATACTGAGTTATTCATTTTTGTGGCAACCCCTTCCCTTTTCATGACATAGCTTATTGGAAACCTATGACTTAGCATAGGTATTTTTGATTAATCTCTCATGTATTCTACTTTAAAGAAATTTCTCATAGAAATGGTGTTATCAACCACTTTAAAGTGGGGCCATACATTAACACTCATGTTTCACTGTGCAATTTTCTTGTGATGTGTCCCTTTCTTGGGGGTGGAATTGGATTTGATTTCCTCTGAGAGCATGATATTTCTCTTACTTGTCCTCTCATAGAGATGTTAGGAACAATTTTCCCTAAGAAGAGACCTTACAAGAGCTAAGAAAAATCCCTTTGAATGTGCCTTACATTACTTTCCATTTACAATATCTATTATACGGCCACCTTACATAAGACACTATGCATAACTATGGATTCATCTTATTTGTTCATGATTATCAAGCATATGAAGCTTTTCTTTCCTCATCAATCTCAAAGTTCAATATTGTGTGGGACCTTGCCAAAGTTATTAGGAGGTATAACTTTGGTATGGTTAGTGTATGATGAGAATCCTAAACATGGGCATGAATTTCTTATTATACGGTTAGAAGCTGACATAGAGGCATGACCTTCTCACTAAGCTACCCTTTTTGGATACTAACCTAGTGAACAACCTAAATTTTTGTTGTCTTAGAGTGAGCATGCTTTTTTACACAAAAAAAAAGATTTGATCCACATTGTGTGGGACAAATGATCGAAGCTTGATCCACCTTTTTCTTTTTATTTCATCTTTATGTCTTTAACATTGCATGTTTGTGTATCTTTTTTTGTTTCATATAATATACTTTGTGTGTATACTTTTGTGCTTATGTCAATTTGACATAGGATCTTGGATCATGGGGGCTTGACCACCCCCTTGATCTTTTTCATCCTAGACCATCCACATTGATACACTTGGACCCCTCTTCATGTGAGTTTGTCTACTTTATGAGTTGGAAGTAAGTTGCTTCTCTCTTTAAAGTGGGAGCTAAATGTGCCAATAAAAAAAGTATCCCTCAATAGTTTTGTACTCAATTTGGGAATGATTTATCATTAAATGGACCTAATATTGGCTTGATTTAGTGTTGTAATGTTTTTAACACATTCACATTAAGTCTTGGGCCCTTGTAAACTAAATAAACCTAGTTATGCCTTATTTAAGGTGTTGTAAAGTTTATCCTAACACTTTCACACTAATCTAGGGTTCATTAATAAATTATGCTTCTTTATGCCTTATTTGGCTTTATTTTTCATCCACAAGCCTTAATTAAGGCATCTTAATGAGATTAATCCTGATACATATGTAGTGACCAATCATAATTTTTTTTTTGGATTATATGACCCAAATTTAGTGATCTAGGACTCATAGTCCACATTGGGTGTATGAGTCCCACCTAAGTTTAGGGGCCCCGATCTTGATTTTAGATTAATCTAATCCTTTCTTGAAAAATGTGTCCCAAATCCTAGCCTAATGGGAATCATATGACACTTTTGGCATATGAGTCCTATGTGGCTTAAAGCTAACTTAAATTGAAATTCTTGGTAGTATTTTATTCTCCTTAATCTGATGTCAACTTGTAGTGTTGTAGTTTTAGGAAATTTAGCATAAACAAGTATAAATACAAGGTTATTTCATTCATTTTCACCTAAGACTTTTAAGAGAGAATTCCTAATATAAATTTTGTGACTATAAGAGTATTTAAGGACATTAAAGAGAATTTATAAGGCATTCAAGGGAAGATTCTTCATCATTTGTCTCAGGAATTCAATATACCTCATCATGTCAAAGACATAATGCATCAAGCATGTTGTTGAGCTAGTGTTATGATGTAGCATTCAAGATCCAAGTTAAGAATTGTTTCATATCCAATTCAAGATCATGATCAACATTATCCATTGTCACTTCATGTTATATTAGAGATTTACATTACAAGACATCATTCAAGGTATCATTGTTTCATCATAAGGTTTAATTACCTAAATAGGGTTTAACCAAGTAAAACACCTATTTCCTAACAAAACAACACTCTTTATCTCTCTCTCTTTGTGTGATTGTAGGTTTATATGTTGAAGAAAAAGTGGATTTGAAGCCTTCAAAAGTATTAAAATGACAATGTTGTAAAAGTTTTCAAAGCTTTTTAATGAAAATTTTTCAAAGCTCATGGAGACTCAAATCTAGAGCATGATATCTAATCTATTTACATGAAATTAGTGGGAAATTGCTTACATGATCCATCTTCAGAGGCTCACAAAGTTTCACTTCAAAATTCTATTTCTACAACACTTCGTGACAAAGGGGAACTGATATGCCACTTGTGGCATATGAGTCCTAGTATAACTTTTTTACTAGATTGTATTTTAGTAGTTCTAGATTTCTATTTTGACTTGAAACCCTAAATTAAGACTAAATCACCCAACCTAGCATATGAGTCCTAGTGTGCCTTAAAATCATCATTTCCAAGATTCTAGGGATTTATTCAAGCCTTTTTAGGTTTCTAGGTGCACCTTAGTACTTTCTCAGTTTTCTATTTTGATTTGAACTCATTTCTAGGTCATTTATTTAATTTTGTCATATCATTAGGTTTTATCATTAGGTCTTGAATGTTACTAGTCTTCCCAATATCTAGTTTGCTGATGAACCCCCTTTTATTCATTAATCATACCCTATGACACCCTATTATAAGATCTCTTTCTCTCATTCTATCACTGGACTAAGATCTCCAAAGTTTCCTTGAGTGAAACTTGAGGGAAATAGTTCTAGGTCCTTAACCCTAGTGTTCCATCTCCTAAAAGGTGGGGCTACCTATTTTCATTTTTTCAACATTTTGAATCCTTGGAGCATGGATCTACAACTTGTATGAATTGGCTTCAATCGATGTAGATCTTAATCATAAAACTTGATATGGATTTGAATGCTTGAACTTGGATCACAAATGCTATATCAACTTGTTAGCTCACAAACACACACAATGCTTGAATCTTGAATTGATGCTCCAAAATGAATGAACTCTTGAATGCTCTTAAATACTTGAAAATATCTCTTGAAGGCTCTAGATCTAGGTAAGACTATCTTGCTTGAATATTCTTAGGTTGCTTAGGTGAAATAAGATTTGAAACCTTAATTATATAGGAACTTCATCTAATTTACCATTTATTAGGTCCCAATAGCCAACATTCATAAAATTTAAATTCAAAACCATGATTTCTTGCTCAAAACCCTAAAAAGGGACCAAATGGGACTCATGCGCCCAAGGTGGCACATGGGTCCCACCTAGGGGGACTCATATGCCCAAGGTGGTGTATGGGTCCCACCCTAGCTTTTTGGGCTGAGGAAATGTCAAGGGTTAGAATATTAAGTGTGTTTATTGAATTTGTTAGGATTTTAGTTGAAATAATCCTTGGGATGTGTAATAAAGGGTCTTAGGGGGCCTATTAATGATGATTTAAAGGTCATAAATGCAAGAGGGTCCAACTTATTGTGAAGATGTAAATTAATATACTTTATAACACTAAATTAGGGGAAAAATTAGGTCCATTTAGTTTAAAAGGGCCATTAAATTAATGTGAATGTGTAAAACACATTACATAAAGCATACTTTTTCTATCACTACATAATTTAATCATGTCTTCTTAATCAAACATAAAAATTGTAGAACTCAAATAGAAAATAAGATTGTAAACACACTCGTATAAAGTTCCACAAATACTAATGTGTGTTCCTTAGGGATGAAATTTGGTAAATTATTATACACACACTAAATTATAAGGTGTAATAGGATTCATCTAATGGCTATCACAACATGGATTCTTGTGATTCTCACCTCATGTGAGTGTTCCTTGGAGCACACCTTGTATATCTCTACATTCCTTGTACACAGTCTCAATATCAATTTTTTTACTTATTTATCTTAGAATTAAGAAGGGGCTATGATGTGTTATTCTTCTTTCAATAAAGTAGTTCAAGAAGAATATTATTTATTGAAGATCTCATGAACCTTATATCTTAATAACTTAAATGGAAGATTATTTCATTGAAACACTTTTTGAGATTATACTACTCCTTATCACAATACTATTTGTATTATTCATTTCATAGGGTTTCATAAAATTTGTGAACATTGGTTAAGTAGTGTTCATATGTTCACTCATGTAGTGTTTTTTATAGTTCATGTCTTGATCCACATTTCTTAGAGATTCATTGATTCAAGTAGACATCAATTCATCATCAAAAAAGTTTTCAACATCAACATGCTTCAAGAGTTATTCATCTTCATGTTCTTGTCTAGAACCTCTTGAAAAAGGGGGTTGAGTGCTACCGTATGGTTTAGGACATAGAGCACAACCACTTTCAAGCTATTCCACTCAAGGGTAACCCTAGAGATCTTGATGCACAGGAGAAACAGATCTTGCAATAGGGTTTCCCTTGGGGATGATTGTAAACTAATAAGGGGCTCACCACCAAGTAAGAACTTGGAAAGACAACTACAATGCAAGGTAGAATGCAAGATGAAATGCAAAACCCTAATTTAATGTAAAGTAACACTAAATGACCTAGAAAAGTAGATGAAACAAAATAGAAAGCTAAGAAAGGAATGTATGCCCTTGGAAATCTAGAGATAGTTGGAAGGAGGTCTGAAACACTAGAAAATCTAACTTTTTGACCTACTATGAATCATTCACCAATCTAGGTGAATCAATCCCATATCTAGAATTTTTGCATAGGAATCAATTTTGGGGAAAAAGGTATTTGAATCTATAAACAATCCTAAAAAAACATGTGTAGTGAGAATCATTTGCCACTTCTGATGAATCAATCCCATTTTTCTTTTTCAAGAATTTAAAGTTTAGATCTACATGCTCCAATCTCCACCCTTCCCTTATAAACTAATTTTTGGATCCAAATTTGTGAAAATACTTGCAAAAAAATAGGCTTGATTTTCTTATGGGGGTGTTTTCCTCAATCAAACCCCTAGTCTAGTAATTAAACCTTGATGGAAATAATGGAAATTGAATGTAAATGCAAGTATAAACCCTAGTTTTAAGTGTGTCTAAGACTAGGAGATCTAAAACATAATGCAACACTATTCTAATATGTAAGAATATGATGCATGAATGGAGATATGACAATGAATGACTCACTTTGAGAAACCTCTAATCACCCAAATGAGCCTCAATAATGTATGTATCTTCCATAGGCTAAAAATAGAGTGATAATGGAAGATGGAATCACTTTGGAAACAAGTCCTTAGGCTTGGCTTGATGCCTAGTTTCATCTCCCCAACCTATAATCCATCATGATTCACCATAGACAACCATGATCAACCCTTCACAATGATATATCTTGAATGAAAGTCAGCTTGAAGTCCAACAAAACACCTTAATGTTGCTCCAAGACTTCAAATTTTCTTGCTTTTGAAGCTTGAATGCTCTTGTGAAAGAATGCTTGAAGATTCTTGATGCTTGTCTCTTGAATTTTCTCTTGAAAATACTTGCTTAGATGAGAAAAATGACATAGAAACTTTCTTATATAGGAATTAACACCTAATTTATCATTATTTAGATCTTAATGGCCAACGTAAACTAGAAATTTACATTAAAATGTGATTTTCCTACTCAAAACTTAAAAAGACCCTAAATGGGACTCATTCACCTAGGGTGGTGAATGGGTCCCACCTAGGGGAGACTCATTTTCCAAAGGTGGCAAATGAGTTCCACCCTAGATTTTTTAGGTGGGTTCTCAATATTTTTGATGTTTTAAATATTTTTGTCAGGTTTTTAGCTAAAATAAGCCTTGAGATCTTAAATAATGGGTCTTGGAGGCCTATAAATGATGATTTAGAGGGTAATTAGTGCAAGGGTACCAAAATAGGTCTAAATTAGGCAAGGAATCGTACTATCTCCAAGAAGGGAGTACATTTTTTGTTTCCACATTTATCCCCCACTTTAGCACCCATATGACTCTATGTGCATATGCAAGCTAAAGGACTCTAAACAATACACTTTATTTTATAAAAGGATACTCATATATGAGAATGAATCCCCCAATGTAGCTATCTATAAAACCATAATGTTAGGAATCACATCCTACAATATGAATTCATTAGTTGTCCCAAAAATACTCTTATCTATCTTCTTCTAGAAATTAAATTAGAGGGTAAATGTATGCACCCCCTTGATTCCACTTGCTTTACAAAGGTTGAATCAAGGTAGAATTCTAACCACATTGAATAAGGTAGGTCATATCATAGGGTATTTCCAAGTACCATACCTTATGATGATAGAAATTTGATGAGGACAGGAACAAAATCATGTTTCCAATAGAACAAATGACATCCAAAATAGAACTCTCTACCTCGTTATGTTAATTTGAATGAAAGGAAATTTTTAACCCTAATATAGTAAAAACCCTAAATTTTAACATAAATAAGAGTAAAAAGTAAAGTAAATTCTAACTATTTTTCATTTACCTTCTTGTAGCTTGAGTGTGGTGAAGCGTGATTAAAGATGATGAGCCGATGAGACTACAAGCCTATGAAACTGGACATCTTGCAAGATCACATGGCCCACAATGAGCATTATCATCGGGTGAATTGAATTTTCTACCTTAGCTTTTTCCTTATGCATTTATTTTATGATTTATATTAGGTTAATTTAGGGCCTTTGAAGAAAAGTTCAAAAAGCATTCCTTTTTTCGCAAAGTTTCTCCTTTTTTTCACAAAGTGTCCCTTTTTTTCCCAAAGTGTCCCTTTTTTTTGCAAAGTGTCTTATTCCTTCACAAAGTGTCCCAAAAGGGGTGTAAAGTGTCTAGGACCTTTAGGGGAGTACACTAGAACAACTTTAGTACACTTATTTGATTGCTGATGTAATGATTTAAGATTTTAGAATGCTTATAGGACATTTTTTTTTGTCAAAAACCT
Organism: Sequoia sempervirens; assembly: GCA_007258455.2. Taxonomy (NCBI): domain Eukaryota; kingdom Viridiplantae; phylum Streptophyta; class Pinopsida; order Cupressales; family Cupressaceae; genus Sequoia; species Sequoia sempervirens. The sequence continues at coordinate 489,259,503 of VDFB02271358.1, forward strand.
AACCGTTCACGGTAGTTTTTGGGTGGTAGACAAATCAGCCACCTCCAAGACCTAGCCCCCACTCTTTTAGTAGAGGAGACAAGGATCTTGCAGACAATGGGATTATACAAGGCATACATCATGCCCCCATGAGGTACCATGATCCTATGTTGATGGCACTAGTAGAGTAGTAGAACATAGACACATGCATGTTTCATCTTCCAATTAGCGAGATGACCATTATGCTAGAGGAAATACATCACATACTTTGAGTTTTGATTTGAGGAAAGAGAGTATGATTCCTAGTGGAGCAGTCATTTTGGGAGATGAAATATGATATGCAGTATTGCCTTGGAGGTCGAACGCATGATGGTATGGCGAGGCCATGGATTGATCTAGCGATGCTACTATATTAACAGGCCCCACTAGATGCATGGATTATGATGTTCACATTAGCACTAGTACTTGTCCCAAATGGCAGGAAGCACACTTAGAGGGAGGACTAGTACACATGATTTGGGTGATGGAAAATCATAGGACCATGTACGCCTAAGGGCGTAACATCCTAGCACATCTATATTATGATCTTTGATAGTTTTCATTTTAGGAGATCAATAGTATAGTACACTATATGTTGTTTCAGGTGTGGTGCTTGGGGCATATCAGGTGCTAGCAAGAAGTTGAGTCCACTTTTTGGTTAAAAAATGGAAGTGTTCCCTAATTTTTCAAAAAAATTCACAACCTTAAAATTTGAAGCACATAGAGATGGAATCTTGAAAAAATCACTAATCATAAGATACATTACTCATAGTCTAGTTTCCAAATATGTAATTTATTTTAATACCTAGATGATACAAATTTATTTTCAATAGACATTTCTAAAAACCACTATTTAAAAGTCACTTTTTTTTTACTATACCATGCAAGTGTATGTCATCCATATTTTGACCTAAATAATCATATTTTTCAAAATCCTTTCAGGAAAACATTTGTGACTCACTTAAGCATTCTTTCCCTATTTTTTTGTAATTTTTTTTTTGAATATTTATTTTTTTGTTAATTTTATATTGGATTTTTTTTTTCTTTGAAAAATTGTTGTGTACATCATGCATAATATGACCTAAAATTATCATATTTTAATTATTTTTTCAAATTGAAAATAATTTTTTGATGTACACTTTTGTAAAAAAAAATTCAAAAATTATTTTAATAAAAAGTTATTAAAATACTAAAAAACCTTGATAATTCAAGTTTATGGACTTTTTTCATCATAAATTAATTAAAAAATGAAAAAAATAATCCAATTGGAAAAAAATTGCATATTTAGAATCTACACAATCTAATCTAAAATGGGTTTTAATTTCATAAACTAATTCTAAAAAAACCTGTCAACCATATTGACATAGTTAGTTTTCTCTCTCGATATTGTCATGACCTTGTACTTGTAGGTCTAAGGCTAAGATTTGGGTTACCATGCCTTTTCTAAGCCTAAATCCAAATGAGAAATATGTATTGTGATTTTCAAACCTTTTGTAATGAATACCCACTTTAAAATGGGTACCTATTCTAAAAGATGAATGACTACCTATTTTAAAGTTGAAAAATGACACATCCATTAGAAGTGGACTCAAATTTTTATACTTACCCTATCACATGCACTAGACTAATAATATTTCCTTGCGCAACAACCTTAGGGTATCCTTGAGCCTTCAGATATCCATTGTAATGGCTATGGTAGTATGGTGACTTACATTTTTGGAGAGTCCGATTCGACTGACTAGATGAGGATGAGATCCTATGGAGACCTTACCAGCTTGTTGTACAATTGTTGGATGAGACCCAACAGATGAGAAAATTATAGATGGATAGGTTTTTGATGGGAAAATAGTTTCTACTATGAATGCATCATGTGACAATTTAGATAAGTTCAAATAGCACCTATGGCATGTCCCTTTTTGAGGAGATTAGTACGGAGTGCCCAAAGACCCAGCGATTCTAGACGGTTCACTACCGAGGATGTTGTCTATAGTGAATCTAAGTACATGGATAATGATATGCCCCTGGTCTCTAACATTGATGATGTTGGTACCATATATTCCTATGAGTGGTGGGAAGTATCATGGTTGGCTCTCGTTTCCTTGATGGATGAGCTGATAGGTGATAGAGGGCCACTCCCAGATCAAGGAGATAAGGAGGAGAGAGTTGAGGAGACAAAATTCAGGACTACAAAAATATTGAAATATGTTATAGATGAGGAGTATAATGAGGATGAAAATCCTTAATATGATGGCCATGAGGAGGATGATGAGGATGAGGATGAGGACGATGGGGAGGAGCAACTGATGAGTGACGGTGGTGAGGCAACAAATGAGTATCTAGTAGGACATGAGTGGGGAGAACCATCACCCATTCATGTTAATAGATCACAATCAATAGCTATAGTAGGCACTAGCACTCATAGTCATGGAGATGCTAGAACTTCCTCCATGCCCCCTACACATGATAAGGTTGTCTTCATATAGCATACTAGAGAGCTAGGTGATGATATTTTATTTATTTCCATACTTTGTGCTTATGTTGTATGCTTTAATTTTATTTCCATATATCATGATGTGTACTAATTATATTTATGGTTTCTATCTTGTAGGAGTTGTGAGAGATCTTCATGATATCTATTGTTAGGTGGTTATAGAGATAGTTCCCCATCATTCTACGAGGGGGTCACTGATACAAACTATGTGCCCCCACCCATCATGGAGTGGGATCCAGAGATGTCTAGGCCATACGTCAAACTATGATCAGTGTATGACAGTCTTAGGAGGCATGTCCACTAAGCCAAGGCTGGCCTAGATGCCTAGTCATCTCAAACCCCATTAGAGTTTGAGAGACTATAGTTAGAGGTAGTTAGACTATAGGTGGAGAGAGATCAACTAGCAGGGGAGCATCAGGAGGCCCTTGGATAGGTACAAGGTTTAGAGTTTTCTCTTAATGCACTCGGTGGCTTGTGATCATGATCACATACCACCATCTCCTGATGGACCACCTCTAGATACATACAAGCATCAGATCTCAAGGGATCTAGCACTAATAGACATCATTAGCATTGTATATATTGATGATATATACACAAAAAGAATGATATATATATGTTCATTTGATGTTTCATTACTTGAGCTTATGTGTTTAATGTTAAATGGAAATGTGATTGATTAAATATTTGTTGTAAGAATATTTAATGAATTTCTCCATGATTTAGCATTTTTTATGTGATCTAATTAAAAATTATTCTAGTTTCTCTTACATGCAACATTGTGACTATGTTATGCTAAATTAAATGCACCTATGATCTAATTAAATAAAATTAAATGCATATAAGGATTTAATCTAACATAACACAATATTATCTTTGAATAGCATGAAACCTAAAGTAACCATCTAAAAATTAATTTAAATAATTACCTTAGTATTCAAGACACAAATAATTGTTTGTCAAGAGTGAAGTAATACGAGAGCACATAGACTGTCATCTACTAAATCTAACATCACTACTTTATCATTAACACTATTCAAGTTTGTTAGACATAGTAATGGAATAGATGTATGTCATTAATAGGTTCTTTAAGAGTTTTTCCATCTATTTCTATTTATGTGTGTGCACTAGACCCATAGCTTGCATTAATTATATAAGGTCTTAACTAATTCGGGCTGAATTTTGCTTTATTAGTCGAGTTGGCATTGACATTATGTTAATTCTCACATAACATGAAATTTCCCTTATTGAACGCACGAGGATGAAATTTTCATTGTAGCTACACTACCTTCTTTTAGAGTAATCCTAGAGGTACTCAAGAGGGTTGATGCATTGTTCGTTGAGCATTTCAAGTTGATGCAACTGTTGTTCTTTGTAATTGTTGTCATCAATAATTCCTTGAAGACCGATTCATAATGGATGAATCTCTAACTTGAAGGGAATTATTGGCTCAGGACCATAGATGAGATTATAAGGTGTAGTCCATGTGGATAATCTAATACTCGTGTGTTAGGCCCATAGTGCATATGTTAATTGCATGTGTCAATCCTTATTGTGATTATTAATGGTTTTCTTTAAGATTTATTCAAGGGTTTTATTAGTTGATTCATCTTGACTATTAGATTATAGATAGTAGGTTGTTGAAAATAATTTTTTTATGTTAAATGTTTCCAAGAACTTCTTCAGATCATTATTCTTAAATGGTACGCCATTATCAAAAACTAACATTGAAGGAAGTCTAAAGTGAGAAATAATGTGTTCTAATATGAAATGACATCTCACATCATCAATTGTTGAATGAAGGTGAATCACTTCTACCCACTTCATGAAGTATTTTGTTGCATTGATTATGAATGTATGTCCAATGGAGGAAGGTGGTGATATTTTACTAATGATTTCCAAACCCTAGACTCCAAAGGGCCAAATACGAACTTGAGCTCAAAACTCATAAGAAGGAGAATGAATCAAATTTCTATGTTCTTGACATTTGTGACATTTTCTTACATATGCAAAGAAATATTGTTGCATATTTTTCTAATAGTATCCAATGTAGATAAGTTTTTGAACTATTTTTTTTCCTCTGAAGTGACAACAACAAGCACCTATATGAGGTTGTTCGGTTGTTCAAATGTTGTGGGTAACACAGATATTTTAAGGAATCTAAGTAAGAGACCATTAAACAATCTTTGATACAACACATCAATGAGAATTATATACTTAGATGTGAGTTTTCACAGGCAGGCTTGGATGTTCTTTATTGTTGGCTTAGGAAAGGTACAATATTTCAAATAGTTTAATATCGTATCATACCATTCACTCAATTCTTCCATGATTTTTGTTAATACTTTGTCTAATTTATCTTTGATTGATGGTTTTATAGCTGTATGCACAATGAAGGTGAAGTCTTTTGAATGATCTTGAGGAGATATAAGGGAAGCTACACTAGCCATTGCCTTTGCATGTCAATTATATTTTTGAGGGATGTTTTCAATGGTAAATGATTCAAACTTATCTAACTAATTCATTGTAAGATCCTTGTATTTTGATAGTTTTTTATGCTTTGTTTGATATGTTCCATTTATTTTTTTAATGACTAATTGTGAATCACCAAATATCTTAATGTCTCTATTATCCATGATTAAAGCAACATGTAATCCAGTGAGCAATGCTTCATACTCAATAGTGTTGTTTGTACATAGGAAGTTTAACTAATATGACAAGGGAATAGGCTCTCCTGCAAGTGGTATAATTATAACCTCTATATCGGAGCTAGTTCAACACTTAGATCTATCAAAATATAATTCACATGTATTATCTTCAATTGTCAAGACATTATCATTAGGGAAAGATTCAGTACTAGTTAATGCTAAAGGAGAAGGAGCATCAACTAGTTGGTTGGTCAAGGCTTGTCCCTTAATTTCTTTTTGCAAAAAAAATATAAGTTTAAACTTAGTTAACAACATTACCCACTTAGCTAATCATCCTGACAATTCCTTTTTTCTAAAGAGATGCCTTGAAGGATCAAAGTTTGTCATCACTTGTATTTCAACATTCAATAAGCAGTGTCACAACTTACTAGTAGTGAATACAAGAGCCAAAAATTGTTTCTCTATCATTGTGTATCACTTCTCATAATCAATCAAGGTTTGGAAAATGCAATAAGCAAGATGTTCTTTACAATTTTCATCTTTTTGAGCCAACAATGCTACAAGAGCATGGGATGATGCTGCTGTACATAAGACATCATTTTTTTTGCATAATGGGTTGCAAAATAGATGGAGTGATAACATATTCTTTCAAACTCTCAAAATCATGTTTACAATCCTTGTTCTAATCAAAATGCACACCTTCCTTGAAGACATGTGTAAATGGTAATGTTCAATCTAGTAAAGATGCCACAAAATGATGAATAGCTTGAATTATTCCTTGTAAGGTGTGTAATTAAGAGATATTTCTAGGAGGTGGCATGTTAACTATAGCATAAATTTTCTTTGGGTCCACCTCGATGCCTCTATGAGATACGATAAACCCTAGAATTTTTTCACTATCTACACCAAAGACACACTTTTTCAAATTCAATCTCATGTTGTATTTTTGCATTCACTCAAAGATTTTTTGAAGGATAGTTACATTGTCTTGTCTTGTTAAATATTTAGCTAGAATATCATTAACATAGTCTTTTAAAATATTATGTAATTGTGAAATATCAATGTCATTGCTCATTTATATGTTTCACCTACATTCTCTAATCCAAAAGGAATCATTACCCAACTAAATTTTCCCCAAGTTTTTGTAAATGTTGTCTTATATTGGTCTTGAGGGTTGATAAAGATTTGATTGTACCCAAAAAATAAATTCGTGAATGAAAAAAAAGAATGTCCCATAGTCAAGTCTACTATCATGTCAATATTAGGAAGGGGAAAGTCATTTTTTAAAGATGATTTATTCAGATCACAAAATTCCATACACATCCTAATACGATTGTCAGGTTTAGTGATTGTGACAATGTTTGAGATGCAAGGAGAATAATCTATGGGTCTTGTAAAGTTGGCCTCAAGGAGCTTTTTCAGTTTTAGATTTAACTAATAAGGCTATCTTAGGGTTCATTTTTTGAATCTTTTTTCTAGCGGGTGTAGCGATTTCAACGAGTACTATATTGTGTGTTAAAATCATAGGGTCAATTCCCAACATGTCTAAATAATTCCAAGCAAAGATTTTAGGAAAGTCATGAAGTAAAGTTGCATGGTATTCTTGTTCTTCATCATCGAGGAACTTTCCTATCTTGATCACCTTGCCTTCATTCTTGATATCCATTTGTATGTCCATGGTATCTCCTATGGGAAGCACATTTTGTTTTAGAAATTCAGGGTTGTATTATTCTTTGTTCATGTCAACTTCACTACTTTCTTCTTCTCCATATTTTTTCTTGGCACTGGTTATAGCACATGTAAGCCACCTCTTTTTAGGAGGACTGAATGGTTTTTCATAAACTCCTAGCATTTCTTTCAAGGATTCATCATCTTTGAGAAACCCCAACAATTCTTCACAATTTATATCAATCAATTCTGAATGCTTCAATGTGAGAGATTTTTAGGATTAAAATGACGGTTTTGATGTTTAATGAGGGTCTTTTCATTTCTTGTGTAATCTTAGAAGGGAAATATCCAAAACCATTTTTTGTCTCTTGCATATTAGGTTCTATAGGAACACATATACCTTTTTATTTCTTTCTACATCCTTTTCCATTATAACCCAACTATTTCATTAGTTCATAACCTCTCCAATAAATTCTTTCCATTTCTTTCAAGTTTGGTGGCTATTGATAATCTATCTCATTAAAGTTTGTTGAATAACTTGTGTCTTCTTCTAAAGTCAATGAGGTAGATTCTTTTGATTGTTCTTCTAAATTATATTTTGACATTACCATTGGTTTTTTTGTCTTTTCATCTTCTTTATTTGTGATTTTGTACTCTCCCACAAACGAGGGTGTGAATTCCAAAGAACCCTAATCATCACCTAATAATTTTGACATTGTTTTCACTTCTTGTTTCTCTTCTTTAATAGGTTCTATGTTTGATGTTTAAATTAATGTGATTAGAGGACTTGTCATTCCCTTTTCAACTTGTAAAAAACTCTCAAGATTAGGGTCTATTTCAACTTTGTATCCATGTTTATATATATATATATATTTCATGATATGATGAAGGGTTGAAGGCATGACATGCATCTCATGAATCCATGGTATTCCTAAAAGAAGATTGTATGAAAGGTCATGAGGCATAAAATGAATGAGATTTTATAAGGTAGCCTTTCTGGCTATAATAGGTAAAGTAATCACACCGAGTGGTTGCTTTCCTATAGTGCCAAATCCTCAAATTGATAAGGAGTCAAGTTGAAATTTTTGTTTTTCCATGCCCAATATATCTAGAAGTTTCACACTACACACATTAAGGGTTGAGCCATTATCAACAAGGGTCCTTTTTATTCTTGTTTTATTGAATTTGGCTATTATCATGAAGGAATCATGTCTCTTTCTCATCTCGAAGGGAGGGAGCTCATGTTGGTGAAAGGTAATGTCTATATTAACTATATGTGTTCCTTTCATTAGAACTACCACATCATTTTCATTTGTATTAGGAGGGATCACAACTTGTTGTGAGAATATTTGATGCATAGTATGATAATTAGGTGAATTTTGAATTAGGTCCCATAGGGATATCTTTGCAGGAGTATTCTTAAGTTGTTCAACAAGATCATACTCATTCCCACTATACAAAGGTAAATGATGAGTGTCAAGAAAGATGGGATTAGGAAATGGTAAGGTTGTTAGAGTTGGTTGTTTTGGTTGTGCATTTTTTCAAGTGTTATATGTATCAGAAATGGTATTATTACTTGACTACTACAAAACATATTTCTTAGGTGGTTCAAAAGAGGTTTGTTTTGAGTTTTAGGTTTGTGTGAAGGTGGCTAAAGGATAAGTTGAGGTTGAATCACATTTTTGGTTTTCCATAACAAGCCTTAATGGATGAAATTTGTGAGATGAAATCCTCAAGGGCTTCATCTAACATGTCAAATTAATCACTACTAAAAGGATTAAGGGTTAGGTTAACTTAGAAAGAGATATTTGACATAGTCAAATAACTATACTTTCTCCAAGTGGCTTAAGTGTTGGATCTTGTTTATGGTTTTGTTTTCTAATGTATGCCAAATGTAATCTAACCTAATTGAACTATGAGCTAATGCTAAAAATGAAAAGTACATAAATCTTATTCTATCCACAATTGTAATGAATGCAAATTATAATACTTCTAATGATTCAAATGTAACAGAAAGTATGAAAACTGAAACAAAAAAGTTTTAACAACAAATAGAATCTTAAAAAAAGGGAATTTAACTCTTTAAAATGTAGTACAAAATCAGCACTGGGAATGATTCACCCAATATGGTGAATGAGTCCCAGTGAGGATTTTTTTTAGAATTTTCAAAAAAAAATCAATTGTTTTTTATCCTTTTTATGTTGTATGATTTGTATTTTAAGTGCAAATGAAAATTCTCTATGAATTTCAATAAAATAAGATGTGCAAATGAAAGATATATGATCTTTCAATAATGCAAAATTAGAAACCCTAGAATGCCAATTAACTAATGAAAACCCTAATGCAATGTTAATGCAAGCCAATTATAGGATGAAGATGCACTTCAAATTAGAATTATGATGTTCTAAATGCAGGTTCACCAAAATGGAACCTCTTGAAAAAGGGGGATGATTGCTATCATATGGTTTAGGACATAGACCACACCCACTTTCAAGCTATTTGAATCAAGGATAACCCTAGAGATCTTGATGCAAAGGAGAAAGAGATCTTTCAATAGGGATTTCCTTCAGGTTGATTGAAAATGAATAAGGGGTTCACCACCAAGTAAGAACTTGGAAAGGAAAATGCAATGCAAGGTAGAATGCAAGATGAAATGCAAAACCCTAATTTATTATAAAGTAACACTAAATGTCCTAGAAAAGTAGATGAAACAAAATAGAAAGCTATAGAAAGGAATGTATGCACCTAGAAATCTAGAGATGGCTAGAAGGAGGTTTGAAACACTAGAAAATATGAATTTTTGACCTACTAGCACTCATTCGCCAGTTTGGCTAAATCAGTCACAAATCTAAATTTTTGCACAAGAATTGGTTTCGGGGAAAAGTGTATCTAAATCTATAAATAGTCCGCTAAAAACACCTATAATGGGACTCATTCACCACTTCTAGCATATCATTCTTGTTCTCTTTTGGGAATTTGAATTTCATATTTGTGCTCCAATCTCTTCCCTTCCCTTCTAAACTAATTTATGGATCTGAATCTAAGAAAATACTTGCAAAAAAAATAAAGACTTGATTTTCTTATGGGGGGTTTTCCTTGGTCAAACCCTTAGTTTGGTAATTAAACCTTGATGGAAATAGTGGAACTTGAATGTAAATGTGAGTATAAACCCTAGCCTTAAGTGTGTTTAAGACTAGGAGATCTAAAAGAAAATGCAACACTATTATAACATGTAAGAATATGATGCATGTGATGGAACCTAATTTTTTCTTTATGTTCCATCTCAAATCATTGTTACATTTGAATACTGGGTTGATATCTAAACACTTAGGGTTCTACTTGTCTTCACTATTGAAGGGTTATTATGTTGTCTTGGAATCCTTCCTTGAGAAACCCTTGGCCCTAAACACTTGAAACATTTTATTTTGTTGTTGACTTCCTGTTGCACATTTTCAATCACATTAAAACATCTTATGCCATTCGTGTTCATAGGGTAACTAGCTCCCCACACCTAGGTATGAGTTTCTTATTTTTATAAGGTTGAGTAAAGAGCCTTTTTGGCCTTTACATCTTTTGCATTTTATGACTTTGGATTTTTTGAGCCCTTACTATCGTATCATCCTAGTGGGTCCCCTTTGTTAGAACAACTTATGAGCACATGCTTAAAAATTTTCACTTAAGTCCCATTGGCCATCTCTCTTTATCACTCAATGCATATTATTTTTGGAGTGTATGTTTTGAATTTGTGACAAGTGATGAGTAGTATTTATTTGGTTTCACTCATCATGGATAGCTTCTGGAGCTCCTAATATCAATGTGTGATGAGTGATGCTCCTTGCTTCCCCTTGTATCATTGAAGGTTCTCCTATCGCTAATGAATTTTGAGCCTTGAGTATTGCAATAGCGATAAGTGATGGCCTCTAATCTTATGTTCTTCATTTCATTGCTCATCGTGGATGGTTATGAAATGGTAAATTTAAAATAGTGATGAGTCATATGATGGATCTCTTGTGCTTCATGCAATGTGGATAAGTTTTAAATGATAAATTCTATATTAGCAATATGTGATACAAATTTTCAAAGTCACTACAGGGATCTCTCATCGCCAATTACTTGTAAACTATATGAGGAGAATTAGAGATGAGAGATGGCCTAGTTCTTTTGTATTTCATCACTCATCACAGATTCATTCTAAAGCTTAAGTTTCAAAATAGTGATGAGTGATTGAGTGCTTTGTTCAAAGTTTCTTTCACTAATCTGAATAAATCTTATGTGCAATGTCTTTTGTATCATTGATTTGCATGCAGTTGTATGTATCTTAACTTGGATTCTTCATTGTATCTCCTATCGCTAATAGGATCTAAGGTGTGAAGTTTAAATTAGCGATGTGTGATGTGAAAATAAACATGATCAAGGATCGACCATAGATCCAAGGGATGAGATTTCATCACATGGATGCTTGCATCACTCATAGAATTGGTGAAGGATGAGATGAATTAGCGATAGGTAAAAGGTATTGTTGGAAAAGGCGATGTGGAAAAATCTTGAGGACATCATATAAAGCAAAAAAGAAAGTAGTGGAATGAATGGAGAATTGTCGATGTAGTTTTAAAGAAAGATGATCCAACGGGCTAAACTTCATCACAGTAATACTCTCATCGATGATTGTACCCTAGAATTTGGGGAGATGCCCACAATGAGTGATGAAGTATGTAAGGAATTGTTCTCTTTAAAATGTTGATCTTTGTACTTCACTTAATTTAATGAAGGAGCACAGATTGAGTTGGAAATGCATGTTAATTATCAAATCATATATGATTAATCAAGATTAAGGGAAAATGTGGTCGCATTTGAGGTGGCATCATTATTTTCTAGGAACAAGTAGCTAAAGGCCAAAAAAAGGATGCTCATGATCATCATGGATGAAGTTCAAATGCTTTAAGATCGACAACCTAGATTCAAAGTTGAGCTGCTAATTTATCAACTCACTCATGCGAGGAGTTCTTGAATCATTAATTTCTGCAAGCTCGAAATTGTCTATTTAATGCAGATTGCTTACTGTTCATTTTCACCATCTTTCAAGTCTACAGTGAATGTGAGGTGTGGGTTAGTGAAGAAGTGTGAGAGTGTTAATTCTCCCTAAGTTGAATAGTGATTTTTCTTGTCCTGGGTGTGTCTCCCTGTACCTTTGATTTAGAGTTTTAAGTTGTCTATTTTTTCTCATTTGAGACAATCTAGTTTTGCGAGATGGGAAAAACTGGTGTTCCAATTCAGCCAGTTAGGAGGTCTACTCAGCTTAATGTGTTTGAGTGTTATGAGGATATTTCTATAGTTGAGAAAGAAAACTAGGTGACCTCTGAGGTTTCAAAGTCAAAAAGGAGGGCTCAAGGTCACAAGAAGAAAGCAATTGTCCAAAGTACTTACAACTTGAGAAATAGGACCATTTCAGAAGAATTAATGAAGTTTAAGGGCATGGAGCTAGCTAAGCCCCCAAAGAAGGCCAAGAGAAAAGGCAAGAGTCATAGGGCCTACCTGGGAAAACATAATTCTCCCATTATTCTCTCTGATAGTCCTTCAGATGCTGAAGGTGACACTGACTCAAGGTATGGCCAGTATCTTCTCTCTCTAGTGCCATATAGGAGCTCTAAGGATGATGTGGAAATGGTTCATCCAATTTCATTGTGAATAAGGATTGGTTGAACATTCTCTGATGTTGACAACTCAAAATAGAGTCTTCTCCTTGTTTCTATTTTTATGACACCATGGTCTTTGTATAAGAGGTGTTCTTTTCAATATTTCCATGGTTTTGGTCTTTTACTCTTCTATGCTGATGTGGAGGTCCTCTAGCTAATATGATACATAATATATTTTACTCAATGTGGATGTAGCGGAAATGACTAATGGTACCCTATGCATGTGGTTTGTCTTTTGTCTTCTCGTGTTCTCCAATGATTGCATAAAACCAGCTTAGGATTTTCTCAAAAATTGGTTGAAATTAGGTTTTGAAATGAAGTGAAATGAAATTGTAACTCAATCAAATACTTGTTCCTCCCCTATTTATAAAGGGGATTTCATGGCTAAAGTTAGAGATTTCAAAAGAAAATTGAGTCTAAGAAAGGCCTAGGTGATAGCTATGCTCAAAGAGCAATAAAATGTAAATAGATAAGTTAGTGAATATATCAAAAGCCGGTCTAGTGCATAATTCATACTATATAATGATCTTAAAAATAGTTTTACAAAGCAATATCAGTAATGAAAGAAAATATTAGTTCTAAACTATTGCTCTCATGTGTATTTTCTTGCAAATTATGAATGAAATTGTTAATTATAATTCCATTTGTCTTATGTCATTTGTATTGAATGAATGGGTTTGTTTGTGCTTCAATTCAATGAGTTGATTTATTGCTAAAATGAGGTCATTACTTTGTGGGAAAAGGATATAAGATTTGGTAAGGAAGCAATGTTTTAAAATGCAGAGAGTCAGATTCCACAAAGTAGCATGCAAACAATCACCTGATTACTGATATTAAATTATAGTTGTATTACTGATTGATTACAAAATATGACTCCATTGTTCCCTCAGATTGGGCATTGATCTTTCTTTTAGTTTATCTTGTGGTTGACTGGGCTAGTGATGAACCTGACTAGAGATTTAAAATGGGAAATGAATTCACAACATACTTAAAATTACATTGGACAAACCTTCAATGTTAGTGCATTCCCTGCAATAATTAGCAATTTCGTAAGAGTTCTGCCAAACCTTTGATGATATTGGTTTATTTGCACTTCCTAGGGAATACATCTATGATTGGAGATGCTCTTGATCAAGTAGGAATATTATGATAATGAATGGGATTATCCTCCTAGGTCTCACAGAGCTCGAAGAGAAGAAGTGGGGTTCTAAATGCTTCACTTAAGTGTTCGCCAATCCTCAACCTTGCTAACAATTGAGTTTTGGAAGATTCATAGGTAAGGAATGAGATTAAGTTTGGTTCTAAAAAAATAACCAGCAACATGAATGGAAATATGAAAATGAATGAATCACTTTAAGAGACCTCTAATCACCCAAAGGAGCCTCAATAAAGCTTGTACCTTCCTTAGGCTAAAAGTAGTAGGATAATGGAGGATGGAATCAATTAGCAAACAAGTCCTTAGGCTTGGCTTGATTAATAGATGCATCTCCCCAACCTAGAATCCATAATGATTCACCATAGAAAACCATGATCAACCCTTGTAAATGTTATATCTTGAATGAAAGTTAGCTTGAAGACCTACAAAAACACCTTAATGCTGCCCCAAGACTTCAACTTTTCTTGCTTTTCAAACTTGAATTATCTTGTGAAAGAATGCTTGAAGATTATTGATGCTTGTCTCTTGAATTTTCTCTTGAAAATGCTTCCTTAGATGAGAAAAAGGACTTAAAAAATTGCTTATATAGGCATTAACTCCTAATTTAACATTATTGAGATCTTAAAGGGTGACATCAACCAAAAATTTAAATTAAAAGGGTTATTTTCCTACTCAAAACTTAAAAAGACCCCAAATGTGACTCATTCACCTATGGTGGTGAATGGGTTCTACCTAGGGGGAATCATTCACCCAAGATGGAAAATGAGTCCCACCCTAGATTTTTGAGATGGTTTTTCATGATTTTTGACATTTTAAATGATCTTTTGAGGTTTTTAGCTAAAATATTCCTTGAGATCCAAATAATGGATCTTAAGAGTCTATAGATGATGATTTAAAGGGTAATTAATGGAAGGGTACCAAAATAGGTTAAAATTAGGAAAGGAATTGTACTATCTCCAAGAAGGGAGTATAATTTTTGTTGCCACACTATCATCAAGAACATACTTTACAAGGTCTTAAATCCTTCTAATTCTCTTTCTTGGAGAGGGGCTCTTATTTCCCACTGGGTTTTTCTCTTTTACTCCACTTTTAAGAGATTTTAAATTATACTTGGTTACCTTATCAAGCTTCATAGTTGAGACCAATTTCTTTAACATTGTACATGGGTACATTACCAGGCTAGTAGCTGGGACCCATTTCATTCATACCCACCTAAGCTAGGCTTATGGGAGGTGTTGATGGTGTTTTCTACATAGCAACAACTCAGACATAATATGGAAATACTATCTCTCTTGAAAGGTAAATCTCTATCAGCAAGCCTCAAGAGATAACCCCAAGGTCTCTAATGTCAGGTCTTGACAATGCACAAACAACTCAGTGATAAATGTAAAAATGTTGGTAATCACAAATGAACTTTACTACAAGAAAATATTGAATCCTTGGACTTATCAGATCTAACAATATGATGATACTTTCAATCCTATATCTAACCCAGATTCAAAATAAATAGCAAAAGAGATAAGGGTTTTAACAAGATTCTTAAATTTAACACTAAATCTAAGATTGACAATGCAAATGATAAACACTTAAAATGGACCAATCCCTCAGAAACTATTTTTTTCTTGACCAAGATAAATCTGCAATCTTACAGAAAAATAGTGCAATCTTCTAAGGTATTAAAGATTTTTTAGATCATGAATACACATCCAAAAAAATCTTATTGCAATTGAAATGAACAAATAATCATGATTGAACTAAGCACAGTAAATGTAAAATCCTAGACTAACTTTGCAAAGCAACTAATAGTTAGCTAGCTGCAAAAGTATGGACTAGAGATTGTTGCAAACACTTCAAGTATCAAACCATAAAAAATTTCAAATCATCTAACATTAAACCTAACACATTTATCAAATAAACTTAAGCAATTCCAAAGATAGAATCACAAGAACCATGCTAGATAAAATTCAACACAAGAAAGGCACCAAATCACAATGTCTTCACTTGCATTAAACTACCCAAAGTAGCAACAATTCCAGTTTTCTATTACAACACTTGCTTGAAATGACACTAACTACAAACTCCAACTCTTGCTCTACTTCTTAATTCACTCCAAAGTAAAATTGTCTATCCCTTACAAATGAGGAAAAATGCCATATTTATAGAAACCCCCAAGATATGTCAGAAAAATTAGGGTTTACAATAGCAAATGGCCACAAAACAAGTCAGCCAAGAGGAATTCAAACAAATAAAGAAAACCAACTCTAACTATGTATAGCAAAAGAGTTGCAAAAAACTCAGGGTTGGAAATAATGCTTCAAGTACTACCCATTGACAGGTAGTGGAATATCCTCTCTAGTGAGATTTTTCAAGCAAAAAGCATTATCTCCCAGGATCTCTAAAATCTGATAAGGTCCAAGCCAAAGTTTGTCAAATTTACCATGCTCCCCCTTACGGTCATGGTGTTTATCCTAGTAGAGAATCAAGTCAGAGATTCTAAAGGATTTTACCTTAGCTCTCCTATCAAACCATATTTTGACTACACCCTTATGTTTGGCAAAGTTTTCTAGAGCTTCATCTCTTCTTTCTTCAAGGTGTAACAACTCAGCAAGTCTGGCTTCTCCTTTATCCCCTTCATCATAATATTCATTAATGAACTATAGGGTGGGGATTTTGAGTTGAATGGGAAACATAGGTTCTAACCCATAAACCAAATGGTAAGGGAATGTTCCTATGGAAGTCTTGTGTCTTGTGCGATCTTCCCAGAGAGCAAACTAAAGTTGGGTGTGCCAATCATTGGGATTCTTCTTTAATAACTTATAGATGACTGTTAAAAGGTTTTTATTGGAAGACAGCCAAACCATTATTTTGTGGATAATAATTAGATACAAAATTTATTACAATTCCATGATCAAAGGCCTAGTTAGAAAACTTCAATGATGCCAATGCAGGACCATTATCACAAACTAAAGATAGAGGACATCCAAATCGATTAATAATACCTGATTCAATGAAATTGATCACCACTTCAAAATTACAATGTTTGCATGCAAGAGCCTCACTCCATCTTGTGAAATAATCAATGATAGTAAGGATATACCTGTGGCCTGCAGAAGAAGGTAGATTGATTAGACCTATGATGTCCATTCCCCATTGTGCGAAAGGTTTTACCTGAAAGACTGGTTGAAGTGGAAGAGCTACATACTTCTCTCTAGTTGTTGTAGTTTGTCACACATGACACATTCTAACATGGTTGTGTGTGTCCTTGAACAATGTGGGCCAATAATAACCTACTCTCAAAATTTGATTCACAGTGGAAAATGTAGATCCATGGCCAGTACCATATATGTTATGAAATTCTGCCATGACCCTTTAGGCCCCTTATTGTCCCAAACATCTTAAATATACCCCTTCATGGTTTCTTTTGTATAAGATAGCTAACTTCAGCATGAAACTGCCACTCTTTAAATGTAATGCCATTCTCTGTACTGCATTAAGATGGTCAAGACACCATTGATTCAAAAGATAATGAATCATATCATCATACTAGTCCTCTTGAGAGACATCTTCAAGATTGTAATGTTGGGCTGCAAGGTCAGGGCCCATTTATGTCATCATCCTCCTAAGTCCTTTCCCTCTTACCAACTTCATGGGTTGAATCTCTATATCGTATTCCTACAACATGGTCACCCACTTTGTTCTGCGTTCTCCTAGGTCATTGTGCATCAACAACAACTTCACTGCAGGATCAAGAACTATTGCAAAGACCTTGTTCCTGAGAATATAGTGCTTGAACTTCTTCACATCTCTAACCAAGGCATAGGATTGTTTCTCCACACTTGGATACCTTATTTCTACATCTTTCAGTGGTGCACTCATAAATTCTATGGGATGCTCATTCCCTTGATCAAACTTTTGAGTCAACATGCTAGCATAGGAGTGATTAGAAGTAAATGAATATATGTAAAATGGCTTATCATAATCATGACTCACCAAAACTTGAGCTTTAGCAATAGCCCTTTTGATTTCTACAAAGGCTTCTTTAGCTTTTGTACTCCATTCAACCTTTTCTTCTTGCTTAAACATGGCATTCAATGGCTTGACTATTTTAGCAAATCCAGTGATGAACTTCCTTACAAAATTAATTTTTCCAAAGAATGACTTCATTTCTTTCTTGCTAGTTGGTGGTTGAATCTTAAGTATGGCTTCCACTCGTTCAGGATCAATAGCAATTCCTTTCATCAGTAACTCCAAAGATGCACTTCTTTGGATTAAGAGAGATATAAAATTCTTTAAACTTCTGGAATACTTTGCACAAGTCTGCTATGTGATCACCTCTCTCCTTGGAAAATACTATCAAATCATCCATATAAATGATTATGCATTTACCAATTATGTCCTTAAAAGCAATTTACATAGCCCTCTAGAATGTGGCTCCAACATTAATCAAACTGAATGGCATTCTCCTATTGGAAAAATTACCCCACTTTGTGGTGAAAGCAGTTTTATGTTTGTCCTCATAATGTACCATAACTTGGTTGTACCTAGAGTAGCCATCAAGGAAAGAAATAATTTGAGATCCATTGACAATCTGAAGTACTTCATCTAGCGAGGTTACTAGATAATTGTCCTTTTCTGATACTCTGTTAAGGTTCCTAAAATCCACACAATCTAATTTCACCATTCTTTTTTCTCACTAGAACCAGATTTGCAACCCAGGTTGAATGCCTAACTCGGAATATGATTATAGCATACAGTAGATTTTGTACTTCCTTTTGAATTATGGGCTCCAGTAGGGCATTAATTGGTCTTTTCCTCTGCCTGAAGAGTTTTACTCTTGGCTCCAGAGGGATAGTGTGAGTTATAATTGATGTGTCATAGGTATTCAAGTCCTCATAACTCCAAGATATCACATCTTGATATGTATGTAGTGCATCAATTATTCTTTTCCTTTCCTTTGGAGTACACACTTTGCCAATGAAGAAATTCTTTATATCATCTTGAGTCCCCATGTATGTTTCACATTTTCCACTAATAGACTCTTTCTTGGCATATTTTTCTTGATCCCTGACCTTATCTAGATCAAAAATCCTTTCTAGCTGCACCATTCCCCTTGGAATAGTATTAGTCTTCAAATTAATGACCCCTTCCAAATCCATCTTTTCTTCTTGGGGTTCAGTTTCATTGATAATCTAAGAAGCAAAGACATCTAAACTTGTGATAAAATCCAAAAAATTCTTATCATCTTCAAATACCTGGAAATTGGTAACATTGTCAGGTATTGAAGGCACTGGGGTTAATTCCACTGTAAACTTCTTCAGTCCAGAGAGAGATAAAGGTTGTAAGGTACTAGCTGCTTGAGCAAGGGAATATGTTGTTTGGTTCTTATTACATGGTATCAACTGAATGTTGAAGGAATCAAATCCTTCAATAAGGTCCCATACTTTATGCCTATAATTGGTCATCCTTCGGTCATGACATGAGTACTACCTCTTGACTTGTTTGACCACTAGCTTAGAGTCCCCAAAGACTTGTCAAATATTGACCTTTTTCTTCAAGGCCATAAGCAACCCATGAGTCAAAGCCTCATACTCTACTACATTATTACTACTATGAAATTGAAGTCTATGAGCAGCAAGGAAGGTTTTACCTTTTGGACTGATTAACTCAAATTTTTCCCTAGCTCCCTGCTTCTATTTAGATTCGTCAAATCTTAAAGTCCAACAACTACCAACTGTAGACTTCCTTTATGTATCTCTTGCACTATTGTTGTTGGAGGGTTCTTCAAAGAGAATCACTTTCTTTCCTTTAGGGTCCTCTTGAATACTTTGTATGTTAGTTCTAATTGTTGGAGTGGGATTGATACATTTCTGCATTTGTTCTACTGCAGCGTAGCACAAGCAATAGTCCAATTCAGAGTGGGAGGCATTATGGACTCTACACTAATTTGGCAAGAGTAATTCTCCAAAATTCATTCCTCTACCCAACTGAATATGATCCTCAATGCACTTTTGAATGAATTCTTGGAAACAATCCAACAAGCTGAGTTGATTATCCTCAGGATCATCATCATTTTCAATTGGTTCCACCAAAGCTCCACTACTACTAGATTCTATTGTGAGATCAATAGGCTTTGTATGTAGCATAAGGAACTCTTCTGCATCTGGCTCCTTAAAAGGGGCTACAAGTACGTAATTACCCATACTCGCCTCTGATATTAATATTTCATTGGAGGTATTATGATATTCTATGATCATATAATTCATCCTGGGTTCTCTTTCAATCCTGATCTGATTTGGCACTCCCTTCCAGGGAAGCCACATATGAGAGTGATCAGTTGATACATATCCACTCAGAGCCCTAGTAAAGTCTCTTCCCAAAATCAAACCATAAGCATTTGGTATATCTACCACCTGTATATTAATAACTTATTGAATTCCAGGGTCAGAGGCAACCTTCATATGAATCATGTTCAATTCCCTTACAACATTAACCTTAGTTCTATCCAATTGAGTAACTTTCTTTTGGGAGTCAGCAGAAGTAATACCTAAGGCTCTATAGACACCAAAAGGCATTACGTTGGTAGAATCACTTGAATCCAACAAGAAATTGTGCAGGTTCTTACCAAATATGCAGACAAAGATAAGAAATGGAGTGTTCGTTTTCCCTTGAAATAGAGTCAAAGGAGTATCCACCTAAGCAACTTAAGTTTTTTTCCTTCTCTTTCCCTTTATCTCTAGGTTGTATACAAACCTGATTATGAACCTAATTCTTGCCTTTCACTACTTCGGAACTAGATGCTTTATTGACACTCTCGCTGACTGATTTATCTTGTGATATTGAGATAACATTGTAAACTCCTAAAACTGCATTTATAATAGTTGGAATTCTCAATAATTCATATGTAGAGAAACTTACCTTTAGCTTCTAAAGTTCTTCCACAACATATGTGGCCAGTTGTTCCGTACTTAGATCAGCAGAGGCTTCTTTGGGACATTCCACCACCCTGTCCTTGTTTGCTTCAACACTCTTCCCTTTTGATGGATAAACTTATGCTTGTCCTTCCTTTGATAGGTACTACTTAGGCACATGAGGATATAGTGGATTATTACTGGCATTGGGATTTGGAGGTGTGGTGAAGTTGTTTGAAGGAATGGAAGTGGTGAAGGGGCCTCTAGCCTATGGACATTTGTGTGGTAGGTCCCTCAAATCATATTTCTTAATAGGTCACTGGAATGTTGTACCTCTTCAACATAAGCTTCTTCTTCATCCATGGGGCCATTGTCATTCATAGGATTTTTATCAAACAATTGTGTAATCTCATCTCCATTGCACACCTGATCCACCTCTTTGTTAAACTGGTATGCTTCTTCCTCAGGCACATTCTCCTTTCTCTATGGAAAAGGAACATGATTGAGTACCAACACTGATGAATAATAGGTAGTAGATGGCACCATCTCCTAACTACTTGCACTATTCTCCACCTCATACTAGAAAATTGAAGCTGCTATCTGAAATTCTGGACAATTTAATTTAGAATGTTAATTGGTTTTATGGAGCCTACACCATCCTGATACACCACTTGGAGGATTTTCTTGATTGAATAGATGATCCAATCGGGTGGGGACACCTCCATTGTTAGGCCTTTTATTCCAAGTTATGTTCTATCTAGGGGTAAGTGCACCAAGATGGTTCCCAAAAAAGGGGCATAAGTGGCTACTTTTTTTCTGAAATCAGGAAATACTGACCTTGGACGTGAAATTGAGGATAGCTACACTCAAAATTTTTAGATGGAACAAAAAAAAGGACCATAGTGCTCTGAGTCTACTTTCTAAACTACTAATTTATTTTGAAAATGGTTGAGATTAAGGGGTTCAAAAGAGGGACACACACAAATTGTTGTTGTTTCTATCAGAAAAACATAACATAGCAACTCTTGTGTGACCCGAGCACGGTGGACTTTTTTGTAGTATTTTTAAAATCGCTCTGGTCAAAAGTTAGATAACAGTATGTAGTAAGGACTGAATATTTTCTGATAATTTTTTAATGAATATTTGATTTTTTATTAATTTTCTAAGTGGGCACTTCCTAAAAAGCAGAATTTTGGCCGTGCTCCCGCTAAATTTTTTTGAAACTAATAGATTTTTAAATTTTATTTTTTTTAAATTGTAGAATGGAGTCTAGTTTCTAAAAATGTAATTTATTTCAAATTTCGATGAATGGTTAATTTATAGCGAAAAAAATACCAAACACTGCTTTTTGAAGAAAAACAGACATACAAACAAAAGAAATTATGGATGAAAGGCTTAACATTGTTAGAAAGTGAAAAAAATTACATCATTGGAAAGCTAATAAAGAACCTAACATTACCCATGTGTTCGATTTTCTTAATATTGAACCAAATGCAATCTTGATGGTGAGCACGAACCTGATTATGTGAAAATTTGTTGAATTTGGAAAAAACACGTCTCTGGTTTTTAGGAATGCCTTCCAAGCCTTTGGGTTGGTATTCCAAGGCAGATACCAAAGAAAATTTGCAAAGAAAACTATAACGTGAACGCGTTATAACGCGTACACGTTATTTGTTAGTTTGGCCACAAAAGTGCGACCATTTCGGTGCACTTACCCGGAGGCAGTTGTCTTTTGTCAAACCCTTGTCCACCAGCCTAGCCTCTATCAATGTTTTGCCCTGAAGATTGTCCTTTATCATAATTTCATCCTCTATCTTTATTATATCCACTTTCAGAGTGTCAGCCTATATAAAATTGTTGCCCTAGTTGAATTTCTCGATTTTCTCTATTATGATTGGACTACATACTTCTTTGAGTAGCCTGGAGTTGACTGCTCTGGTTCCTCAAATAAGTTACCTCCATATTTAGCTTCTTCACTTGTTCAGTCAATTCATCCAATCTCTCATTATTAGGATTTCTATATGGAGGTTGATTCACACTATTTTGGGGATATCCTACTAGAACACTAGTATTCAGTGACTGGTTCAGTACTTCAGAATTTTGCAGGTATGTGGGAAAACTAGCCCGAGGTTGTGGATGAAGAGGTTGATTTACATTTTGCTGAGGGTAGTTGATTGTGGGTGGAACATGACTCATAGGAGGTCCTAGGTGGGGAACTAGAGGAAACTGAGGTATCATATTCATGATAGGAGTGTGATTGGTGAGAGCCTGATTGAGAGCTGGGACCTACCCAAGGTGAGTAGTAGGTCCTAGTGACAGTAAAGGGCCAAATAAATGTTGTCTTAAAATAGTGCTAACCTTCACATCTTCTGTGTATGCATCAATTAGAGTGGTAGGAGGGTTGTTTCTCCACTTCATGAAGGTAGCTGTCAGACTGCCAAGTCCCTCATAATAGACTTCTAAAGCAGTGGCTTCATCAACAGTATAAGGAGCCTGTAGTCGGGTATAGGTATGATGAAACCTATTGTTAAAGGACCCTATGGGCTCATGGATTTCTCTCTTAACATTGGTTAATTGAAGATAAAGCTCATTGGGACTAATGGGAATCCTAAAATTTTGTAGAAATTTAGTCTCTAATTTAGTCCAATTCTTTATAGACCCAGTAGGCAAATGATTGTACCAGTAGAATGCATTTTCTCCTAAGGAATAAGGAAAGAGCCTACATGCTACATCCTGATGAATGATTCCTCTATCTTTAAGTCAAACTTGAAAGATCCTAATGTGTTCCTCAGTAGTTCTATTGGGGTCATTAACATGGAACTTTAAACAAAAGTGGTCAGGGTTCTTGGGCATAACATTGCAATTATTGAAAGTCAATGGAGATGGGTTATTAGATAGGAAATCCATTGGTGGAGGTGGGGGTGGTAATGGTTGATTTATGGCTGGCTGAGGTTGTTGAATGGGAATGTCCTCAGAATTAGATGAAGATGAACTTGATGAAGATGAGGATGATGGAGATGATGGAGGTGGCTGGGTGGATGAAGATTCTCCCCTTCTGTTGGTCCTTCTTGAACTAGTAGGAGCTTCAAATTCTTGAAAGTTCTCTTCCCCTAGAGTAGATCTAGTTCTTCTTTTGAATCTTTTAGGAGATATGGCAGACAAAAATTGATCTAGCTTGCTTATTCAAGCCCTCCTTCTAGTGCCAATCTATTGATGGTCTTTTCTGCTTAATAACAAATCAGACATAATATGGAAATCCTATCTCTCTTGAAAGGTAAATCTCTAACAGAAATCCTCAAGAGATAACCCCAAGGTCTCTAATGTCACCCCAAGGTCTCTAATGTCAAGTCTTGACAATGCATAAACAACTCAATGATAAAAGTGAAAATGTTGGTAATCACAAAGGGACCTTACTACAAGAAAATACTGAATCCTTGGACTTATCAGATCTAACAATATGATGATACTTTCAATCCTAAATCTAACCCAGATTCAAAATAAACAACAAAAGAGATAAGGGTTTTAGAGAGATTCTTAAATTTAACACTAACTCTAAGATTTCCAATGCAAATGATAAACACTTAAAATGGACCAATCCCTCAGAAACTAAGTTTTGCTTGACCTAGATAAATTAGAAATCTTACAGAAATAGTGCAATCTTCTAAGGTATTAAATATTTCTAGATCATGAATACTCATCCAAAACAATCTTATTGCAATTGAAATAAACAAATAATCACAATTGAACTAGGCACAGTAAATGTAAAAGCCCATGCTAAATTTGCAAAGCAACTAATAGTCAGCTAGGTACAAAAAGTATGGACTAGAGATTGCTGCAAACACTTCAAGTATCAAACCATAAACATGATCAAATCATCTAACATTAAACCTAACACATTTATCAAATAAACTTAAGCAATTCCAAAGATAGAATCACAAGAACCATACCAGATAAAATTCAACACAAGAAAGACACCAAATCACAATGTATTCACTTGCATTAAATTACCCAAAGTAGCAACAATTCTAGTCTTTTGTTATAGTAATTGCTTGAAATGACACTAACTCCTAACTCTAACTCTTGCTCTACTGCTTAATTCACTGCAAAGTAAAACTATCTAGCCCTTACAAATGAGGCAAAATGCCATATTTATAGAAACCTCGCAAGGTATATTGACCAAATTAGGGTTTACAATAGAAAATGGCCACAAAACAAGTTGGCCAAGAGGAATTCAAAATAAAATAACATATGCATTAAATGCATGTACGCCATCTAGGTTAGCCTGGGATTTCCAACATAATCTGGACCAATGCATGTGAAGGAGAAGGGAAATAATGGGGAAGAATAAATTCTAATGTAGAAATGCATTAACTACTTCCCCCTTTATCCTTAGTGTACCTCGTCCTATCCTACATCATGAAATATATCCTATCCAAGTTGGTTGTAGGTGGCATAGCTAAAACCTTGATTCTCCTTTCAATGGACTTTATTTCGTCTCTTGACTACTCCACTATTTTATCCCATTCCCCTTTACTGTTTTGATGCTTGTCCATTACTGCAATGTATTTGGATGCATCATTCAACTAGTGTTTAGTGATTGGATCCTCATTATTTGGAGAATATACATCTCATCACCATTTTCTTAACTGCTCCAAAATTAAATGTTTTGGTGCAAACCTTTTGCTTCCTATCATGACCTCAAAGAAGGAAATGCATTTGTTATAGATCTCAGTTAGGGTATCCTCAATTTTTCTCCTTTTCTTATACACCTTATTTAGAACCCTCTACCTTATTTGAAAACTTCAAACCATTCCCAAGGTTCTGCAACTCTAGAGGAAGGAAGAATACCAACACTCGCCAATTTATCTTTAGTATATGCCATGATGGTTTTGGTCTTTTGCAGCAAGAGATCCACATCTCCCCTATCCTAAAAAACTACATTCTTTAACCAATCTATGGACCTCATAGCATCTCCACCGGTCAAAAGAAGGTCCTTGATAGCATTATCTCCTTTAACTTGCACTCCTTGCAACCAACTCATTTTGGCATGGGTAGTAGCCTTCATTCTTTCCAACTCAGTTATTGTTTCTTGTGGCAAGAAGCTTGCAACAGATGATGAGGAGCTAATGGATTTCAAAGGCTTCATTAAATCTTGCAAGTACTTCTTTAACTTCTCATTCTCCCTCTTTAACTCTTGCTTAGTTTGTACCTCCTTCCCAATCTCCCCAAGATTGTAGCACTAGAGCCTTCATACTCTTCAATTTCTTGTTCCATGGAAGTAGGCCCTAAGTTGATATTCTACATAGTGTAATCACTACCAGCCACATCATCCCTATTCTTATCAGGAGCAAGAGTAGCAATGTGAACTACCCTATTATTTGTTGCATCTCTCTCGATCCTTGAAATAACCCTGGCATTCTTCTTTGATTTACCTTTCCCAATTAGGAAGAGTGTCGTTCACTATGACCTGCTTACTCTTCAATTCTCTAGCTAACCAACCAGCCACTATGGGATCTAACTACACACTACCCTATCCAATTGTATCTTGATGATCCTTGGATGCTTCTTCATGAAAATATTTCCTCCCAGGGGTCTCTTTGGGTTCATCTGGTACATTATGAGCTTCATGAGAGAGAGGAACACTATCATGCTCGGTGGTAGGAACAACTATGGGATCACCTTTCTTTAACATACCATCTTTAGGGGATGGAGTCCTTGATCTTCTCATGTACACTTGTTTTTTCTCACCTAAGCTTTCCACATTAACAACCGATGGGTGAACTTCACCTCCTGCCTTGGAAGTATCCTTTTCTTTCTATGACAACCTTACAATTCTTCTTCTTTTGGGCATAGAAATGATAGCCTATTTTCCCTCCTTTTCAACTTCATTCTCTATAGTCCTCTTTTTCCTTGAGACGTGTTTCCTCTTTTTAGCAATGGGCTTTCTTTATTTTTCTACCTCCTCAATTCCCTCTACTTGAGCATACTTAATCATTATCTTAAAGGGAAAAATCACCTTGGTCTTACCTTTTGGATCCTGCTTTGCTGATTCCTCAGAAGTGGAATGAGACTCCAAGTCTCCCATCAAATCATAAGTGCGCTACACACCCTCACTTTCTAGTTCCCAAATCTTGTGCTTAAGCCATAATTTTTTATATTTAATTATTGGATTCATTATCTGCTCTAACTCTATTTTCTACTCTTCTAGCTAGTTTATTTCTCCAACTGATTTATCTTTTACAACCTCATAATCATGACCTTGAATTAAATCTCCATTATCATCTATTTGATCTAGGATGACCTTAACATTGTACAATCTAATCAAGTTAACTGGTAGCCTAGAGAACTTATTTGGAACTTAAAACTCATCTTTACAATTAGCCCAATAATCCTCTAAGTCATCCTTGTGACTATATTCTCTACTTGCTTTCTTCTGGGCTTCACTAGTTCTATCAAATTTGGACCTCTTAGAATGAAAAGAAAGGCCTAGAGTACTCATCTCTTCTTCAGAAAAGTGTGTTGTATGTATGGAAGGACATGCCTCATTACTACCCACCCTTAGAGGAAATTCATTGCCAAATCCATTTTTATGTTTTTCTTTCTTCACTATGGCATAAAAATCACATATTTGTCTTGTAACCTCTAGGAGTATAAGGTGACCAATAGGATACCTAGGAAGCCTATATGGGGGCCTCTGACAACCATCTATCCTTATGTATGAAAAGGTGGGAAACTGTATGAACCAAGCCCCATACCTTTTGATCAATTCCTTGGAATTGCTAGATATTCTTACATGCTCTGCACCTTGGAGCAATCTAGTGATGTACATGGTGAATGCATCATTCACCCTTCTATAGCTTGACCTGCCCAGATGTAGCTGTGGATAAACTTCATATATTACATCTTGCCCAAAGGTTCCTTATGTACTCAATCCCTTATATGGATGAAACCTAGCCAAGGCATAGAACATGTAAGAAGTCATTGTGAAGCTCTTAGTCTATAGCAAATTATACAGCTGATCATGTATCATGGAACTTATGATGCTTGCCCAATGATAATCATTTTTTGTTCCATCCTTACTATGACAAGGAACATCCAAGTTTCAAAGACTCTCACACTCTTCAAAACTATTACCCTTCTAAGTAATGTGATGGCATCATAGTATTATGCTTTGAATTTTTCCCTGGACAATTGTTTTGGCAGCTTTGAGATATGGGGCTTAGGTTTCTCCAACTAGGAGCTGACCACCTACAGATCCTTGCTTGAATCATCTTTGAAATTAGTTTTAGCAACCTCCAAATCCAAGGCCACCACATGAGATCTATCAGGCATGTCAAAATTTTGTGCCACAGGTATAGGAGAAAAGTTAGCTAATACCCTGCCTTGAGGACTGATCACCCTTTATGTACCTTTGTCATAATTCCTAGCACACTTGAGCACTAAATAATAACATTAGATTATAGGAGGAAAACCGGACACATGAGCCAACCCTAATTCTATCAATCTTCTATCCAACAATGGAGGGTTCGGTTGTGCCATTCTTGCCTTGAATTCCTCATAATCCCATCTACCCACATTAGTGTCACCCACCTCAGTCCAGATGGAGGAAATCTTGGACTCTGGAAACTTCCTCTTTATATCCAATTTGATTCTTTCTACCTTGGACACAGAAGACCCCTCTACACTTGGATCCATCACACTACCCTTGGTTCCACTTGTCTCTGCCTTACTCGACTCAGCCTGCATTCTACAAAGAAACCATAATAAATTTCACATGGAACCTAAGTTAATTAATCATGAATTGAATATTCATCCTCAATATAAGTCCCAAGATAAGTAAAATTCTCTAAAACCTCATAAAAATTAATCATCGCAAAGTTTAGATTTTTAGTCCTCCCATGGAATCTAGGCTAGAGAGGAATTTCAAAAAATTCCCAGCTAGGAGAATTTTAGCGAAATAAACATAAAAGCTTCCAATAATAACCTAATCAACTATCATTGACTAAGAAACAACATGATACAACCTTAAATATTTCAAATTAATCATACAATGCATAATTACCAACTAACAAATTATGTTATCTCTCAGTTCTTCATTTTCAACAAAGTTTCAAAGAATTCTGCTCAAGACAGAAATCTGTAAAAACAACAATAATCTACAAATTCTTGGGAAATGAAGGAACAAAGGAAAATTTAGTAAAATACGGAGGGAAACAAAATCCGTGAAGCAGGCATAACTCCAGATTATTACATATTTCAAGAACATGAAGAGAAAATAGAAGATCAGGGAATTTCGACAGTTAAGGAATTTTGTGAACACTTTGAAATATCGAATGCCAACGTTTTCTCACAACTTCACTCAAATTGATTGAACAGTCACAAATTTGAGGATCCTAGGCTTGCAACTAGCTTGATTTTTACCTCCTATAGATCATCTTTGAATTTGAAACTCATCCTAAAGTAAATTGAGAAGAATTGGTGATGCCCTAAGTCCAAAACTCTAAAATTCTTCCATGAATGAATAGGAAAAGCTTGCTCTCAGCTTACTCATTTTCTAGGTGTACAAAAGGTTCATTATGGCCTACACAAGCAAGCTACCCTATAATGAAATTGAAAACAAGCTCACAAACTCACCTGGGGTCATCACTCTAACAGAATCGAATAACCCTAGCTTTAAGATGTTCAACACCCAAACATGCAGGAATTTGAACTCCAAGCACACCAAAAACACTAAAGATGCATTCAAATTCAAGAATGAAAAGCAAGGAAATGTGTGCATACTATTGATGAAGATTACAGTAATGACAGGTAACAATCTTTAGCACCCCAACAAACAACAGATCACACCCAGTAAAATCACCACCAAGTCCAAAAATTTACAAATCCAACACGCCAAATCCAACCAAGCACTCAAGATCAAGCACTCTAGATAAATAGAAAGAAAATGATACAACTTAATGGTACAAAACTCCCCAAAATAAATTTAATACATGCTGTAGAAATCATATGAATGAGCATTAATGTAGACAAGACAAGCCAAACCAAAACCCAGGAATCCGACATGGCGATGGAATTTTAGAGAAATCCAGTCACCACATAATTCTGTGAAGGACCAAAATCTCTAGATCATAGTGTAAAGTAGCCACCATTGGGTTTTCAAGGAAACCAGGGAATTTTTTGAGGAGTGGATTTTCTCTTGAAAAATGAAAAACTCAAAAATTGTCTAAAACTTGAGGTTTTCAATCAATATCACAAAGGAATCATCAATGCAAGAAAGATAAACATTCAAGCACATGTCCAAGCAAGAAAATCCTCAAAATTGAAGGGCCAAAACACTAGGAATGAAAGCAAAAAGGGGGTCCCTTCTTTCAAGGGGGCGTGTGTGCAAAAAACAACACAACATGAGGGTGTTAGTGTATATATTACACTTTATGCATACACATGGCTTACTTAAGCCTACTTAGGTGTCCTATTGACTCATTCTCATTGAGATGCCACCCTATTGATTCTTTATTATTGAAGTGTCAATGTTGATTAGTGCCTTGAGAGGTGTCAGCTTTTGACACCTCTTCCTTTATTTGTGGTAGGCAACTTTCCACTACTCCATGTGTGAGGAGTCTTATCTTCATTTCATGGAGGTTGGTTGGCTCCCTCACTTCTATATATGTAGACCTTATTTTCCTAATATATTTGGGTCAACTAAATACAATCTTATGCATTGTTCATTAGTTCTTGTTATTTCATCTCCAAGATCTCCTCCCCCTTACAAACTTATGAGAAATTCGTAATAGTTAGAAATGCTAACTATTAGTATGAATTGTTAGCAACCACAAATAGTTAGCACAATTTTTTGTCTATTTTCTATATTTGTATGATTTCCTCAATTGAATATGCATTGAAACATGCCTCCATATGAAGGATTATATTGGCCAAATCAAACACTAGATGGAGGTTTATTTAGGATACATGGAAGATTTGGACAACTATATGTGTGGGAAGATGAATAAACATTTTGATAAACCCTTGAGTCCCTTTCTCAGATGCCTCTTTAAGCCATGTCAAGGATTTATTTTTTCTTCAAGTCAAAAAATAATGCCACACCTAGTTGGAAGCATGTTGTAACCTAT
Source organism: Sequoia sempervirens (assembly GCA_007258455.2). Lineage (NCBI taxonomy): Eukaryota > Viridiplantae > Streptophyta > Pinopsida > Cupressales > Cupressaceae > Sequoia > Sequoia sempervirens. Next base: position 489,290,212 of record VDFB02271358.1, read on the forward strand.
TGAAAGAGCTATGGGGGTCAAAATGTGGAGGAGTCTTCATGTCATTCTCATAGTTAATGGTATTTGATCACATATGAATCCAAGAAATCATAACCTACAAACCTATGTGGCCTCCAAGGGAAGAAAATTCCTACCAAAAGAAAGTAGTCCAAACCTTCGAGTGATATTTGCGGCCACTCAAGGGTTAAAATATAAAACCTGATTTACATAGATCAATGACATCATAGCCTAATCATGAGTCACATAATATGGTAAAATGCATAGGAAAAAAATATGGCAAAGGAAAGATGCTTTTATAGACCTCCAACACCTTGATTATTTGTTCCATGGATGTGAATTGGTTCTAAAAGATGAATAAGTTCTTGGAGATGGATCACATCTTCTAGAGAGTGAATCACCCTTTTCCAAAAATTCAAATGCCACACAAGTAAAATTCCAATGTAGGAAAACAATGAGGAAATCATACATGAAAAATAAAAATTTTGGGCACCAATGTGTTAGGCATTCTAATAATGAGTTATTGACTATAATAACGATGGGTGCATGACTGATTGCTTTGTGTGTGATTCATGAGGTGACCTACAAATAAATGAATGATGTTACCAAAAGTAAGTTGAAACCTCTCAAGACCCCTATCAACATCAACGCCTTAATGAGAAAGAGTCAATGGGACACATAAGTAGGATTAAGTAAGCCAAGTGTATACATAAAGTGCAATATATATGTCACTAACAACTAATAATTAATTCATTATCAAGATATTATCCTAATTAATCCAATACTACCCCTTAAAATCAACTTAGGGAGAACTTGGAATCCCTAATGAAGAATGAAATGATGGATGAATGGATGGGTTTAGGATATAAGACTTGATGAGGTATCCATGTACCAACAAATAATTTCTCTCATAAGCAAATAAAAAAGAGAAAATCACATAAAAAAAATTCCTCTCTAAAAGGGAGAAAATGAAATAACTACACTAGTGAAAGAAGGATAGAAGGGGGACTCAATGTGACACCCCAAAGATTTCTTCTATCACCTAAGTAATTTATAGATGTACCCCCACTAGGATATAAAATCCACTACCAATAAAAAAAATTATCCCCTTACAAAGAAATAGATCTATTGCTTATTGAAGAAGACATTCCAAAAAGATGAAATAATCAAGAATTCAAATCCAAATGACGTGTCTCTAAAAACTTCTCAAGTGTCTATATGTTTGAAAGAGATGATGTCAATCCATAAACCTATGAAGTTTGATGTATAAAAATCTCCAAATATGATGAAGATGGTGGGCCAAAAATGATGATGTGGTTGTCAACAAAGTGGAGATGAACATCTTCAAATTAATCCTTAAAAATCCACAATACATGACTCCGCATTAAACAATTATATGTTTCCAATATGCGAATACCAAAGCATTATGTTTGTAATATATGAATGTCCTTGTTTTAGTGTATTATTTGAATACACATAGGATTTAGGCCTACTTGGAAATCTGTGAAAATTGCACATGCGATGTGTCAATGTTAGTTAGTAGTTTTAGATTTGATAGATCACTTTTGACACCTCATACTACTGGTGTTTTAGAGGTGGTAGGAAACTTGCCACTGGGTTTTTCTCCTTTAATCCACTTTTGAGAGATTGCATTGTCCATGGGTAGCTTATCGGGCTTCATGACTAAGACCCATTTCTTTTGCATTGTACATGGGTACCTCACCATGCTAGAAGCTAGGGTCCATTTCTTTCATACCCACCTAATACATGCTTGAAGGGGTATGTTAGTGTATATATTGCATACACATGATCTTTAAGCCTACTTAGATGTCCCTTTGACCCTTTCTTCAATAAGATGTCTAGGTAGATATGTATAAACTCACTTTCAACTCCTCTTCTTACATATTTGGTAGGAAAATCATCACCACTCTATGAGTGAGGAGTCATGTCCTCATTTCATGGACCTAATAGGGGCCAAAGATGTGGTATTTCTACACTTGATTAGGAACAATAGAATATGAAGATTAATTCTTGATTTCTAGAGTAGGAACATGAAAACAAGTGTTTAAACCATCAAAACAAGCAATACTTATGAGATACTCAAGCTTCTCTAAAGTATCATCACCAAAGGGTATGTAATTTGCATCTATAAGAGGAGTACAATAATCTATAACATGACCTTCTAGGTATGTAGAGATATGAGGGTCTCAATGGATCTTCCAAAGTCTATTCCAATTTTTGTGGAACAATCAATATCTAATATAACATACATAGTGTCATAATCAATACTAGAACAAATGGACTACAACATGATCACAAATAATAACCCATGATGATCCACTCTCTAGTATATCTAGTGTAGATATGAGGCCATGAAGATAAGGAAAAAGATCAAGCCACTTGAGAGTTGTTAGGGTGTCTTGTTACCAAGGCTCATAGTTATCCATTTTTAGGATGAACATACAAGAATGAAAAAAACACCCATGATACTTCCTCAAATGAAAATTTAGAGGCTAATAATGTTAGTATGTATAAATTTGATCAAGTGAAGTCATATCACACAAAAAAATCATTTCTATGTGCCTAAACATCTAAGTAATTTACAGAAATGAGAAATCACAAAAATTTGAATAAAATGTACCTAGGGAATATTTTGAAAAAGTATATATATGCATATCTTTCTAGTGTTACTAGAATCATAAAAATCAAAGGTACAAGATAAATTTTATGATATTGGAAGCAAAAAAGATAATTTAAATTTTATTGAGAATAAAATTTACTAGCCACAAAATTTGATGACAAGACAAACACCACTAGAAAGAACTTAGAATTAGCATTCCAACATTGTCTTGTTTGCCCAATTTTGACACCATATGCTCAAGTTATGATGGAAAGAAAAATTTCTCCTTTAAAGAAAATGAGGGCTTGAAGGGGTCAAGGAGGGGCCATACGACCATCTATACTATCGACATCAATGTGAAAAGATGCTAATGTTAGCATCATATTAAAGGGAATATTCTCTTACTTTGGAAAAAAATCTTGTTATCGTAATTTTTATATAGAATAATCCATTTGGATGCTTGAAATTTGTTGTTTTCGTCTCAAAATATTTGTTTTTGTCATTGTGTGAAGGTCTATTAGAAAAATTAATGCAAGGATGAGTTGTTGGATTACAATTGCCAGCTTTTGGCCTAGCATTGAAGCCTACAAAGGGCACCAAATTACTTTCACTAAGGCATCACGAGTCTACAAAGGTATAAAGGCTTTAATTAATCATGAAAGGAGTATAACACACCTACACCTTTTTTTGCTATATTTATATTTTAAAACCTTGCAAAAAAACCTTTTTAAATTATTAAAACTAAAATAATTAAAATTTGTATTTTTGTATACTTGTAGTAGAGGAAACTTGTGTTGAGCATATGTTGGCATTGATGTCAAACTGATGTTAGCAGGTCATTGCCGCTATCAGTGGTAATCTAAGGATTTCAAGGCTAACAAATGTGAAGGTTGTCAAAGATGAAGAATATTGTAGGAGTACAAACTTATTGAAAAAAATTTGAATGTTCTGGTAGTGTGTTGGTTGACAGTGTGTAGGTTGTCTAATCAATCATATCTTTTATCATTTTTGTCATGGTGTGACTACTCTCAAATAGTTCATGTATCTATAATACCATGTCAAGTATGTAGTCATAAATGTTTGTAGTGGATTTTGGATGGAGAGATTACTTAATGTGGGTGGCATTTCATTCATAAATGTGTTGCATATTTTTTATTTTGAAGGAGAGTATTCCTACACTAGTTCTATCAATTTCTTAAGCTTTTGGTAGCATGGCTCAATATGTGTGGAGTTTGAAATGTCAGAAGTCTCATCAAGATATTTTTATTTTAATGCTTGATTGTGGTAAAAGCTACAAGCATGTAAAATCCAATTCAAGTGTGTGGAGTGAGGATAGGAAGTTTCTAAGGCTCCCTTGGCAGTGTAAGGTGTCATTTTTTTTGGTGAAAATATTGGACCTTTGTATTACACATTTCATGTAATTTGAATTTAGGTTTTTCCTATGTTGTCTAGTCTAGTGCACATCCCTCATTGACATAGTAGAGTATCAATGTAGTGTCATGTATATATTTCAAATGTTCAAATGCATCTAGGCATCAAATTTCATCCATGTAAATAATTATTACAATTAAAGTACATGAGTGGGATGTACAATTATGTAATGATTATGATAGAAGTGTGAGCATCAGTAGTAGTGTGTTTGATAGTGCAAGTTGTAGTTAAATTTCAAGTCTACTATTATTTATGTTTCCGTAGGATTGGTGTTCTACCTATCATATTGTTCTGATAGGGATTGATGTCTATTTTTTGATGGGTATTGTTGTCTCTTATAGGTTTGTGGATTTTGAATGAATTGATGATTGGTGTCTCTAGTAGGTTGGTGCCTACTTCATAGTGTAGAACTTCATTATTATATTCCTTCTTTTGAGAGATTTTCACCATGGTGTTTCCCTTTCTATATTTCCATTTAAAAATATGGTGTTATGTGTTATCTTGTGTGGTGTTTTAATTACTTTACTTACTATCTTGTATGGTTTGATGCTCTTCATATTGAAAAAATATAAAGTAATTGTGAAGGTTTCCAGAATTTTTGTAATTATTTGGATCTACCGATTCACCCCTCCCCCCTTAGTAGGCTATGTGTCCTTCAACCTACATAGATTTGGGAGGTATTCATATGGTCATACAAATTTCACCTCAAGATCCATGCAAGTCTAAATATTTTTTGTTTTTCTTTTCAAATTTTAAGATTTTAATGAAACAAAAGGCGATCCTTAGTTTTTTTTACATTTTATACTCAATGGTGATACCCATTACACCTCAAGATGAGCCTATTTTTCCTTATATTAACATACCCCTCAATTGAAGCACTAAGCATCAATGTATGTGTCATTTTTGTCAAATTCGGGAGGCCAAATTTTCTTGGTTGGGAAGTACCTATTTATTAAAGAGATTATTATAGGATGGATAATTTTTACATTTATGTATACAATCCTATCAATAATTTGGAGAATATCCTTGATATGATAGGCCAACTATATATGTTTCATGTATGTCGCAAGATTTTGGTACATTGGGTGAATAGTGTTTGGTGGTAGTGTGCACATAATGTGTTGCTAAATTGAAGTATTTAAGATTTTTCAAACAATAATCATCATCATATTAGCTTCATAACAATTTATTCCATTTCCAAGATTTGTTGTTATTCATATTAGGGATAATAGTACAAAGAAAAAGAATATAAATTAGCAATCACATATTTTTGTGCATTGGGCATGTCAAAGAGGTTTGGAAGGTTAATTAGGTAAAAAAAAAAAATTCGTGCATACATTTGTGTAGTACATTAGGTCACTTGGTAGGCCATTATCAAAAGGCTCGCATTATCTTTTCAATAGGGATAGATAGGGGGTAAGGACACAAAGGTAGAGAGGAAGATATATATATATATAGAGAGAGAGAGAGAGAGAGAGGGATAGATAGAGATGAAGAGATAAATAAATAGAGAGATACTTTTTAAAATATTGTTACCTACAAAAAATAAGTTATCAAAAGTTATGTAAAAAAAAACAAATTATTATTTATTTATTTTTTAAATATATATTTGTAATCTACAATCACAATTTCAAAAATGACTAGTTCACATCATGTTCAAATTATTAATAGTCTAGTTACTATAGCTATTAGAAAGTGAAAATTTGGTGTAAAATGTTGATTTCAATGTCGGACACAATATTGTTGACTAATTCAAATAATAAATAAGTAGATTTAATTCAAATAAAAATTTTGGCTTCAATTTTAATTTTAATCTTAGTGGATGGTATAATCAAGGAACATAGAATTTTCACCAATTGTGCTCAACCAATTGAGCTATAACCCTCTCCCTTTTTATTTTTATTTTCTATTACCAATAAATAAATAAATAAATTTAATTTAAATAGCAAATTTAGCTTCAAAATTTAATTTGAATATTAGTAGATGGTATAATTAAGAAATGTATCATTTTCACCAATTGTGCTAAACCAATTGAAACACAACCCTTTCCTTCTTTATTTTATATTTTCTATTACCTTATATTTTCTACATCGGTCCCTTTCTTTTCATGTCTTCCATCATCTCCTAATTTTCTTTCATGTTTATTTTTATTTTCTATTAGCCTCCATTTTCTACATGGGTCTCTCTTGTGTCGCACCTCCCCTTGTCTCTTTTTTTATAAAAGATAGTGTTTCCAATCTATTTTATTTTATTTTATCCTTAGCTAAGATTATTTTCTCTCTCCTATCCTCCATCTCTCTCCCTTATCTTTCTCTCTTTCATTCCCTCTTTACCTCTCACTTTATCTATTTGTTTCTCTCTCTCTCTCATCCCCCCTCTCTCTCTAAGTTCTTTATCATCATTTTTATTTATTTCTCCTCTCTTTATTTCTCTCCCTCTCTCCTTATCTATCCTTCTTTGTAAAAAGTCAATTCTATTAAATTTCTTAGAAACTAATTTAAATAATACTATATGTTAAAATATGTATTATTTTTATTTAATAATATATAATATATAACAATATATAAGACATCTATGATATAATTAAATAACATAAATAAAGATTAAAAATATATCATAATAAAATATAATAAATAAATATCTTTATTTAATTGTTTTAAATAAATAAATTTAATATAGTAAAAAATAAACTAAACAATGAACTTTACATAGAATACATTTTATTATAATATACTTAAATTATATAAAATATAATAACCTTTTTCTTAAATAGAGGTATAAATAAAAGGTGTAGAACTAGAGTCCTATAGCTTTATGGGTAATTAAGTGTCAAACATGTGACATGGAGGGGGCATGAATATTGGTGCTAGATTGTATGCAAGTTGGAACAACTACTGATTTTTTTAAAAAGAATCATCTAATTGAATCAATTGCTTACATGTAAAACCTTTTAAAGGGAAATTATTTTTTATGATCAATCATGACAAAGTAGATATTTTTGTGAACATCTACATTAGTTGTGTTGGAAGGCAGGGGTGAAACTACACAATCACATCTATTACTGGACAATGGAAAGAACAAACAATAATGAACAAAAGAGAATCCATAGAGACAACACAATAGAATATATGATAGATAGAAATAAAATTTTCATATATTCCTTATTTTCTTCAAAATATTACAAAATATAGAGGACATGCTCTATTTTACTTGAAAAAAATAAAAATTAGACTATTTGGATAGATGTCCAATATAAATGGTGCTACACTCACACCTAAAGCTAAAAATACCTACAATCCTATAGTTGCAGCTGTCATTATGATGTGTCTGATAAATATTATTCTTGCACTGATGTTGTCTCAACAAAATTTCCCTTCTTCTAAATATGCCTTCTATTGTTGGAGGGTCTCCACACAAATCAAAAAACTAACTTCAACAAAACTAATGAATACATTCCTTCATTTTATCTTTACTTATTCCAACTCATGAGAATGAATGCTCAATTTAAAAAGTCAAACTTACCTACTGCATTTAATGTTGGTAGGCTATAAGTCAACTAGTTGTAGGTATATGTTAGGGGCAGGTAGAAGAAATCCCAAAAACTAATAAGGGGTTGTTGCAAGTTATGTGTGTCAGGAGACAAAGTTTGTTTCTTGTAGATTAATTAAATATTCCAACAATCCCCCTTAATTTGAAGTTAGTTGTCATTCTACAATTTCCTTTTGGGGCTAATCTTTAAAGATATACATAATGCCAAGCCTATCTCTTATGTGTTCAAAGCTATTTTTTGGTTATGCCTTGGTGAAGATATCGATGAGCTATTGCTTGGATCTACAATATTGTAATTCAATATCCCCTTGTTCTACAAGCTCACTTACAAAGTGATAACAGATGTCAACGTGTTTGCTTCATCCATGGAAGACTAGATTCTTTGTTAAAGCTATTGAGGACACATTATCACAATGTATGACTATGTTTTCTTCTTGTTGTTGTAAATCTGCAAGGATCCTCCTCAACCAAATAGCTTGAAATGCAACTACATTTACTACTATATACTTAGCTTCTATTGTGTTGAGAGATACAATCGATTGCTTCTTGGATGCCGATGAAATTGCACCTAATCCCATGTTGAAGACATACCCTGATGTGCTCTTTTTATCATCCACATTTCCTTCCCAATCACTATCCATGAAACCATCAAAATTAAATTCATTAGATGCACCATATATGATGCCATAACCTATTGTTCCATTTACATACCTCAAAATCCTCTTTCCTACTTGCCAATGTGTTTCCTTAGGTTTCTCCATGAACCTAGATATCAAACTTATTACATACATCAAATCAAGCCTAGTTGATGTCAAATACATCAAACTTCCAAACATGCTTTCATAGAGAGTTGGGTTCACTTCCTTACTACTGTCATCCTTGCATAGTTTCTGACCTATTGTTGTTGGTGTGGGGGAAGGTTTGGTATTATGCATTTTAAACCTTCTTAAAATCTATTTGGAATAATTAGATTATGAAATAAAAATATCGTGCTATGTTTGTTGAACTTCTATCCCAATAAAATACTTCAACAAACCTAAATTCATCATCTCAAACTCATTCTTCATCACCTCTTTAAAATCAATAATTATATAGTCATTATTACTAGTAAATATTATATCATCTGCATACAAAACAAGAATTAAAATATCACCTTTAGCTATTTTGACGTAGAGTGTGGGTTCATTGTTGCTCTTTCTAAACCCATTGCTCAACAAATAAGAGTCTATTTTGTTGTACCATGCCCAAGATGTTTGTTTCAACCCATAAAGAGATTTTTGGATCCTATACACTTTGTCATCTTGTCCTAGGACTTCATAGTTAGCCAGCCACTCCACAAACACTTCCTCCTTCAGCACTCTATCTAAGAAGTCTAACTTTATATCTATCTAAAACACCTTCCATTGATGTTGTGTTGCAATTTCTATGACCATTTTCACTATTTCTATTCTTGTAGCTGGTGCATATGTCTCATCATAGTCTATCCTGGGCTACTCTTTGTACCCTTTCATAACTAGCCTTGCTTTGTGTCTTTCAATTTTACCTTTAGTTGTACACTTGGTCTTGCAAACCCACTTCACTCCAATCACTTGTTTACCCTTGGGTAAATTAGTCAAATCCCATGTTTGGTTCCTCTCTATAGCCTTTAACTCTTCATTCATGGCCTTACACCACTTCTCTAATTTCACTGCTTCCTCAAAGTGTGTTGGATCACTATAGGAGAATAGAGAAAAATCTAAATTCTCATAAAAAATCAACATGTTGTGTGTTGTCATAAATCTCCCTCACACTCCTTGTCCTTCATGGGATCAATGATGTGAGTGTAGAGTTTGAATTACCTTCTAAGCTTTTGCTACTCTGACCTTTAGAGCTACTGTACTACTAACTATCATAGCTACTGCTCTACTATATCCCAGAGTTTCTACTTTGTTGTCTCTATTCAGAGTTGATGTTCTATTGAACACTACCAAAGTTACTATTTTGTTGGACATCATTAGAGCTATTGTTTTCTAATACTCTACAGTAATTTCTCCCTGAGATACTACTCTCTTAAGCTCCCCCTATGTTGCTATCATCTGAAGCTTCTTCATCCTCAAGGGGTATTGTGATTGAAATACCCATGGTGTCATCCACCAATCCATCCCATGCTTCATTCTCAACAAACACATCTCTACTAATCACAACATTTTTAGTGATGGGATTGTACAATTTGTAGGATTTTGACTCCTCATTATAGCCTATGAAGATGCATTTTTCTCCTTTGTCATCAAATTTTTGCCTCTTCTCTTTCAACATGAATCCATATGCCACACACCCAAAAATCCTTAAATTTTCAACACTCCACTTGTTGTTTGTTCATGCCTCTTGTGGAATCCTATCATAGACAACCTCTGTGGGGCACCTATTCAGTGTATAGACCAATGTTGCTACAACTTCACCCCAAAATGTGTGACAACCCTTTTTCTTTCAACATACTTGCTAACATGTCTTGAATGGTCCTATTTTTCCTTTTAGCCATTCCATTTTTCTATGGAGTATACCTAGTTGAGAATTGTTTATATGAATGCCCTCATTCCTACAAAAATTCAAAAATTATTTGGAGATGTACTCTCCCCCTCTATCTTTTCTAAGGGCTTTGATAAAATGGCCACTCTCCTTTTCAACTGCAAGCTTAAACCATTTAAATTTCTCAAAGGCTTCTAATTTTTTTTAAAATAAATAGACCATATTTTTCTACTGTAATCATCTGTGAATGTCATGAAATATGTCTTTCTAGCTAAGCTAGGGGTTTTCATGGGTCCACACAAATCTGAGTGCACTCATTCAAGAGGCTCCATTCCTCTCCTAGAATACCTAGATTCAAATAGTTACCTATGTTGTTTTCCTAAAATGGAAGCCTCACATTTTCCATTGGGTTCTACAATATATGGTAAACCCCCAACCATCCCTTTCCTAGACAAAAAATTTAAACTAGGGTATGTGTAGGATCATGATGGGCCAAAAAGTGGCGATATGATGGGTATTTGTAGGGTATGTGGCTGGTAACTTTTTTTTTTACCCAAAATTGATGAAATGAAAAGGGTTTTTAAAGGAGATTCTCATATTTCCACCAATATAAATTATGATTTACTTTGAATTTAATAAATTATTATTATTCATTTTCTATTTGAATTCAGACTAAAGTCCGATTGATAGGCTGAATGAAAAACATTTATAGCTTTCAAACGGTATCACAATTTTTGAATCCAAAACATGCATCACATTCTATGCTTCTCATACTTGGGATTAAAAAAAGAAAAATTGAATTTCATGAAGTTTTGACCAAGTTAAGGTGGTCAAAAATACAAGTTTTTAATAATTTTTAAAGGTTGTAATAAAAAAATCATAATTAATTATTTACTTGGAAAAAAATTACAAAAAAATATACATCACATCTGGACATGAGTCCTCTACTTATGTCTAAAATATTATCAAAAAATATTATCATTTTATTGTGGTTAGGGTGGTCAGACAGACACCTACTTCTTATTTTTTCCTTGAAATTTAAGTACTACTGCATTGAAATTTCAAATTTTCACCAAATAGATTTTTTTTCTAAAAATAAACCTAGTACTTAGAAACTACATTCAATTTGCTACAGATTGTATTCTTACATATTTTTTAAATAATATAGATAACTTATTCAAAATTTTATGTCAAGTTGCCTAACTCTGATTTTTCTAAATTTTTTGCCACTTAAGGGCTTATTTTTTCCATGATGATCCTACACATATCCACTAGAAAAACTTAAGTGACCATAATTTAAATTACCAAGTTTGGATGGGTCTTTGATGACAGTTCTGATTGCATACTATAGTTCCACTACTGACTATTGTGAGTGTTGGCAAACAATTTTGTTGCTATGCATCTGTTGTGTCTATCGTAGATACTATGTGCATTATGAGAGGAAACATTCTGTTTCTCTTCATTTGCACTACAACCATCACTTTCTTGTTTCCTCATTTCTCAAATATCTTAAATTTCCCATTCTCCATCAAGATTGTATAACCATTTTGGACCATTTTTCTATTTCTTAATAGGTTATGCTTTATGTCAGGGGCATAATAGTCATATCGAATATTATGCTTCTCACCATTCTTGGTTTGGATGCTAGTAACACCTCTTCCAATGATGAGAACCTTCTCATCATTTCCCATTTTGATTTTAATTTTTATATTGATTTCTATGGAGGAAAATATTTTTTTTTACCACTCATGTGATTGTTGCATCCACTGTCCAAGTACCAAACTTTATCATTGTTGTACTAAACAAGATTACAAAAAAAATATACATTGGACTACTTTTCACTTTCAGCCTTGTTCTCATTTGCTACATTGGAATTTTGGCCTCTGTGGTCATGTTGCTTCTTTCTACACTCACTAGCATAATTTCCATACTTGTGATAGTAATAACATTGGATGTTTCTCTTGTCATACCTCTGATTCAAATTGTTCTTCTTCTTCTTCTGGTTCTAGTTTGCTAACTATGAGTTGCTTAGCTCCTCTACATTGTCAGAACCTCCTCTTCTAGAATTGCTTCTTCCTTTTCCTCTTTGACCTTTACCTTTGTTGTTTCTTCCTCTTCTCCGACCTCTTATATTGATCTAAGCTTTGAATGCTTGCTCTAGGGAAGGAGCATATTTGTTCAATTGTTGCATATGGGTTTGTAGTGAACCCATCAACTCATCTATAGTCATCTTAGACAAATCCTTTCCATCTTAAATGATAATTACTATAGGATCAAACCTAGTAGGCAGAGTACTTGGGATTTTCTCAATAATCCTTTGTTCTTCCATTGTTTCTCCATTGATTCTCAACTGATTTCTCAACATTGAAACCTTAGTGTGAAAATCTTAAATAGATTGGCTATCCTTCATTTGTAAGGTCTCAAAATATCTTCTAAAGAGTTGCAACTTAGCTAACCTCAATTTATTAGTCCCCTTGTAACTATTTTGCAATATTTCCCAAGCTTTCTTTGAGTAATTTGCTGCTACAATACATGGGAAAATAGCCTCTATCAAGGTTGCCTCAATCAAACTGTGGGCTTTTGCATCTTTCATTATTACTTCATTCAACTATTTTTTTTGAGGATTTGAAAGGGTTGCATAGGTTTTTGGGTCTGTGATATCATTGAAACCATTTATTACCAACTCTCGTAGGTCATTGGCAACTAGGATTGTCCTCATTTTCTTAGTCCATATATCATAATTTTGTCCATCCAAGTTTGGTGGTTGTTTCCAACCTTTGCTCTCACATCCTACCATTTTTCTCAAACTTAAGAATACTTAATGCCTAGGTAACCTAGGGATTTACCCATAATTACAAATAGACTGATTGACTGCCCAAAAAAATTGATTTGATGCCACATGTTGACAAGTGTAACACCCCTCCGTTTTGAATATTTGGATCGGCCGTGTTTTCTTGGTAATGTTTGATTATGCTTATGATGTGACTATGAACTTAGTGATTATTTGATCATGAACTATTTGGTGATGCACATGTTATATCATGATGTGATGATTGTGTATGAACATGCTTGGACTTTGGAACTTGATTACTTGTGATCGTGATTGATTAAATGATGTGGAAGTTATACGTTGATGTGATGTTCTTTTACTCCGATGTTATCCTTATGGCATGATTTAGAATAACTTAGAAGATATCTAATTAAATGATGTTTATGCTATTGATCATATCATTGATGTTAGATGGTCAGTTAGAGATATTGTATTGGTGAAGGGGACGGATTGTATCACTTGCTTGCGAGTGCCCTACAATTCTGAGATTTCCTCTTCATGGTGTGTTTGATCATAACATACATATATATGTTGCACGTTCGACATGTTCTTTGTTGCAGGTTTGTAGGTACATGATATCGACTCCACCTAGTGTCACAGGTGTGAGCGTGTCCATTTACCAACGAAAATTGATTGGGAGATAGTAGCTAGATTTTCTGAACCAAGTTGTCACCCTAGTCATAGCGTGTTGTTGGGTTGTCGTCGGGGTTAGTTGTTTTAACTTGGTCAGTTTCCCCTTGAATGTTTATTTAATTTCAAGTTTAAAATTTATTAAATGACTTGCGTAGTTTAATTAATGATTAAATGTGTTTAATTGCAAGTTAAAAGTGATTAAATGGCTTTTGAAATTTATAAATGATGATTGTTTGTCTTATTGAGATGTTGGAAAATTAGTGATTAATTAATTAATTTAATTTAATTAATAAAATAATATAATTTTGAATTAGATTTATTTTATTGACTAATTAAATTAATCGGGATAAATTAAATCAATTTAGCCATGTTGGCATCATTAGATATTTGGGATTAAATCAAAAAAATTAGGAATATGTTTTATATTTTACTCCTAGAAATAAAGTTAAAAAAATAATGTTATTATGAATTGTTGAATTATATTTTGTTAAAAGAAATTTATTTGACCTTGGGGTTGTAAATAGATTTTTATTTTAAAAAGGATATTATGCAAATTACACTTGGAAATAGAAATTGTTTTATGATTTTGCAAAAAAAATGAAATATCTTCATTTAGCAATAAGTTTGGTGGGTGAGTCCATTTTAGGGCTTTGACAAATTTGGAAAAAGGGCTTGCATAAGGAAATTAGGATTTTTTTATTTAATGGGGAATTTTTGGAAAATGGAGGATGGAAATTGGAGAGCAAAAGAAATTCTTGTTTTGGATTTTGGTGGAGAGCTTGGAGGTGGCTAAAATTGTGGAGTTGGAGGAGGGCTTGGAATTCTCCATTGTTGAAAGCTTCCAAATTTGGAGAAAACACAAGGTTCCATCATTTCTTCCTTCTACTTCTTGTTTCATTTTGAATGGAATTTAAATGATTGAAAATATAGTTTTGATTCAATGGAATCCATGGAAATGCTTTCAAAATTGCAAACTTGTAGTTAGATTGGGAAATGGAAACCAAACAAGAAATTTACACCATGGAATAGAATGGAAATCAAAGAAAACTCCATTTTAGAACTAGATTTTGAAACCCCTTTATTGTTTTAGAAAATAATTTCTATTCTTGCAAAGGATTTGGATTATTTTCACAATTTGGGTATGAAATTAAAATCTGGGTATATATTTGTTATATTTGAAAATTTTAGATTTTGGGTAAAACCCATAAAATTTTTATATTTTTGTTTTAAAAAAAAAAGCAGGAATAAAATATTAATATTTTTTTTATTTGCAGTGAGGTGGGAGGCCAAACCCCACCCCACCACTGCCGCCACCACCCAGCAGGGAGGTAGCACTGTGTGCAAGCACACAACCACTGCTGCCCTGCAGGGAGGTGGGCACTATGTGCTTCACACACAAGCTCCGCTGCTCGACAGGGAGGTGGACACTATGCACCCAATGCACAGGCTCCACCGCTCGGCCAGGAGGCGGGCACCGTGTGTTGAACACACAGGCTCCGCTGCCATGGGCGGCTAGGGCCTATGTGCCCAGGGCTTCGGCCCTTTCTCTGTATTTAAAATTTTTGAAATTTCTTTTAATTTTAATCTAACTTTTATATATATACTATTTATATTATATTTAATATATTATATATAATATTGTATATTGTATATTATATAAAATATAATATATTTAATATATATTAAATTAAAGCAATTTTAGCATAAGTTCAAAATATATTTTATGTTAATCATGAGGATTTTAAATATGAATTAATTGGAAAAAATATATATTATTTGATATATTTCATTTAATGGGAGTTTAAATTTAAAGTTATATAATTTATTCATATGCAAATAAAATATTATTTTATTTGGTATATTTAAATAGTGTTAAATGTTAAAATGGAACTTCTAAACGATCATGTGATTATTATGATTGCGGAAATTGATATTTAAATATATAGTCATAAATTTCAAAGAAGTGATTTTAAGCTATTATTTAAATGTATATTAAAGACATATCTTGTTTATGTAAAATAATAAAGAATAAAATATGATTAATTGAAATATATGAAAATATAATTTATTTAAGAAGTTGACTTTGATCATCAAAGTTGAAGCAACGAAACTCCTCTAATTAATCGAATTTATTCAATTATGAGTTGAACGGGAAATCTGGGAATTTGAAATGATATTTGAAATATCTGAAATTGGACTTAATCTGAAGTGTTTACCGCATTGGTATTGAGGAAACAAAAATTGATGTTTGACCTTACGTTTTATATAAAATATTGACTTTGATTTATTTATTTATTCTATGATGAAATATGGATTAAATGTTTTAACTTAAAGGTCCTTGATTAAAATATTTTATTCTCGAAGACAATAGTGAAACTTAGAAATAAAGATTAATATATTTAATCTAGATGTCTATTTATCAAAACGATTTAAGTATGGAAAACAATTGAGAAACTTAGAGATAATGAATGACTTAGATCAATCAGGTGGTTCTAATCATTAATTATGGAACATAATTGAGGAGCTTAGGATTGTCAATTGATTTATTTTAATTCAAAGGACTTTAATTGTCAAATGTTGATTTATTGATAATTTGACTTGGATTAATTATAGACTGATCAAGTAGAGTTGTATTATTGGATTAAATTCTTTAATGATGGCAAGAGGATTTATGTATATACTATTTAGTATAATTGATTAGAATATATTGTGTTCAAGTAGAGATAAGACTTAGTTGGATTATTTAATATCGAGTTGAAATTGAAGACTGACTTGTTGATCTAAGTGCTATCTATTAAGATGTTCTAATTATAGAATACAATGGTGAAACTTAAAGAAAGGAGGGACTTAATATTTAATTGAAATTTTTTGTTAATCAAGCAATTTATTTGCAGTATATGATTGTGAGGCATAGAGTGATTGATTGGTTTAATTCTAGTTCGATGCTATAATTATTTAAATCTCTTGATTTTGGAATATGGTTGTGAAATTTAGAGTATGAGATTTGTTCTTTGAATATTTCTATGTTGTGAAGAAATGAGTTTATTAATTGGATAAATACAAGTGATGGAAGTTGTCTTTGATTGGATTTAGGAAATCTGAACATTAGCTTACTTAACTATCTAGAATGCTTGTAGTGTTATAATGTTCGTCCTCAATGTGGGGAGAATAGAGTCAATGTGGAAGTCTTCCAGATAGGAGTTCCTATATGGGTATGGGATGGAGTGGTATTTTGTATTTTTTTTCCTCCAGTGTATGGAGTGGTTTATGTGACCTTGTCTACCTCTAGCATTGGAGAGGGTCTTAGCCTTGTGGGTTCCAGTGTTGGAGTGAATTCTTGATTTGTGCATCCTTGGGAATAGGAGAGGGTAATATGATTTGTGCCTCCTTTGAAAGGAGTGGGGTTTTGTAATTGGTTTCCTCCTTTGTTTGGGAGTGGGTTTGTACTTTTATTTCCTCGAGTGTTGGAGAGGGTTTTAACCTTGTTTTCCTCCAGTGTTTGGAGTGATTTTCCTTGTTTTGTTACCTCCTTGGATTGGAGAGGTCGTGCTATCTGGTCACCTATTGTGGTTATAACCATGTGTGTTGTCTTAGGAGAGTGGCTTGCAATGGGCGTCGACACACAAAGTGGTGCCAGGATAACCCTTTGCAAGTTGGTTAATTCAGTGATAACTAAATTAAACTTTTAGAAGCTTAGGTTGCATCAAACATTAAACAAGATAATTTGTGCCTCGCTCATGGGCCCAAGGGCTAGTTCAAGACTTGGGATGAGACGAGAGGGCCTGGAATGGCAAGATCATCTATCTCATCTTCATGAGAGATATTTGGTTCCGCATGAGTAAGCATTGGTGCCGGTTCAGTTGAGGCTACCAGGATAACCCATGGAGTGGGGATCGGGGCCTAGGAAGATTCCTAGAGGATATCCCTTGGCGAGCTATGCGATGACACTCTTCCTAAGTCAGTAGTTTGTATTTGATATTTGTGACACTCTTGATCTATTCTATGTCTGGAAGCAATGTAACCTTTGTCAATGTTGTTTGTGATACCTAGAGTTGTACGTATGACCGTTCAGTCATGCGATGAGGTCTTGTATTTATTTTGTATCAGTTTGTGTGGCCCATGTCTAGTGGTAGATGGTCTTGTGTAGGAATTCTTGGTTACTATCTCCTAGCATGGAGGGAGTGGAACCTTTTGGATTCCACGTGGTCGAGTGGCATGCTTCATAAATCTGTTTGTTCTTCTTCTTGTTCGTGTGTTCGTGATTTCCAGTTGGAGAGCTTGGGGGAATCAGTTTCTTCTCATGCCTTGTTCTCTCAGTTCTTATTGTATTTAATTACCTTTCAGTTGTTATCAAGGTGGAATTTGTAATATGTAATCATTTTGTTGGAATTACCTCATTCGGCGAATGAGTGTTGTAATCTTATTGTTTAAATATTGTTAATTGGAAATCTTTTGGTATTTCTTATCCTTCGTTGTAAGTTATCTTGTATAGAATGTATGTTGTCTCATTTCCTTAAGTGATTAATGTTTTGGTTTCAGTGGATGTTAATTATTGTTTGGGTTTTTAAGTAATCTTTGTCTCATGGCCTTAGAGGTTGTTGGCAATATGTATTCAGCTTACATGTTATTTGTACTTAAACAAAAAAAAATTGGTACATTTAAGTAATGAATTGCAACTTCCTCTAGGGTTGCATGGCGGGGCATTACAACAAGTATGGATGCAACAACATAGTCAAAGTTGTTACTAGACGATGGAAAATACAGACAATAAGAAAAAAAATAGAATGCACAAAGACACCATTACAAAATATATGATAGATAGAAATTAACTTTTCATATATTCCTTGTTTGCTTCAAAATATTACAAAATACAAAGGACATGCTCTATTTTACTTGAATAGAATAAAACTTAGAATATTTGGACATATGTCTAACATAAATGGTACTACACTCACACCTAAAACTAAAAATGGCTGCAATCTTGTAGTTGGAGTTGTCACTGCATTACATTTGATAAATATTCTTTCTACACTACTACTGTCTTAACAAACATTCCCTTCTTTTGAATATTCCTTCTATTGCTATAGGGTCTCCACACAAAAAAAAAAAAACTAACTTCAATAAAACCAATGAATACATTCCTTCATTTTATCTTTACTTGTTTCAGCTCATGAGAATGAGTGCTCAATTTCAAAATTCAAACTTACCTACTACATTTAATGTTGGCAGGTAGCAGGTCAACTGGCTATAGGTATACATTTTGGGAAAGTAGAAGAAATCACCAAAAATGACAAGGGAACGTTGCAAGTTACATATGTCAAGGGAGAAAGTCTGCTGCCAATAGATTAATTAAATATTCCAACAAGTTGATATGGCTGAAAATTTTTCCTCACTTCATCAAATAGCTCATAGAGATAGAATGGTGACCATGTAGAAATGGTTGAAAATTGGGGTTTTAAAGGGAAGTGTCATGTTATTGTCATTACAAATAAATTTATTGCTTAATAATCATGTTAAATGTTGGATAATATTGTGTACTTTTTCATTCTTCACGTGATTTGAATGAAAAATGTGGAGAGATCAAACACACCTTTTTTTTTCTCATTAAATTTCTTGGATGTCCAATATAGATATTGAATGTCACTAGCCATTGCATACTATTGTAGAGCTATCTTAAAGAACTCACGAGATAAATTACACTCACCAAGACCAAGAAGAGTGCCCCCTTATGACATAAGGATTTGAGGTGTTGAGAATTCATATCTAATGCTTTATTGCAATTCTCCATAGCCATGATAAATATTTAAACATCAATTTAACTTCTACAAAATTAGAGTATGAATACAAAAGGGCATCCTTACATCTTAGAAAATGTTTGAAGAGCTTGTGTAATGACTAGAACAAATTTTTAGCTAAAAAAGAATTATGTTTGTGCAACCTTGGGAATGTGTGTTGGATCACTTGTTGGATTAGTAGTCATATTATCGGGTTTCTTTGTGATGTAAAAGCAATGCCAACCTGTTTCATGTCTGGATATCCAATAGAGGAGATCAGAAACAACAATTACCTTGCCACCATTGTCAGAGCTGACTTATGTCCTTATAGAATAGATTATTCTATTAGTAGAACCACCTACCAATTCTCTAATGGACTCAATATTTCAATTTTTATAAGAATTAATATATTAATAAGCTGAAGTACAAAATATTATAGCACAATTTATATATTTTCTCAATAAAAAAGATTCAATATTTTTATTCACTATGGATTGAATTTACTATCATATGATTTGTAGGCATGAAGCTAGGGGAAGAATCTATCCTAGCATATTTAAGTCCTTTACTTAATGGAGATGTATTGTTTAGGGATGCTATTTTTTCTTTTCTAAGCATTAGGATTGTAAATGAAATTGGAGTGCAGTTCATGTGAATATTTTTTATTATGTTCTATTGAGTCAAATTTATTCTACTTCTACTAGAGACAATGAACCAAAATTACCACTGTTTGTAGGAATATATCATCAAGATGCCACAATAAATACAATATTTTGTTCAATAATAAAAAAGAAAATTCTTGACTACAATCTTGGTGCCTTTGAGGTAAAGCCTGCACACATTTGTAGTCCTCCAAATTGAAAGTGGGATGTTATATATGTAAATTTGAACACAATTTGCACATTCAACATCAATCATGCAAAAACTAATGAATAAAAAAAATGAAAATGCAATAGTCTAAATGATTTCAATCATCTTGCATCCCATTTCCAATAGTCTATACCATGTATGTGTGAAGCTAGCTAGTTCACTTAACATATGGAATTCCTTTGGAATAATTAAATGGTTGTTATTTAATTGTTTGGGTATTATTATAAGCATGGTGGTATGTTTCTTGATTACTCATTTTATCAAGGTTATAATTGTTAAAGGTGCAATAAATCAGTGATGATGCTAAGACTAAGTTTCTAGCAACTTTGGCTGAATAGAGACCCCTCGATTATAATTACTTCAAAATATTTCATCCTAAAACTTATAATTTTTATACTGTTGGTTCGGCCATGGTGAATATTGGTGGGGGTCTTAGTTGGTGTCCCCTTCAAGAAATTTGTCCTATTTGTCAGGAATAATTGGTAAAACCTTAAATCCAACTACTAGTTCCTCGGGGTCAAAATCTAAAGTAGTCGATTCTATGTCTTGGGATGGTGGTACGAAAATCCTTCATCTTCTAGGCAGTTCTTCTTCTAGGAAATGGAATCAAAATTCATATGCTGAAAAACTAGTGGGAAAAGGGTTCATTTCTAAAATGACTCTTTTCTTCACCTTAGAGTCCAAGGAGTGTTGTTCTGTGGTAGGATTAGAGTTGTTCATTTTGGATGAAATTATGGACGAATCTATTCTAAATCCCCAAATTCCTTTGTTAAGAGGTTTCTATCCTTTAGACCTAACATAGACCAAGTACATAAATGGATGAACTTTGTTTAGACCATTAAAGGATATTTTTTTGTTAGTTCCATGTTGAATGGTGTATTCATTTTAGCTTTAACAATCAAGAAGATTTAATTTATGTTATGACCGATGAACCTTGGGATTATGATAAGAACTTTAAAAATTGTTTGGCTTTGTGTAAATGGAAGCTTGGTTTGGACCCATCTGCCGATCTGGGTTCTATTGCTCCAACTTGGGTTAGACTCCCTAGTTTACTTCTTGATTTTTGGAACCAAAAGGTGTTTCAAGGAACAACAAGCTCTTTTGGCAGTCTTCTTATGATGGAAAAAGTAACTTCCCAAAAGTCTATGCTAGTCTTTGCTAGGATCTGTGTGAATATTGATGTTAATAGAGTCATTTCTTCTTCTATCACTCTGAAATATAAGTTTGGCTCTTGGTCTCAAGTCTTGGAATATGAGAATGCTAGGTTGTTATTCATCTTTTTGTGAATTTTTGGCATATTATTAATGCTTGTGAGAAACAACCTATTAAGAAAGATAAATCAATTGTTTTTTTTGCTTCCCTTATGGACCAAGTAAGCCCAATAAAGACCCTAAATGTGGGTTAGGCTCCTTTGAAATATAACATGCCCTAACTTTCTATTTTGCTTGATAAGTTGAAAGAGGGGAAATGTTTAAAGGGAGAAGATCTTCCTATAAAAGATGTTGTCTTCCCCCCTCTAACCTCAAGTTTAGGAGACTATAAGATTGGTGCAACAAAGAATGGGGTTTCCCCTCCTAACCCATAAAACTTGGATTTGGACAAGGGTTTAAACTTGTGTGTTTCCTTGATTAGATAGGACCCTACTCTTCAAGATGCTCTACAAATGAAAATGAAAGAATCACTAGCAATTTTGGGATTCACTAAGATAGCTCCTTCCTCACCCTTAAATAAAGAATATTTAGACAATCCTTGGACTCAAGTAAGTGGAAAATCCAAGAAAAAGAAGAAAACGGATGTGGGGAATGATTCAAAAGTTGGTAGAGAAATCAATAAGGAAGTTAGAATGTAAGAAGAAACTAGAGATATTTCCTCTAGGAAACAAATGACCCTTTATGGTCTCTCTATTGCAATGATTTTTTTAGTGGCTAATATTCACCAATTGGCTAACAGTTGAAATTTGGGAATTCAAAATTAGCTAATAGTTTGAGCTACAACTGTAGGAGTTTATGGTGAAATCCTCAAACACCCCAGAATCACCTGCAACACCAAATAACCTCCACAAGAAATAGAGAGAATAAAAAATGGAAGATGCTATTCCACCAAACAATAATTACAATATGATACAATATGCAATGTTACTACAATACAATGCTATGAAAAATATGCTAGAAATTCCTTGCTTAGAAAGGCAAGGTTGAGAGATAAGATAAGACAAGATCATGACAAGTTTCTTAGCCTTATCACATGAAACAACTAACTCATAACTACCTAGGATGATGTGAAGTCTATATAAGACAACTAAGACTTCTAGAAGAATTCTTATATCCTAAGTAAAATTAACATGTGAACTAAGTCTCCTAAGTCCCTAGTAAAGGAATTAACTAGGCACAAGACTTATTCACACCAAAACCCCCCCTTAAGTGCAACTTAGGGAGGAAAAAATCAATGAAAATATGCAAAAGATGGGTCCCAACAATAAGGCCTAATGAGGTACCCATGTACAAAAAAAAAATCTCACAAACGAAGAAAAGGAGAAAAATTGTATGGGCTAAAACTCCTCTAAAAAAGAGAGAAAAAGAACAAGAACATGAAGAAAATTAGTGAAGCAAGAAGAAGCTACAAACAACTATTGAAATATGGCTGCTATAGTGTTGAAACTGAAGAACCTCCTCTAGAAATAGGACAATTAGGATCAAGAAGACAACAATTTGCATGAGTACCCTCAATGACACTACTTTAACAATGATCAAATGGAAACAAAGGAAAAACATCTATCAATTAAAAATACAGATGGGACATGAATCTATATGAGTGACCCCAATGACACTAATCAACCAATGTAGGTTGAAAATATAACTACTAATAGTCTAAAGAACATTGATCAATTGGGGATAAAGGGTTTCCTCCACAAAACATGAATGCAAGAGTGCCTATATGGTAAATGCTCCATCTCACCAAAATGCATGGGTAACCAGTCACTGCATCTTCCTAGTACATAGAAACAAATAGTACATACATAGTGGTAGGGCTCTACCTAAAATTTAAAAAAAATTATTATTCGGCATCACCTTTTCATGTTTTTGAGATTCTATGCCCATGAGTAGGGTTTAGGGTTTAGGATGAAAACCTCTATTTTCAAAATGTTGCAATCATATGCCTTGAAGGTTCTATTTTTGCATTGACCTATCATGCCTAGTTGTTAGTCTTTTAAATTGTAACTTGTTCCATTCAAAATGTTTTCTTTACCGAACCCTTTGTTTAAGTTTGTCAGTCATCATGCTCTTGTCTATCATTTAATAATGCCTAAGTTAGATTGAAATATTTCATGTTGAAAGACTTACATCCTTAGTCTTTAATCTTGAGGGTCAAGTCTCGTTGGCCTAGTCATGGCCCCATTTTTAGGACTAATGTTATTTTTTTGTGCATAATTTACCACCATTATATCACAAGATCTAATCCTAGCCATTCCCCACCAGCCCATTGGGATTAAAATAATGGCTTAGTAAAATTTATGGGGTCAGCGGGCTATTGATGTGTGTATTGCCCTACCAGTAGGTCTTAATCTTCAGTGTGGAGCCTGTTGTTCTAAAGCTTTGAGATCAACAAATGGGATATAATGGTGAGATTAAATCTCAGCCATTCCCTACTCACCCCATGAGATTAAAATAAGGCTTTAATGAAAGTAACAGGGTCAATGGTTTATTGCCATGTGGATTCCAGTATTGTTTGGAATGAGAAAGGTGGGGCTCAAGGACTGGATGATTTGCTATCCAATTAGCAAGCTAATGTTGGCCAATGGATTAGTGCATGATGATGACATGAATTCAAACTTGGTTGACTTGATCTCATTCATTAGAAAGGCCATCTCACCCAAGGATCGATGGTGGAGATTCAAAATTGAAAGTACAACCATGGTAGTCATTCTTGCTTTGCGAGAGCAAGCAGTAATGGTAGAAATGACCTCCAAATCTACCCACCTTCGCTCAAGCTAGACATAAATGATTAATTCTTGCATAATTGAGAGTTACAAATAAATCTAGAGTGCACTAGAGACTAAAAGGAGTATCTACATAGTTCCTATGATTAAAAGTCGTAAGTTAATGAAATGCAAATTTATCTATTTTATTCAAACTACCTAGGATTAGGGTTAAAATTCACTGTGCTTTCAGTTCAATTGGTTTTATGCTTTGTTTTAATTATTTATTTGAGGTTTGAATTTTCTTTAAAAATCACAATTTTATCAAACCTTTTGAATTATGCACCTTTGAGCCGAGCCCTAGGTTTTGAATTGAGAAGTTAAGTGTTGAACTCATTTCTTCCAAAACCCTAAGTTTATCTGAAATAATTTTGTTATCAATGGTGCCCAAAGCACAAACCATTAGCCCTACAACCTCAACCATACCACTATCCTAGGATATAGTTGACCAATTAAAACCCTCCACAAACAAGAAGGCTAAATGAAAAGTTATATTCTATGCTCATAGAATTACAGATAATTTAATGGATAAAAAATGCTTCATTAAGGATGCAAAAGTACCCTATGCAAGATGGCAATTCTTCCAACACTGGTTTAGGAATAAAAATCTAGGGGGTTCTTGTCTATAACCCTTGGAGACTAGACATGGGAAAGTTGGTAGTTCCCAATGTGTATATGGATGTAGATTTGTTGAAGGACATTGGTACAACATATGACCCAATTACCAAGATGGTCAAAACATTTCATGGCCAAGAAATGTTGAGGATAACAAGAGAAGAGATTGCAGATATTTTACAACTACATGAGTAGATCAAATATATGATTCCTCTTGACATGGATATTTTTAGAAAGGAGTATGATAATACTAAGGTGCTACTCAAAACATTAATGTTGATTATGCACACCACTTACACTAGAACTTGGAATAATAGAAAGAAAATAAATATTGGTAGGGATGAACTTGAACCCTTCCCCACAAAATATTTTGCTAATTATTTGAAGAAGAATGTGTATTCTTTGTGCCAAATCAATGGTTTCACTCCACCTAACACCCTTATGAAGGAATATTATTACATGGCATGCCATCTACAACACTCAACCTTCAATGTAGTCTACGACTATGCCACATATTTGTCAAAACACATTCAAAAGGGTTTGGTTGATCTAAAAAGTGGAAATAATTTGGTACATTTCTGGTGGTACTCTTTGTTGATGCATATGTTTTTGCATAAAGGTGAGAATAATTTTGAGAAACACATGAAACTAAAGAAGAGGGAAGATGATATTGATCTTCCTGTCTAGTGCTAGACCAAAATTCTAGATAAGGATGATCATAAATTTGACTATGGTTTTCCATGATTCCTTTGCTTAAAAATTGAGAAGATTCCTAGTGTGTGATCCACTTTGTATCCCCAAGGAAATCCATGACTTCTTGAGGCCCATGGAAAAGATAACAGATTTGAATTTTAGTTACAATTGGGGAGACATAATTCCATATCCCCACATGACAATTTTATTAATTGTGGGAGTCTTTAGGGAAGAGTGTGTGGTTATGGATAAAGGAAAATTAGTGGTAGTTGATGAGGATCCCAATGAGGTGTTGGAGGAGATACCTACCTACCAACCATCAAAGAGATAATGATTTACTCTAGGAAGAAGGAGACAATGAAGAAGCAAAAAAATTGTGAACCCCTGCTATATTAGAGGTGTCAAGGGTAAGTTCTCATGTGAGGTTAGTGCCATCACTTCCAAGAGGTTCCTATTCTACTATTATTGATATAGATTCACCCCCAAGAGGTCCCCCTCCATCAAACCAACCACCTATGAAGAAACAAAAGGTTGAGGTGGAAAAGGTAGTTGACTATCTAGACACAGAGGAGAATGATATTTTCATTACTCCTAAAGAAATGCAGCAAGAAATTCCTTCTCCCATTAGGGATGTTCCCTCAAGTCTAGGAGGAGATGGTATTAGAATTGGAAAGTTTGATCTTAGAGATTTGAATAGTGCAGATGATTTGAGGTAAGAAGCATCATGTAAAGCATTCATGGAAGATGATTCTTTCATTGAAACAAGAGAATTTAGAGATTTTATGTGGAGAGAAAGAGCCTCAGAGTATGTAGAGAGGGTTGCTAATGAGAGAACTTTACATCTCAAACTACCTAAAAGCACTATCCAAGCCAATGTAAGGAGGGAAATGAAGAAATAATTTCAAAATATGACAGATAAAGAGGGCACAACCCTTGTACAAAAAAGTGGTGTGCTATTTATACCCGAGTGGTACATTGTTGATGCAATGGTATTGGATACCATTATGAGGTATGAAAGGCCCCTATTTCAAACTGAGGAGGAGGCTAAATTCACTCTTCAATGATCAAAATTTAGTGAAGAATGGGATGCGTTAGCTATTTGGTCATTGTCCTTGGTATCCAGGAAGCCACTGATTGTAGAACCAAGTGATTTTAGCGAGAAACTAGTTATAAAGAGAGTGCTAGACACCCCATCATTGGAGGTAGCCAGCATGTCAATAAATATTGCCAAGTTCACAAAAGCAATAGTGGAGAACCTCACCACTGAAAGAGACATGTATAGAAGCAAATATAATTAACTTGTGGACCAATATAATTAGTCAGCAAAGAGTTTTTGAATTCGAAATTGAGGTAGCATTGCAGAAGAAACAACTAGAAACATTGAGAAATCAAGGTCTAACCAGTTCAAGTCACACCACACCTACCCCTCCTCCACTAGGGAAACATTTAGCAATAGTGCCTTATAATATGGGTGAAGAGCCACTCACATCTAAAGAGCCAAACACATCAAGTGTAGTTCCATCTAATGAGCCTATGAGGGGGGAATTATTTTGAAAGATTGAGGTATACAAGAAATTGTTTGAAAAATGTAGGACATAATGTACAAGAACAATTCCAAGATTGTTCATATTGTTCTGAAGCATCTGAATAAAAAGATTCAAGGTAAATTGAATAGTTTTAATGCAAACTATTCTTTGATGCTGTGAACGATAAGGTTATCTAAGAGGGATAAGGAATTTTCTAATCCAATTCTAGACAAATGGATTCCTAGGGCTAAGAATTTGAGATTTATGGCAACGAGAGTTAAGTAGCTAGAGGATAGATATCCAAGGGTGCTCCCAACTTATAAATTTTTTAGTGGGTCTAATGAACAAAAGTTTCAAGGGTATGTTGCCCCTTTAGAATAGAGAATAAAAGAATTGAAGGCTAATTATGATGAAGCATATTTGAAATTATTTTATGATATTCAACATACTCGTGATGAGGTAAAACCCCTACAAATGTGGAAGGACCAGGTAGACGCTACAATGTGGAAGGACCAGGTTGACATTGATATAATGAAAGATGCCTTGGATAAATTGTCTTTCATTATCATCTTTCCTAAGGATTTTAATAAGGAATCCAATTCAAAAATGAAAATGTACTCTCCATATAGGAAAATGGATGAAATAATTGATTTCAATTGGCCATCTGATACTAAATATGAGCATTGGAAGAGAGTATTTATTGATCAATTGGATTTGTGAATACATGGATGGAGAATACATATACTTGGTCAAGTATAGTACAAGTCTGGCCTCAAAAATTACAATGCATAAACATATATTTCTCCTGATTCAAGATATAACAAATAAATGTTGATTAGTGATGACTTGGATTGATGTTGATGTTGATTTGGACGTTGGTTCACCTTTTTCACCTTTATGCAATCTTTTTCATTTTTCTCAATAGAATGAAGTTGCTACAATGGTAAGAAGGTTACTCCTTTCCAATAAAGTTCCTCTTGGAAGGTGGTTCTATTATCTTCAGTGAATGGATATTCTTATCTGATGTTTGTTCCCTCCAATTGAAAAGTAAATATAACTAAATAAGGAATATGTGTTGTAGTGGTCCAATTCGAATGTGATATGTGTAATTTTGGTCCAAAGCTTATTTTTCTCCCTTGTTCTCATAAAATGGAATTCATAGCCATTAGTACAAGTATCTTGTTGAATTTTGGATTTGAATTATGTAAATTGTAAACATATAGAGAACATGTTTGAAGTTTGTATCTTAAGTTTTGAGTCTAGTGAGTGAATTTTGTTAATTGTATAGTTTTTGAACATACCTAAACAATAATGAAAATCCTTAGAGTTTATTATCTCTCCATCTATGCATTATATTTGAATTATTAATGAAAATATGATCAAGTAACATTTCATCAATCTTCATTGTTATTATGCTTTGATGTATGTTCTATTTTAGGTTCTAATTCAATGGATCAGTTAAAATGCTTAATGTAAATCATGAATTTCTATACTTGTGTAGTGGATTTGATAAGTAGTGGTAGATTCTAAGCATTAATTTGTGAATTGTAAGGAAATATGACATAGATCATGGATGTTTAGGACTAAATTCACCTTATAGTTTAGTTTTTTTTGTTTTGACTCCTAGCCTAGAGATATGGCATTGATCTTATGTCTTGTATGCATTTCCCATGGTCTTGGTTATCCAATTTTAGAAAAATATTCATAAATACTTTATAATCGATCTACCTTTCATTGTGGTTGGTGTTTCATGATATTCTCAGCTTTAGGTGTTAAATTCTCTTAAGGAATTGCTAATTTCTTGAAGGATTTCATCTATTTAGCCTCTGATGAGAATTTATCTGCTTTGTTATACAATGTGTGAGATAATTGTCTAGGAAATTTATCTAATATACATTGTGGGATTACCATCCTGGGTCTTGTAGAGCCTGAAGTGTAGTTGAAGAAGCATTATTGCTTTATCTCATTCATTGACCAACCATCTCTCAAGTATTCTAGAATTGAGTTTGGCAAGCTCACAAGTACTTGGTGAGATCTGATTGGTTCTTTAAAAACAACCAATAGATATGCGACTCTACTAGGGACATAATCTTTACAAATATTTATTCTCTAGAGTGCCTTATCAAAGATCACTATAATATATGGTGATGTTTACCTATAGAGTCAGTTTATTTGAAGTTTCTACTAAATATTGCTCAAGCCTTTGCTAAGTGTCACACCAAACTTTATGCTAAGTTTTCAGCCATTTTTTGTTATAAGGCTTGTGCTAAAAATTCATTTAAAAGTGTTTCTAATTTTTCAAAGTTTTTCTATGTTTCCAAGGATCTTGTGAAATTTGCATAAATTGTAACATAATTGCTACAAATTTGTCCCAAGCGATTTGGGTGGAGACTCTAAAATATCTACACTACTGTGTTCTGATATTTGAAAATATGAAATAAGTAAAGAACAAGAATAGAAAGAAATTTAAAAAGTTGAAAAAGGTGAAGAAAATTCAAAGACAAATACAAGGAACTCAAGGCCACATGAAGAAGCATCCAGAACAGAGACTGGAAGGAGAACTATCCAAGCATAATTGATCTGCAATTATCAATTTTCAAATTCACTTGTAAATTAATTCAAATTACAACATTGTCCTGATCCAACAGAATTGTGTGGTTACAAATATTAACCATTGAAATTATGGAAACTAGAATTCACTTGTTCTTTATCCAAATCAATGAAACATAAAATAATCACTTAGATTTCATAATTAAAAAAACTCAATGACTAAAAATATAGATGAGAATGATAATCATAAGAGAAGACTAAAGAGATCACGCTTCATAATGGAGTTCACTCAATTTGAGCTACATCTACGGGTCTGCTTATCAATGTTGGACCACTTTATTAATGACATCAAGCTTTAACATGTCTTTGTACATCATCCTATCTTTGAAATCCTACACAAAATTCCTCACAATCTCTCTCACTATTACAACTTTTGGTGTATAATATCACCTTCTAATTCTTCTCCTCCAAAATTTCCACCTTCCTTCACAAAGCATAAAAACTCTATCACATCACCAAGATGATTTTCAAACACCTACACCTCCTTTTGTATATACAAAATTACCCACAATGGGTTTAATCACCATAAATAAAAAATAACCCCCTTCATAACAAAAATACCCCCTCAAAAGCAATTTCCATTAAAAACCAAATTCCTTTGTTTTAAGCCCCCCTAACTTCTTTTAACCTCAGGCTATATTGGTTTTGTTGGGTTTTGTCTTATTGAGGTTATTTTATATTAACTAATATCCATTAATTGGTTAATTAGTTCAAAATTTGGTTTAAGATAGTGTTTAAAACAAACACCTCCTACTCATATACATGAAATGGTTAGCAGTGCAACGGTAAGCCACCCTTTTGGGTGGTGGATGGTCGAGCGTTTGACCCCTACTAGCCATTCTTATTTTTCCAAACCTAAAGTGGTTATATGGTAAAACTAACCCATCACATAATAGAGTAAAGGAATTCCCAATGGGCACAATGGTGGGGACACATACTAGCTATGTGGGGGTTGTGGGTTTGACCCCCCACAATTCATTTTGGTGAATAAAAAAATTCATTCAAATTGTCGAACATTGGAGGAGATGGATGGTGCCACATGGTGCTCTATCATAGGGCCACATGGCACAATATGATTTGCTAGAATTTACACATCATCTACCATGCAGTCAAAGACTGCTGACTAGACTGTTGACTCAATGTATGACTACCATGTGTCACTCATTGATTGGTGTATGGCTACCACGTGTCACTTGTTGATTGGTCAACATCATCATCCATACAGTACTGTCTACCTAGTCAGCTTGCTAACATCTTGCTGATGTCGTCACCTATACCATCAGTCAACTAAGTCAACTGGGAACTTTGACCAATTATATCTTGCAAGTATGAGCTCCATTTTCATCAAAATGAGTGGCATCAGAATTGTCTTAATGAGCGCTTTGATGTGATTTTGTTTTCAAACATTTTGGAAATGATCATTTTTTTCCTTTTTGATGGCCTCTGGTACCCGGTTTGACTTGAACTTTGACCAATCATAACTCTTGCATAGGATCTCCTTTTGACATAGTTCAAGTTGCACCTGCATTGTGTCTATAAGCTTTTCAATTTGAGACCACTTTTGTCTAATTTTGGGACTGCAAATGTTTTGAGGTTTTCTAGATCCACCTGGATCATTCCTCCCCATTGAGAAGCTTTTGGACCTCCAAAAGTTTTGTTTTATGTAAAGTTTAAGCTAGGGCATTGTTGCCCCACTTGCCGAGTATCATCTATCCTTTCAACTAAAATTTTGAAGATCTAACCTATCACAAAAACAAAGAAGTATGAGATAGCTTTTTCGATACAATCAATTGCATGTTCATCAATATTCACTGTCACATTCATCATCCACATATAAATAACAATAATAACAACAAGAAATAGTGTTGAATACACTGATGTGAAGGAAATAGTATCAACATTCTGAATCTCCTAAACAAGAACATTATTAAAAAATGAAACATTCAAATCCTCTTTTACCACCTCTAGATGAAGGTCTGACTCTACTTGCATTTTATCCTCACATTGTACTATCTATGACACCTTATCATGATTAGAATCACCATTCTTAGTACCACTAGTTGTTATAGACATAAGGGTTAAAGTATTGCTTGCATTTAAAATCATCTTTAAATGCTCTGTGTTTACAATAGATTTGTCATTCTTCATGTGATGAGCTCTAACACTGAATTCAATTCCATCCTTAAAAAAATATACCTATTATGTTCCCTATAGAAGATGGATTTTTTGTCATATAAATAAGGGCTACCTAAGACCATCCCACTAATGTCAAGTAGAATAACATCTAACTCTACCTCATCAACAAACTTGGATGTGATTGCAAATTGGATTTTACATGTATTCAAGGATTAGCATGCACCCAACCCAATGGATATGGTTTAGTTTGAGGAGTTGTTTTTAATCCCAATTGCTTAACAACTTGTTCAGAGATAAGATTAACTTGTGACCCACTGTCTATTAATGTATCAATCTTAGTTTGTTTTGAGATATCCCTTAAATAAAATAGGTCATTCCTTTTACTTTCAATAGGTACTTCATTATAGCTTACAGAAGAAGCATAAGTACTAAAAATAGGAGTATTACCTTTGATACTTGGGTAAACCCACAAAAGTGGTTTACAATTCGAGTGAGGAAGGAAAACTCACAAAAAATGACCCCATGGAAAAAAAATTGATTTAAGGGGTTCATACGAACCTACTAGTTCGAGCAAAGCCCTAGGGGTTCATTCGAACATCCTTATCCCTCATTCTCCCCATTAGATAGAGAAAAATCTAAATTTTTTCACTTCAGAGCTCTGGTTGAAGAAAAAAATGGTGGAGACTTCACAAACCCAACTAGAATTAGGTAGTCCCTGGAACGAGCTATCCAACGAATATAATTTTAATATGTTTTAGTTTTATTATGTATTTTTTTTTTAGTTTTATTAAACATAACTTTTTCACCGAAAATCAAGCTCTCTATTCTACACATGTGGAAAAATAGCATATTATCAAAAAAAAAATTAAAAAATATGAGTGCACCAGATATTGAAGTCCTTGATCCAACAAAAAAAAAGAAAATTGATACATACAAAAAGTTATGCATTATACATTTGTGATATGTCTAAATTCTAATTGGTTTGACTTTTAAACTTGATTAAGGAAAAAATACTCAATAAAAAACTATCTAAGCAAGTGGAATCACTAGATATCTGAGTTATAAATCTAAATTCAAAAGAATTAGAACTTTATCCTTCATGGAAAAAAAGTTGTGTTATATGATGAGCATCACTTTTTAAAAAAGTTGTTTTATAAAGAAACTAGTTTTTGAGGGAGATGAAAAAAGAAGTGCAAATTGATTAAAAAAAAATTGAAAAAAAAATATTTAGAATCTACAGACAAAATGTCACGAAAATCTAGTTTGCATCATCTTCAAATTCCTCATGGTTTAGCTGCTATAGGTTCCCAAAAGTGAAGATTTAGTTAAAAAAATTATTTTAGTGTCCAGTTTGGCAAAAAATTGTAAACCACTATTGTGGGATCACCCACCCATAACTAAAATATTGGTTTCATCATTAGAACCTAAACCAAGATCATGCATGATAGTTGTGGTCTTTTTCTTACCATTTCAATCCTTGAACCACTTTGGCTTCTAATCAAGATGCAATTTCCAAGACTTCACATCTTCCTACCCTTCCTTTTTGTAGTGTGAGCAAAAACTATCTAACCAAGTGGAAGCACTAGATATCGGAGTTATAAATCTAAATTCAAAAGAATTAGAATTTTATCCTTCATGGAAAAAAATTTATGTGTTATATGATGAGCATCACCTCTTAAAAAAGTTGTTTTATAAAGAGACTAGTTTTTGAGGGAGATGGAAACAGAAATGCAAATTGATTAAAAAAAAATTGAAAAAAATAAAATTAGAATCTACAGACAAAATGTCACAAAAATCTAGTTTGCATTATCTTCAAATTCCTCATGGTTTAGCCTCTATAGGTTCCCAAAAGTGAAGATTTAGTTAAAAAAATTATTTAAGTGTCCAGTTTGGCCAAAAATTGTAAACCACTATTGTGGGATCACCCACCCATAACTGAAATATTTGTTTCATCATTAGAACCTAAACCAAGATCATGCATGATAGTTGTGGTCTTTTTCTTACCATTTCAATCCTTGAACTACTTTGGCTTCTAATCAGGATGCAATTTCCAAGACTTCACATCTTCCTACCCTTCCTTTTTGTAGTGTGAGCAATCAGGCTTTTCGTCCTATTTCTTTGCAATAGTTGTTCATTGTGATTTCTCTTTCCCTTTCTTGCTTCCTTTCTTCTTACTAGATTCCATCATTAGATTACTATGAATTTTCCTTGCGCTTGTTTCCAAATCGATGGCTTGCACACTAACTTCATCAATGTTAGTTAGATTAAACATAAGTATGGCATGTTTCAAACTCTCACATAATCCACCTATGTACAAAGTTTCTTGTGTGTACAATGGAATTCCCAAAATTAAAGTCCTCTTCCTAAACTCCTATGTATATTCTTGAACACTTTGTCCTTTCTCTTTCCTTAATGATTGCCAATTTATTACTGCTTTTTGCATGTGTCCTAATGGATAAAATTGTTTTTTAAGTGCAACTATAAACTCAAACCAAGAAGAAATTTTTTTACCGTATCGACTAATATCTTCCTGAGTCTTACTCTCACACTAGATTAGCATTGTGCCTCCTAGGAAAAGAGTGGCTATCTAGATCTTTAAAGCATCATTAGTGAACTTTTGTACCCTGCAATAAACTTTAACTTGTTTGATCCAATTGTCAAGTTCCTCTACATCCAATTCTCCATTATAGATTGGAAAATAAAATTTAACATCTAGTTTTAACAAAGGTGTATTAGTTTTCACTAGTTGTTTTTTTTTAAAAGAGTTAGACAAAGAAGAGGATGAAGAGGATGATGAAGAAGAGGAGGACAAGGATTGAGGTTCAGGAGGGTCACCACCACCTCCTACTCCTTTACCTTTGTCTTCTTTCAATGAGGATTCAACTTCCTCCTTCCTTGCCTCTCCCTCCTTTTTCTTCTTTCTTTCTTGCCTCTCTCAAAAAAGAAATTCCACCATCGAATTCATCTCAAGGAAAGATTGTTGAAAAGCTTTTAGATTGATCTCTAGAGCTTCATGCTTAGTTATGATCTCTGACATCTTTGATGGAAAGGTCTTTCATTTTTTGATCTCTAGATTGAATTATTTAAGTGCACCTTCTCCTTGCTTCAATTTCAACTTGGTTAACATTCTCCACTTGCAATTTTCTTGTTAAATTGCTTTCATACCACTTGATCTATAATTAGCAGTTTACAAATTTACTTTTAAATTAATCCTAATTAAAACATTTTCCTAATCCAACAGAATTGTCTAGTTATGAATCTTAACCATTGAAATTATAGAAACTAGCATTCACTTTTTCTTTACCCAAATCAATGAAACATAAACTAATCACTTAGATTTTGTAATTAAAAAAATCAATGAATCAAAATACAGACAATAATGATAAACATAAGAGAAGAATAGAGTGATCATGCTTGATAATGATTTTCCTTCAATTTGAGCTACATGTCTAGGTCCGCTTCTCAATGTTGGACTAATTTATTAATGACGCCAAGCTTTAACATGCCTTTTTACATCATCCAAGATTTGAAATCCTACACAAAATTCCTCACAATCTCTACCACTATTACAATTTCTCATGTATAATATCACCTTGTAATTCTTCTCCTCCAAAATTTCCACCTTCCTTCACAAAGAATAAAAAATCTATCACATCACCTAGATGATTTTCAAACACCTACACACCCTTTTATATATACAAAATTACCCATAATGGGTTTAATCACCATCAATGAAAAATAACTCCCTTAATAACAAAAATACCCCCTTAAAAGCAATTTCCATTAGAAACCAACTTCCTTTGTTTTAAGCCCCGCAACTTCTTTTAACCTCGGGCTATATTGGTTTTGTTGGGTTTTGTCTTATTGAGGTTGTTTTACATTAACTATTAACCATTAATTGGTTAATTAGTTCATAATTCAGCTTAAGATAGTGTTTAAAAACCACCTTCCACTCATATACATGAAACAATCAGCGGTGCAATGGTAAGCCACCATTTTGGGCGATGGGTTGTCAAGGGTTCGACCCCCGCCAACCATTCTTCTTTCACCAAACCTAAATTGTTTATATGGTAAAACCAACCCATGAGATAATAGAGTAAAGGAATGCCCCGTGGGTGCAACAACGGGGACACATACTAGCTACATGGGGCTCATGGGTTTGACCCACCATAATTTATTTTGGTGAATAAAACAAATTCATTCAAACTACTGAACATCAGAGGAGATGGAGGGTGCCACATAGTGCTCTATCATAGGGCCATGTGGTGCAATATGATTCACTAGAATTTACATGTCATCTGCCACACTGTTGAAGACTGTTGACTCAATGTATGACTACCACGTGTCACTTGTTTATTGGTGTACGACTGCCCCATGTCACTCATTGATTGGTCAACATCATCATCCATATAGTATTGTCTACCTAGTAATCTTGTTGACATCTTGCTGACATCATCCCCTATACCATCTGGTCAACTAAGCCAACTGAGAACTTTGACAGGACATATCTCGCGTGTATGAGCTCCATTCTTTTATGAAATGAGCAATGTTAAAATCATCTCAATGGGCACTTTGACATGATGTTGTTTTTAGACGTTTTGGAAATGATCATTCTTTTTTCCATTTTGACAGCCTCTAGTACCTAATTTGACTAGAACTTTGACTAAGTATAACTCCTACATACAATCTCCTTTTGACATGGTTCAAGTTGCACCTAGATCGTTTCTGCAAGATTTTCAATCTAAGACCACTTCCATTTGATTTTGATATTGCAATTTTTTTGAGGTTTTTTGGATCCACGAGGATCAATAATCATGGAAAATGTGTAAAAGAAAATGATGCAAGAACAAGTAATTCTACTCCCCATCCAAATCCTGAATGTGAGGTTCATTCTAATTCTAGCTCTAAATGTGAAAGAAACTTGTTATATTTTAGTGACAACACTTATTTTGAGAGTGGAGAAGTTTTAATGAAGTCTATTATAAATGAGAAACCCTTAGAATAAGGCTTAAGAGCCATGGAGAGGAGGGAGAGAGATAGAATATAAAAATATAATGCAAATGCTAGATGTTCAAGAGGTGAAGGATATATAACTCTAGGCTCCCAACAATATACTCCCCTTCATCCAAATTTGTTAAATGGATTTGAGGAATATGCCTATAACAATGTCCCTAATCATGTTGAAGTTGTAGTAGTGTATGATGCTGATACTACTTTACCAGAGGAGGACAAAGTTTTTAATGATATGCAACGACTTAGAGAAAGATCCTTATGATGTAATGAGAATAGAAAGAAAATGGATGAAGAGAAAGAGAAAAGGTTAAGGGAAGCAATGATGCAGAGATATGTTATGAAGGAAAGCTGAGGAAATTGAGGAATTAGACAAGTTGGAAACTAAACCTGTCCAAACAACTGGTCCTATTGTTGAAGAAATTTTAACGAGGGACCCTCTAGTTTGCTTTGTTGATAATGATAGTGTAAATTCATAGACCAACACTATTGAAAAGGATTCCATCCCAATTAACCCTCCTCCTAATAATAAAAATCATGTTCCCCACAATGTTGATAAAGGAAAGAAACCCATGGGTAGCGTGAAGATAAATGAGGGAGGTTCTTCTAGAAACGATGCACCACAAAATGAGTCTATCTCATTGGCTGATAAACTGATAAAAGAAAATGATGAGTTACACAAGAGAGTGCAAAAGATGGAACTATTAGCTATGAACATTGAAAGGAAGCAAACATTAGGTTTCCTAGAGTCTACCATAAAGGTTGTTCCCAAAAATCAAGCTTCTCAAGCCCATACACCATCTTCAAGTCCCCATGTGAATGAAAAACCTTCATCCAGTGCTAATCCCTCCAATTCATCTTTACAACTAGAGAATTAGGCTAGGAGAACCCAATAGCATGATTATTATGATTCCCAGCCAATGAAGCCCAAAAATAATTATGAAAGGAGAAGGAATCATGACAATCAAAATGAGGAAGAGGGAACCTTTGGAAGAAGATTATTGCATACTTATAGATATAGGAAACTATGTTTTGAGAACATCCCAAGGTATCCAAATCCTGTCCCAGACAATGCAAGAAAGCATGTACCCAAATTTACTAGAAATAATGCTCTCAGTGTTGAAGATCATTTGAAAGCCTTTTAGAATTTTGTGGAGGATTTTGAGTTGTGGGATGATGATGTTGCTATGAAATATTGTATGCAATCCTTAGATGAAGATGCTAGGGACTGGTACAAGAGATTTCTTGATGCAAGCATTGATTCCAAGGATTATTTCTATCAAATTTTAAGAGAATAGTATAGAGACCAAACCTATCCTAGGTCTAGGTTAAATGATTTAAACAATATCATAAAGGGAAAAATGAAATGATAAGTGAATTCAATTCCAGGTTCCAAAATGCTATGTATAAAGTCCTTGGTTATTTGAGGTCCAATGAAAATGCATGTCTAGTGGTATATTGCAATGCATATGATTCAAAAATGTGTTACCATCTCAAAGACAAGAATGCACAAAATTTGAGAGAATCCTACAAAATGGTATTTTATATAGAAAACAATTGGAGAGCATTAGGTAAAGTGGGAAGGAGAGATGATCCTAAACCATTGAAGAATCCAAATGTTGAAAATGAAAAGGCTGGAAAAGTTGCAACCCTTGATGAGAAGTTGGGTCAAATTCTTAGTCTATTGCAAAAAGCAGCAAAGAATGACAAGCCACAATTCCAAAGAAATAAAAGGCCACAAAAACTATATGACTACCCTTACCATACTAACTAGCACAATGGGAAGCCAGTTAACAATAATCAGATTTTTTTTCAAAGTAAACCTAATCCTTTGCAAAAGCATTCCACAAATGTCATTGAATATTTTTCATGGTGTGGAGTATGTCAAATTCTTCATTCTTCACAACAATGTGTTGTTGCTTGATCAGTAGAAGAATTTCCTAATGGTCAAGGAGGTTATGATTCTCCTCATGATCATGATGGAATTTTGAATGTTCTTATGATCAAATTAGATCTTGCTTCTAATGAGTATTCCTTTGATGATGAGCCAAATAGAGGTGATGTAGATGTTCACATATAGGAGGTGAGTTCCTACCATCAACAAGTGTTTTCAGAGGAAGAGAAAGACAATTACTACATTGTTTACACTCTAGAGTCAGCTAATATTTCTTTGAGAAGACCTTCAAACAAATAAATTGAAGATTACACAATTGTATTGGTTGCTCAAGAAGCAATCTTCATTTGAGAAATAGGATTGTAAGTGGCAATCAGGGTAACCCTAATAACATTTATGAAGGAGAACAATGTAGAGAATAAAAGGACTAAGACTAAAAATAAGAAAGAAGAAACGAAACCCAAAGAAGTTAAAGAGATGAGAATTTGGGGTAAGAAGGGTAGTAAGAATAAGGTTAATGGTGAATCTACTCCTCAAGCTATGAAGACCAAAGATGTGAAGCCTAGTACTGAAAATTTTGAAAGACAAGGTGACAAGGTAATTCCTAAGAAATTGATACTCTCTAAGTTACCAAATTATTCTCCTATATATATGTTCCAAGTATTGTCTCAAGTTAAAGTAAAAGTCCCATTGTTAGAAATGATGAGAATTTATGATAATAAGAATAGGATAGTTGTTCTCATCAACAATGTTTCTATGAGTGGAAAAGATAAGGGGATGATTGATCAACCTGAATCAAGTAAAATTCAAGAGAAGAATACTAAGTTGGAAGTAGTGACTAATAAAAATCCTAAAATATATTTGGGAACCATAGTTATTGCCAATCCAAGCCAAGTCAATCCATTTTTCCTAAGCTTGATTATTGATGGGAAGCTACTCAAGATTTGCATGATAGATTCAAGGGCCTAAAAAAACATGATCAATGCCTGTAAAAATCATGGAAGAAATGGGTTTGAAAATTGATAGAACTTATGGGAAGTGTTATGCTATGTATTTGAGATAGGTACCTATTATGGGAGTAATTAATAAAGTTCCATACAAGTTGGAAGCCTTCCCTAAGATGGAGTTATTCATGATTATCATAGTAGTGGACATTCCACCAACTTATGGGATGTTATTGTCTAGGCAATTGAGTGCATCCATGGGCGGGGGTATATATTGTGATTTGTCATTTTCCACATTCTCAATTGACCAAAAGGATGTTAATATTTCCAGAGAACCAAGAGTTAGCCACATTATTGAATATGTAGAGGAGCTAGAAGAACTAGTGATAATAAATTTTGTAGATACTGGTTTAGACACTTTCTAGATTGAAGAATTGAAACAAGAAGAAGAAGAAGTCTAGCCTGCATCAATTGATAGGGAGGTCCTAGGTACATCACAATAAGATGCTCTTTGTACCATGTACTTTGATGGAGCTTTTTCCAAGGAGGGATTAGGTGTAGGGGTTATTCTCATTCCCCCACAAGGTAAAACCTTCAAGTACTCCTTGTTACAATTTTCTTGCAATAATAATGTGGTTGAATATGAGGCTCTATTGCTTGGTCTGAAATTAGCTTCAAAGCATGGCATTAAGTTTTTAAAATTATTGGGAGATTTTGAATTAGTAGTTTCCTAGGTTGTATATAAATTTGTTTCCAAAGATAAAAGGCTTAAGAAATATAGGAATGTAATTTGGGATACTATTGAGGCCTTTCATGATTTTAACATAGAGTAGATAGAAAGGGGATAGAATGTCAGGGAAAATTTGTTAGCTAATATTGCTATCAGATTAGATGATGTCATTTTTGATGGAATTTCAAGAATAGAAGTACAAACTTGGCCTACAGTGCCTGACAACATTTGCAACTGGAAAGTGTTTGATGATGACAATGATATCTTGAAATTGTCACATTGTGTTGATCAATATGAAAGTCCAAAAATTGATTTTGGCTCATTAGTGGTGGAGGTTGGTGGAAAATAAACATTATTTGGGAATGAGGTGATTCAATTAAAAACCAACAAGATTCCCAAAGGACTGGTTGCACTAGAGATGGTCTTTAATGACCCCGACAAGTCAAATGTTAAGTAAGCATCTTCCCACAGGGAAGATTTCGAAGAAATAAATCTTGGAATAGAGAATTCTCCTAAAAAGGTGTATATATGGAAGAAGATGAAACCTCATGTTAGAACCATGTTGATTTCCCTATTAAGAAAGTACAAACATGTTTTTGCATGGTCATATGATGACCTAAAGGCCTATAGGAAGGATCTATTTTAGCATGAGATACCTCTGAAGCTTGATGTAAATCCTTTTAGGAAAAATCAAAGGCCAATAAATCACACATTGCAGCCAAAAATTCAAGAACTTATGAAGTTAAGAGATGCTAGGATTATCAAGCCAATTAGGCATTCCTCATGGGTTTCAAATTTAGTTCCTATTAGAAAAATGAATGGTGATTTGAGGCTTTGTGTGGATTTTAAGAATCTAAATGTAGCATCCCTAAAAGAAAATTACCATTTACCTAACATGGAGGATATGTTGCAAAAGGATTTCAATGATGGATGGGTTCATGGGATATAATCAAGTCATGGTGAGCGAATATGAGCAGTACAAAACTACATTCACTACACCATGGAGAAATTATGTGTACGTGAGAATTCCATTTGGCCTAATCAATGCTAGTGCAACTTTTTAAAGAGCCATTGATGTGGCTTTTGTTGAATTTATTGATTTATTCCTTGCTATATATTAGGATGACCTGACTGTTCACAACAAGAAGGAAGAAGATCATTCTTCTCACTTGGAAGAAATATTTGTCAGATCCTTGGAGTATGGGATTTTCATGAATCCAAAGAAACGTGCTTTTTTGGTCAAGGAAGGTAAGTTGTTGGGGCACATTATATCAAAGGATGGGGTCAAGATTGACCTTGAATGCATTACAACTATAGATAAAATCTCACAACCAAGAAATGTGAAGGGAATCCGATATTTCTTCATAAAATTAACTTTGTGAGAAGATTTGTTACTAATTTCTCTAAAATTGTTAGGCCTAATTCTAAAATGGCCAAGAAAGGAGAAAAGGTAGCATGGACAGAAGAGCCTCAAAAATATTTTCAAGCTATAAAAGATGCCATCAAAGAAGCACCTATTCTCAAATCCCCTGATTATTCAAATCCATTTCATATATTCACCTTTGCTTCATTTCATACACTGGCAGGGGTATTATTGCAAAAGAATGATGAAGCTTTTGATCAGCCTATTACTTTCTTTAGCAAATCTCTGTAGGCTACTAAACTCAAATATGATGCCACAGAAAAGAAAGCATATTCCTTGGTAAAAGCTATTAAGAATTTTAGACCATATGTAGTTATAGAAACTATTGTAGCTTATGTTCCAATTAAAACAGTCGAGGATATTTTCACTCAACAGGAAACCACAGGTTGGAGATTTAGGTGGATCAATAGGATCCAAGAGTTCAACATTGACATCTAGATTACAAAGTTGGTGATAGGTTAGGGCCTGGCTAAGTTGATGGCCAAAACCAATTTAGAATCTAATCAAATCAATCAAGCTGAACATGCAAATGTTGCACCCATATTTGACATGCAGACCTGTGGGTGGTATAGAAGAATTGTAGAGTACCTACAAACTATTCAATGTCCTAAAGGAAAGACAAAAAATGAAAGGAGGAATCTCAAGTTGTAGGCTATCAAATACATTATTATTGACGGTGAACTCTAGTGGTGAATCCTAGAGGGTGTGTTACTTAGATGTGTGGATGGGGACTAGGTAGAAGACCTTTTGATTGAAATGCATAAGGGAGCATGTGGAGGTTGGTTCATGGTAGAAACAATTGCTCACAAGATACTGAGGGAAGGCTTCTAGTGGCCAACTATTTTCAAAGATGCTCACAAGTTTGTTAAAAGTGTAATGCTTGTCAAAGATTCACTGGTAAGTTAAAAAAATTTGGTAGCCTTCCTCTTAGACTAGTTAAAGTTCAAGCCCCTTTTCAACAATGGGGCATTGGTTTTATTGGAGAGATGTCAAAAAATTCAAGTGGGGGTCACTCTTAGATCCTTGTTGCAACAAATTACTTCACAATGTGGGTAGAGGCTATTCCTACTAGAAAGGAAAGAAAAAAAGTGGTAATTGATTTCTTTATGAATAATATATTGAGTAGATTCAAAGTCCTAGAAAGAATTATTTTTGGCAATGCCATGTGCTTCAGACCTAAATATTTTAATAACTTTTGCAATAGACATGGAATATGTATTTATTACTACTCTCCATATAAGCCACAAGGAAATGGACATGTAGAATCTAGTAACAAGAGTTCGATGAAGATCATCAAATAGATGATTGAGAAGAAAAAGAAGGCATGGGATTCAAAATTGTAGCTTGCACTGTGGGTGGATAGGACTATAGTTAATAAGGTTATTGGATAGTCACCTTTTAACCTGGTATATGGGGTGGAAGGAAAGATACCTCATAATAACTTGATAAAGATGTACAAATTTGTTCAAGAATATGATGATGACATCTGTTGTGAGATTCAACATAGGATGGAAGAGTTAATTGAGCTTGATGAAACTAGAAGAGAATCTCATAAAATAAATGAGAAGCTATAGCTTCAAGTCAAACACTTGTAAGAAAAAAGAGCCATTGAAAGGAAATTCAAAGT
Source organism: Sequoia sempervirens (assembly GCA_007258455.2). Lineage (NCBI taxonomy): Eukaryota > Viridiplantae > Streptophyta > Pinopsida > Cupressales > Cupressaceae > Sequoia > Sequoia sempervirens. Next base: position 489,333,605 of record VDFB02271358.1, read on the forward strand.
TGGATGTATGGGTTTAATATGGAATTCAAGGATTGAAGACAAAGGAAAAAATGGAAAGTTTGATCCCCTATGGCTTGGGCCATATTTGATTGAAAATATGCATGGGGAGGAATCATACTTCTTATAGTCCTTGATAGGTGAAGTTCTAGACCAACCAATACAAGGATAGTTTTTGAAGTCATATTTCTCATGAAATACATTATTTTCCATGTAAATTGTAAATCCTTGTAATTAGTGTATATAGGTTTGGTGTGTTTGCTTTTTGTTGTGTCTGCTTTCCTTATATAGGCAAGCTCCTAAGGTTGTTTTGGGTTTCTCTATGTTGTTTTGCTTCACCATGAGATCTAGATTCTCCCCATACCTACCAGGGGTATGCATCCACAAGCATCAGCCACTAGTAGTGCTCTATCTAATTTTTAAAAAAAATTATCAGTTGGCATTGCCTTGTCATGTTTCTGAGCTTTTATGCCCATGGGTAGGGTTTAGGATTTAGAATGAAAACCTATTTTTTCAAAATATTGCAGTCATATTCCTTGAAGGTTCTATTTTTACATTGACCTATCATGCTTGGTTGTCAGTCTTTTAAGTTGTAACTTGAGCCATTCAAAACATTGTCTTTATTGGCCCTTTTTTCTAGGTTTCTCATTCATCATTCTCTTGTCTATCATTCAATAATGCCTAAGTTGGACTGAAATATTTCATGTTAAAAGTCTTAGGTCCTAAGTTTTTAATCCTGAGGGTCAAGTCTTGTCGGCCTAGTCATGGCCTCATTTGTAGGACTAATGTTATTTGCATGTGTATAATTGACCACCATTTGATCACAATATCTAATCATTTCCATTCCCTACTAGCCCTATGGGATTAAAATAATGGCTTAATAAAAACTACAGGGTCAACGGGCTATTGAGGCGTGTACTCTCATACCTATGGGTCTTGATATTTAGTGTGGAGATCGATGTTCTTAAGATTGGAGATCAACGGATGGGATATGATGGTGAGATTAAATCTTAGCCATTCCCCGCTCACCCCACAAGATTAAAATAAAGATTTAATGAAAGTTGTGGGGTCAGTGGGCTACTGCCACATGGATTCCATGAGTTTTTGGAACAAGAAAAGGTGGGGCCTGAGGAGTAGATGATTTGGTGTCCAATTGGAAATTTCATGTTGGCGGATGGATTGGTGCATGATGATGAAGTGAATTCATACTTGGTTGACTTGATCTCATTCGTTCAAAAGGCCATCTCACCCATGGATCGACTGTGGAGATTGAAAATTTAAAGTATGACCATGGTAGTCATTCTTGCTTTGTGTGAGTGAGTAGTAATGACAAAAATGACCTCCAAAGCTACCCACCTTCACTCGAGATAGACATAAATGATTAATTCTAACATAATTGAGAGTTGGAAATAAATATGCAATGCACTAGAGACTGAAAGGAGTATCTACATAGTTCATAGTGATTAGTAGTAGGGTTTTCCTGCAATTAAAAGTTCTAAGTTAATTAAATGCAACTTTATCTCTTTTATTCAAACTACCTAGGATTAGGGTTAAAATTCACTACACTTTCAGTTGAATTGGCTTTACGGTTTGTTTTAATTGCTTTTTTGAGGTTTGAATTTTTTTTTAAAATCACAAATCTATCAAACATTACAAATTCTACACCTTCGAGTTGAGCCCTAAGTTTTGAATTGAGAAGTTAAGTCTTGAACTCATTTTTGACAAAACCCTAAGTTTATCTAAACTAATTTTTTTATCAATTGCAACCAAAGCACAAACCATTAGCCTTGCAAACTCAATGAGAATGCTATCATAGGATATAGTCAACCAATTAAAACCCTCCACAAACAAGACAGCTAAATGAAAAGTTGTATTCTATCGTCATAGAATTACAAATAAGGTAATGGATAAGAAATGCTTCGTTAAAGACGTAGAAGTATCCTATACAAGATGGAAATTGTTCCAATATTGGTTTAGGAAAAAAAATTAGGTGGTTCCTATTTGCAACCCTTGGAGACTAGACATGGGAAAGTTGGAAGTTCCTAATGTGTATATGGATGTAGATTTTCTAAACGACATTGTTGCAAGATATGACCCAATTACTAGGATGGTCAGAAAATTTGATGGCAAAGAAATGTTGAGGATAATGAGAGAAGAGATAGTGGATATTTTCCAACTACATGAGTGGAGCAAAGATATTATTCCTCTTGACATGGATGTTCTTCAGAAAGCCTGAGTATGAGAATACTAAGGTGCTACTTAGAATGCCAATGTTTCTTGTACACATAGCTTGCATTAGAATTGGGAAGAATCAAAAGCAAATAAAGATTGGTAGGGATGAACTTGAACCATTCCCCATGAAATATTTTGCTAATTATTTCAAGAAGAATGTGTATTTTCTTTTCCAAATCTTTGGTTTCACTCCATGTGACACCCTTCCAAAGGAATATTGTTACATGGCATTCCATTTGCAACACCCAGCCTTCAGTGTATTATATGAATATGCCACATATTTGTCAGAACACATTCACAAGGGTTTAGTTGAGCTAAAAATTGGAAAGAATTAGGTACATTTATAGTGGTGCTCTTTGTTGATGCATATGTTCTTGCATAAAGGTGATAATAATTTTGAGGACATGAAATTGAGGAAGAGTGAAGATGGTATTCATCTTCCTGTACAGTGCTTGACCCAAATTTTGGATAAGGATGATCATAAATTTGACTATGTGGTTTTCCACAATTCCTTTTCTTTCAAATTGAGAATATTCCTAGTGTATGATCCACCCTATGTTCCCAAAGAAATCAATGACTTCCTTAGGCCCATGGAAAAGAGAACATATTTGAATTTGATTCACAATTGGGGAGACATAACTCCATATCCCCACATGACTATCTTCAAATTCTATGCAAAAAATGTCATCCCATTTATACTACCAAGGGATGTACCACTAAGGATAGGATTCTTGGAAATCATGAGACAATTTAAAGGATCTCAAATGGCACATTTTCTTGAGACATTGAAGAAGGGTTCATTATTTCTAGAGTACACAACATTTAAAGATCTTGTGATGACAAAAGGAGGATGGAATTTTTTATTGAATCTTCTTTTACCTTATAAAATAAACACCATACACCTAAAGAACCATGATCCTGAGGTCTTTATTGAAGCACTAAAGGTAAAGAATAGGAGTGACACTTTCATGCAAAATTTTTACTTTCCTAAGGATGTAATCATGAATGTTCATAACTTCCAAGAATAGGATGAGAGAAAAGAAAAATATCTAGATTTCAATAAAATGGTGGATAAGGTTAAAAGGTCTAATCCAGACTATGACCCTATGCAAAATATAAGTGGTGAATTCAACATGATTATGCAAGTTATGAATGATTTTGAGAGAATTGTGGGAGTATTGAGGGAAGAGCATGTGGTTATGGATAAAGGGAAAAAAATGGTAGTTGAGGAGGATCTCAATGAGGTGTTGGAGGAGAGACGTGTCTACCAACCATCAAAGAAGATAGGGATTTACTCCAAAAATAAGGAGACAATGAAGAAGCAAGCTTTTCCAACTCCTGCTACATCAAAGGGGTCAAGGGTACGTTCTCCTATGATATCAATTCCATCACTTCCAAGAGGTGCCTCTCCTGTTGTTATTAATATAGATTCACCCCTAAGAGGCCCCCCTCCATCTGACTAGCCGCCTATGAAAAAACAAAAGGTTGAGGTGGAAAAGGTAGTTGAATATCCAGACACAGAGGATGATGACATTTCATTACTCCTAAAGAAATGAAGGAAGGAATGCCTTCTCCCATTAGGGATGTTCCCTCAAGTTGAGGAGGAGATGTTCTTAGACTTGGAAAGGTTGATCTCAGAGGTTTGAATAGTGTAGATGATTTGAGGAAAGAAGCATGTAAATCATTAATGGAAGATGATTCTTTCATTAAAACAAGGGAATTTAGAGATTTTGTGTGGAGAGAAAAAGTAGCATAGTATGCATAGAGGGTTGCTAATGAGAGAAGTTTACATTCCAAGCTACCTAAAAGCACTATCCAAGCTAATGTAAGGAAGGAAATGAGGAAATAATTTCAAAATATGATAGCTAAAGAGGGTAGATCCCTTGTACGGAAAAGTGGTGTGCTATTGTTTCCTAAGTGGGACATTGCTAATGCAATGGTATTAGATACCATTAGGAGGTATGAAAGGCCCCTATTTCAAACTCAGAAGGAGGCTAAATTGGCTATTCAAGGATCTACATTTAGTGAAGAATGGGATTCCTTAGTTGTTAGGTCATTATCCTTGGGATACAGGAAGCGAGTGGTTGTAGAACCAAGTGATTTTAGTAGGAAACTAGTTATAAAGAGAGTGGAAGACACCTAGACATTAGAGGCAACTGACGTGGTAATAAATGCTACCATGTTTACAAAATAAATAGTGGAGAACCTCACCACTTAAAGAGACATGTATAGAATCAAATATAATGAACTTGTGGATGAATATATTAAGAGTCAACAAAGAGTTGTTGAATTGGAAACTGAGGTAGCATTGTGGAAGCAACAAGTGGAAACATTGAGAAATCCAGGTCAAGCCTATTCAAGTCACACCATGCATAACCCTCCTCCTCCACCAAAGAAATCATTAGCAATAGTCCCTTATAATATGGGCCAAAATAGAGTCACATTTATTTATGAGTAAACCACATTTGTCAAGCTAAGTCACATCTATTTAGCAATAAACTTCATTTGTAGTATTGAGTCGCATCTACTTACCAGAATGCCACATCTGCTTACTGAGTTGCATATGTCAAGCCTATTAACACCTCTGATATTGAAAACCCACATTTGAAAAAATCTTGTGATGCATCTGATATTTTGAGTCACATCTGTTTGTCACAAACCCAAGCTATATTTTACTAGTAAAATAGTTTCTAAGACTGAAAATCACATCTGACGAATCCTGGGTCACATTTGATATAGTGAGTTGCATCTCCTTAATACGAACTTGAGACATACTTTACCAGAAAACTGCATATGACCCAGAGAACTACATCTACTAATTTTTGTGATGCATCTATCATCTTGAACCACAATTTCTTGATTACTAGAAAACCAAAATTCACTATCACAATTTGAAACAAAACAGTCACACCAGTCTCTAATTTATTTTGTTACAGTGACCTCTAAATAGAAACCAGAAATTTTTCTCATACTTTGCATAATTACATCCTTTAGGTATCATTTATCCATAGCGATAGGAATCCTAGCTAAAAATATTCATTTCATCTTAGGAGTCTTTATTACCTTCATATCAATCAATCTTTTAGGAAAATCACTTTGCAAACTTTAGAATAGCTCAACTTTCCATGCTTTGGATAAACCCTTACTTCAAAGAAATTTGTCATTGAACCTAGTCATTTGTCACACATATCTTTTGTCCTCTATGTGAGTCCTTCTAGCTCATTAGTTTAGTTTGGGAGCTCACCTTGTCTTTTGGTCCTAGTCCTACAAAGGTCCCTTGATAGAACAAAATTGAAGCCTTTGTTAAACCTTAGGTGGTAGGTAACCTCTTTTCAGAATCTCTCAAAATTGATTACCTTCAAAGCTTGCTTAGAATTTTTCATACTTAGATATAGTCATCCTAGGATAACATCATTTTAGACATTCCTTATTTTATATAAAATACCAAAAAAATAGTTGCATTCATTGCTTATATCTAGAAAATCCCAAAAACATAGATTAGAAGCATACCATCCATAGACTTAGTTTTTGCATCACTAGCACTTTGAGCTTATCCTATATGGTTGAAACATGGTCTAAAGGAAAGAGAGAGAAAAGGTGGCTGATCCAACATTTGACTTCATCAATCCATTCTCAAACCCCTTTCAAGGGACATCCACATTGAGACCTCACAAAACTTTGTTAGACAAATCCATCACTAGAGACCCACAAGGACACATAGTAGTCGAAGACTTAGATGTTGTTGCACAAGACCCTAAGTTTTCCTCTTTTGTGGATTAGTACCTAGAAAATCATCCTCAATGATACTTAGCCAAATTGCTATCAAAAGGTGCCACATTACCTCCTATATTTGACATCATTACCTTGTAAATTCCATCTACCCAAGGGACAAACACAAAAACTACTAGTACCACTATACTTCAAGTAAAAACCAATATACCATTTGGAGTACCTACATAGATTGCTGCAATAGTACACACATCTCCATTTGGTACATCTGGCATGAAACGGGGCCTGAATTCCACCATAGGGGCATCATCTTCGAATCCCTTCGGTCCTATTTTTGGGAACAAAAGCCCCAAAATGACAGCTCCCATACCACGTGTCAACACCACTAATTCTATACCTCAAACAACTGTAATACGAAGTGTTAACGTCACCAGTACCATACCACAAATAGAGGTCTCACAAATAGGAAACATATCCTCCATCCAACATGGAAGTCAACCCATTCCTTTGCAAAACATAATCAACAACCATCAAATCAAAACCCATTCACTCAAATTCCAAACCAAACCTCATTTTATAACATTCCAAATCAAAATCCAACCTTCATATCAATAGTTAACCACAACCCATCACAAAACATTGTATTCCAAAACACGTACATAGACCCAAAAGATCCAACTAACATATCACTAACACAAGTTGACGTCTTGTAGACACAAATGCAAGCCCTTCAAACACAAATGGATAATATGGTGGTATCTAACAAGAGGAATTTTTTATCAAATGACTTATTTCCATTTCCCTTTGACAAAGTGCCATACATGACACCTTTCCAACATGGGTATGTTATACCAAACTTTCCTAAATACAATGGAAAGTGCAATCCAATCGAACACATAAGGGAATATTCCAAAATGTGCATAGATGTTGCATATGACCCCACCTATCTCATGTGACTGTTTCTAAGAAGCCTTATTGGAATAGCACTTGAATGGTTTTCTTAGCTTCCATATGGCATAAGATCATGGGTGAACTTGCTAAAATTTTTATCAAACATTTTACCTTCAATATTAACAATGAGATCACCATAGCAACCTTGTGTCACACTATAGAAGAGGAAGGAGAAAAATTCACCACCTTCTTCCAAAGATGGAGAATTATAGCTAGTTGGTGCCCTATTGAAATACTTCAAAAATAGAAAGTCACTATATTCCTAGAAAACCTCAACTCAAAATTGAGAAGTGACTTAAGAGTACATTGTTGCACTTCATTTGTGGAATTAGTGGAAAAGGGAATCATACTAGAAAAGGGTCTCATTTAAAAAGGTGAACTCAAGATTCCAAATAGAAATCAAAATGTGCCAAACACCACTAATGATAGAAACAAGTTTTGGTCTCAAAACAAAAATGTTACCAATGATGGGATTGTTGATGCTAAAACCCTACAAGTAGGACCGATCATTACACTTAGAGGACATAACCCCTCTACCAACACACTCAACACCATCAATCAAATTCCCAACACTATCCAAAACACCCAACAATCATAACAACAAAGGAGGTTTCCAAAACATGAGTTCACTCCCCTAGGGGAACCAATTGAATCAGTCTTCAAACTGTTGCAACACAACCTCATATAGATTCAAGAGCCAAGACAATATGATCCAAGAAAATTTAAACCCTTTTGGTGGGATGGAAATTCTTTTTGTGATTTCCATTAGACTAAGGGACATAGCCTACAAAATTTCTAATGATTGAAGAACATCATATAGGATCTTTTCAAGAAAAAAACTATTGTATTTAATGGACAAAAACATACATCTTCAAAAAATGATCACAAGGTCTTTTCTAATCCATTATATGACCATGGGAATGTAAAAGCCCCGGGTTTGGGAAACAAGACCAATACTACAACCAACTATGCTAATTTCAAGCATGATTATAGTGGCCCAATCATAAATGACATTCGAGCTGACAATGGGAATTTCAACACTATTACCATAAAGAATAATCATGAGTGTGTTGTCAACACTTTCCAAACCAAGATAACCATCCAATTCCTTCCATCACAACAACCACCATAAACCTCCAAGCCTGAATATAACTTACTTGACTAGTTGGGGAAGACCCCAAAGTAAATCTCTATCTTGGAACTGTTGTGTATCTCCCCTGATCACCAATCTATTCTAGACAAAGCTTTACAAAGCATGGTTGTCCCCAACAACCTTGATGTCAATCATTTCCAAGATATGGCAGACTACCTAACAAAAAATAATCATGCTAACTTCTTTGAACAATATTATGCAACCAAGAAGACAAACCATAACAACCCTTTGCACCTAGAAGTTCTTGTTCATAAAATGAAAGTTAGATGAGTCTTGGTAGATAGAGAAGAAGGGTTGAATCTTTGCACCTTGAAACTGGTTAAGGTAGGCTTATTAGAGGCATGTGTGGACACCACCAAAAGCATTGACATTAAGGCATATGATGGTGAAGAACAAAAATCAAAGGGTGTTGTAACACTCCCCATCAGAATTGGTCCTACAATTATGTATACAAATTTCCAAGTCTTGGATCTCATCCTTCTATATAAAATTTTGCTAGGAAAACCATGGATTCATTATGTGAAGGTTGTCCCTTCCACTTACCATCAATGTCTTAAATTCCCATACAATGGCACTAAGATTACAATATATGGTGATCCTAATCCTTTCCAATATTGCACTAACCTAAGAGGCATACCCCAATGACAAGTTCCTATAAGTCAAGAAGCTTCATCATCCAATTCATCCCAATACATTGATCCATCCACTCTTTCCAAAACATCCACTTTTCAATCATTACCTTCCACTCCCAAGGTCCAGATCCAAGATAAGGGTTGTGGTGAATACCATATGAAAGCATCTTATTCCATCATCCATTTGGTTCCTCCTAAATCATATGCATTACCAACAGTAGATAGGAGACAATCAGTGGTCAACATACACATCCCTCCCACAACGACTTTCACAAAATGGGTGGAACTAAGTAAATAAGCCATAAACAAAGAAGATGTGACCTCCTGGTTATATAAAGAAGACAATGAAGAACCTTCACCACCTACTCCGATACCCATAAATCAATATGGAAAAGGTTTCACGATAATGCAAAGCAAAGGATATAATGGACATAGTGGGTTATGATTACATTAGAATGGGAGGACTGAACCTATCATTGTTTCTAAGTGGCTGAAAGGCCTAGGGCTTGGGTTTCAACCAATCCAAATTGGAATTTCTAGTACCACATTTCCTTTATTAGAGGAAGTAAGTTCTTTCAAAATTATCGAGACATTCAATGAGCCATCTAACCAACCCTGCTATGATTCCCCTGACTCTAATGAATATGAGTGGGATTCCCTATCTTCCACCTCTATCATGGACCTCGATAAACTATTTGGGGAATTTGACCAAATGCTTCAATCCTCACAAAATCCATTGAATTCTTGTCCACAAATGACTTTGATAAAAGAGGAATGGTTTAAACACTACTACTAGTAATCCCTTGATTTTTCCTCTTGGGAACCTAAGAAATCCACTTCTAATAACCAAACCTTGACTATAGGCCCATCTCAGAATCTACCTATGCCCAAGAAAAAGAGTAAGGAGGATTTTGTATGAAACTTTTGTGACTATGTGAACAACTCATCCTTTGCTTTGACCCCTCTGAACTTTTATAATTTTGATGATGAGATGCCCTTAGTATATCCCTAGCTTATCAATTGGGATCAACAAGACACACTCGTCTTAGATATCTTTGAGAATGACAAAGAAATAATTGAGCTCTTGGGACTGTGAGAAGGAATACCTAGTGGTAATCATAAGGTTGTATTTACAATAGACTTGGATAACATGGCTTATTTTTGGGAGTCCATTGAACCCTCCAATTGCAAAAATAAGAAAAACAATGAAGAAAAAAATGGAAAGTCCCTAGGTGAAAACCGAAAGGTGCCTTTGGACGATGAAAAAGAAAAATATAAGGATGCATCTAAGGCTAAAAACCTCTTTGAGGTACCCAAGGATGGAGGTTTGAACATTCTCCCTATTTCTTAGGAAAATTCACCAATGTTAGTTGAAGAATCTATGGAGATCAACATAGGCATTGAAGATAATCCTCAACTAATATATTTTGCAACATCCTTGATAGAAACAAAGCAACTTGAATTTCACAACTTCTTTACACAAAGATAGATTAACTTTGGATGGTCATATGCTGACATGCCTAGGTTGGATCCTAAACTAGTATTACATCATTTCTCATTACAACCAAGTATTAAACGTGTGAAGGAGAAATTAAGAAAAATTCACCCACAAATTGCTTTATTAGTCAAGTATGAACTAAAGAAACTATTGGATGATAGCTTTATCAGATCAATTGACTATGCAGACTGTATTTCCAATCTTGTACTAGTGAAAAAACAAATAGGGAGCATCTGCATCTGTAAAGACTTTAGAGATATAAAAAAGGCATCTCCTAAAGATGACTTTCCTCTATTGAATATTGAAATGATTATGGACTTAACAACTGGATATGAAATGTTATCCCTTATGGATGGTTTCTCGGGATATAATCAAATAAAAATATCAACTAAAGACCAACCTAAGATAGCTTTCACTTGTCCATGGGGAACTTATTGTTAGAATGTCATTCCCTTTGGACTTAAAAATGTTGGAGCAACATATCAATGTGCCATGACAACTATTTTCCATGATCTCATGCACACTCTCATGGAGGACTATGTAGATGATCTGATAGTGAAATAATTGACAAGGGCTGCTCATTTATAGGTCCTAGATAAAAATATTTAAAGATTAAAAGAATACAAAGTGAGGCTAAATCCAAAGAAATGTGTATTTGGTGTGAAATCAGGAAAAATTCTAGGATATATCATTTCTAGATGAGGTATTGAAGCGTACCCCACAAAAGTGAAAGCTATAATGGTCATGCCTCCACTAGCTAATGCAAGTCAACTAAGGAAAATACAAGGGAGACTATATTCTATTAGATGATTCATAGTGCAATTAGTAGATAAAACACATCCCTTACAACATCTACTTAGAAAAGGAGTACCATCTGTATGGATAGGTAAATGCCAAGAAGCTTTCAAACTAATCAAGGATTACCTACTCACACCACTAGTGTTAATGCCACCTATTGAAGGGAAACCATTGATTCTCTACATTTTAGCAACCACATCAGCACTAGGAGCCTTGCTTGCACAAAACAAAAATGAGAGTCATGAAAGGTTAGTGTATTATATCAACCGCACTTTGGTGGGTTATGAGCTCAATAATAGTACCATTAAATGTTCCTGTCTTGCAATAGTATTCACTACTCAAAAACTTAGGCACTACATGTTAAACCACCAAAAAATGTTGATCATAATGATAGATCCTTTAAAGCATCTCCTTAGTAAAGTAGCATTGATAGGACAACTGGCTAAATGGGTAATGGTATTCAATGAATATGATATCTAGTATGTGAAAAGAAAGGCTATAAAAGGACAAGTTATTGCTAACCAGATGGTTGATGCATTGATAAAGGTAGATCATCCTATAGTTTCAAACTTTCCTAACAAGTTCATATTCACTCTTGACATGGGAATGACATGGAAGTTATACTTTGATGGGTCCCACACAAATCATGGTTTAGGGTCTAGTATATTGTTTATCACACCACAGGGTGATACTATTCCTAAGTCATTTAGAATTGCTTTTCCATGCACCAATAATATAGCAGAATATGAGGCTCTTCTTACAAGATTATGCATGGAAATCAAATGGAAGATTAAGCACCTACAAGTTAATGGTGATTCTCAATTAGTAATATGACAAGTTAATGATGACTATGAAAACAAAGATGAAAAGCTTTCCCTATACAAGCAGATGGAATATAGTTTCAAACAATATCTTGAAAATATCGTCTTTCATTAAATACCTCACATTTAGAACATGGTAGCAGTCGCCATGGCAACTATTGCTTCACTGTTGGACATACCTAGCAACGTGCCTAAATTCAAGTTTTTGGTAGAACAACTTTTGGTCCCTACCTTTGACATCCCAGATTTGAAGATGGTGTGTGAGCTTATTGGTCCCAATTCCCTATGGTACAAAGAAATATATGACTACCTCCATGCCAAAATTCTACCCACAAACCTCTCTAACAACCAACGGAGGACATTTATCCATAAGTCAACTAAGTATGCCATCATTGGAGATACCCTTTATAGACATTCCCTAGACAATACCCTATTGAGATGTCTCGATACTGAAGAAGCACAAACGACCTTGTGTGGGGTACATGAGGGTATATGTGGATCCCACTCTAGTGGTCCTACCTTAGCTAAGAATATTATGAGATTAGATTAGTACTGGCCTATGATGGAAAATGACTCATATGTCTTTGTCAAGAAATGTAGAGAATGTTAGATACATGGAGAATTGATACATGCACCAACATAGGAGCTCCATCCAATGACATCACCATGGCCCTTTTCCCAATAGGGACTCGATATCATAGGACAGATACACCCTACATCATCCAATGGTCATAAATTCATTATTACTACAACTAAATACTTTACCAAGTGGATTGAAGCCATTCCTATGACCTACATTACCGACACACAAATTTCTAAGTTCATCCTTAACTATATCATTTGTCGGTATGGTGTCCCTCAATCCATAATCATAGATAATGGTCATCCATTAAAGAACCAAGAAGTATTTCACCTTTGCGAAGAATTCCATATCTAGCTCCACTTTTCCACCCCATATTACCCATAAGGTAATGACCAAGCTAAGACATCCAACAAAACAATCATCAAAATCCTTAAAAAGACTATCAATGATGCTAGTCAGGATTGGTATTTACAGCTTAACCTTGTCTTATGGGCTTACCGCACAAGCATCTATACTCCCATCAGTGCCACTCCATATTCCTTGGTATTCATTTATGAGGCCATCTTGCGTATTGAGGTTGAGATTCCTTCCCTAAGGGTATCTTTGAAAGGGCATATTGATGACAAAGAGTATCGTGTGTCAAGTCTACATGAGCTATAGTTCTAGACAAACGAAGACAAAAGGAACTAGATCACATCCAAGCATATCAAAATCATCTTCATTGTAGCTACAATAGGAAATTATTGAATCAAAATTTTGACATTGGTGACCTGGTCTTAATGGAAAATCCAAAGAATCAAGTAGAAAGAGAAAAACCAAGAAAGTTTGAACCAAACTGGTTAGGACCCTACATTGTCATAGAATCCTTTGGATAAGGATCATATCAACTTTCTACTGCTAAAGGGAAACCATTATCAACAACAATAAATATCCTTCATTTGAAGTCGTTGTACGCATAGATTCTAAGAGCCTTGTCTTAATCATCAAAAATATCAAAAAAATCATTACCTAACTAAAAACTTGGCAAATAGGCATCTTGGTAACATTAAAAAAAATTAAAAAACAAGAAAATAGTAAAGAGAAATAAGTTGTCCAATAGTGAAAACCACTTTAGTGGTGATTTGGATAAGTACCATGGTGAAAACTAGAAAACATATGCCATGTGTAGTCGACTCCGCTTCTTTGTCTACCATCATTCCAATATGACTTTTCAGTCATATCACCTATCTTTCCCATCCATCACCTATACATACCATTCATAATAAATGGTTGTCCTTTCCATAACTTGGAATGATTGACATCGAGCACACTTCATATCCCCATTCCATTAGATTCATAATAAATTGGTCTTATACCTGACTTGGGGTAGACACTTGACTTACACCATTTGGTTCTTATAGTGGTTGTTCTAAAGATATGAAATCATGGAAAAAAATCTAAAAAATGTCAAATAACTTCCAAAAAAAAATAAAACATGTCAAAAATCCAAAAACAAAGTCAGATTTAGTCACATCAATCAGTTTTTGTCATTGTCAAACTATGTTGCCTCTACAACTAGACATAGGAAAAGCCATCTACTGATGTGCCCTTGAGGCATTAGATTAGTCCTTTTAGATTTTTTCTATATAAAATCATGACTCAATCCATTTTTCTTTAAGATAAGGTCTTTGGTTGTGTCAAACCATGAGGTCTCTACGTGTATAATGTAGGCAAGGCAATCAATCAATGAGACCCTAAGACCACACTAGATCAGTCCATTAGGGTTTGTCACATTCACTATCACACACACCTCATATCCATAAATACATCAAATCTTTGTTAGTCAATATTGTCAGTCAAATTCAAGTCAAACTAGGAGGTATTTGTGTGTATAACATAGAAAAGGCCATCAATTGATGAGCCCTCGAGGCTGCACTAGGTCAGTCCTTTAGGGTTCGTCATCAAACACAAAAAATTGTCAAAACATAAAGACAAGTCACACATCAACAAGACAAACAAGTCAACAAGTTCATCAAGTCAAAATCAAGAAAATTTCCAAAGCAATAACAAAAAAACAATCAACCTATTTCTTATACAAGACATTTCCTTCCTAAAAATAGACATGATCATTTAGTCAAACAGACATCAATGCCTTACATAGGTTGTCACATGATTGAAACCAAACTCAATGTCTTATACGATATGTGTTTTTCTGAAACCAGGCCTAATCATTCCTTATATAGATAGTCACACAATCAAAATCAAACTCAACATCTTATATGGTATGTGTCATCCCTGAAAATAGGCTTTATCAAACAATCATCTTATTAGTCCCCTAGACAATTAAACAATAAACATGATCAAATTTTGGAATTTTTTTTATTGATCACTAAAATTTATGGCTTGTTTTGTCTTATCTTTTCACTTGACTTTGTCTTTGAGTCTAGTTACTAGCTTTCTCTAGAATGTCCCATGAAGGATTTAGAGAAGCAATGATGTATCAAGACTCTTTTTCTTTTACTATTGTCTGTCAACTATCTTTTGGATTTATCCTTGAGTCATGTTATTAATATTCCTCGAGGATGTCTCATGACTCATCTTTTATTTGTTTTCTATATGTGGTTTGTTTTCACAAAAATACTAGGGAAACTTTTCCGTTAGTATGAGTAAGGACATTCCTTGTCTGCGACTATCTGCTTTTAGTAGGTGGATGACCTTCCATTCCTTGATCTATCTCATATCATGTTTTTTATTGTCCATTTGTGTTATTTACCACCCAATGATGATTTAATGCAAAGCCTATTGTGTTTCGAATTTTTTTTGAAGATTTTTAATACTAACATCCATGTCTTTTATGTTGTACTTTTCATCTTTTTCATGCTAACATTCCTTCTTTCAAGCATCATGACAAAGTCCTATGACACACACAAAAAATAAATCATCCTACATATGCATTTATGTTAGGAACATCATTTAGAAATTTCATACATATATACATATTAAGTCATACATGTATGCTGCATTTAAAAAACACAAAAATATACATATCCATTGCATCTAGGAATCCATAACATAACATGAATCCACCATCATAATATCTATAGCATTCACATGGCACTGTAAATACATATATCACATTGCATCTCATAATCATAAATGCATACATGACACCTGTTGGTTGTTTTTAATGAGCAACCAGGTTGGTCTCCTATTCTACCTATGGAGTAGCCATCTCCAGTCAAGGGCAGCTCGGAGGACCTGGACCAACTGACAAGATTCAGTCAAAGACTGAGGTCTTTTGCACTTTAGGCTCTGCAGAACCAGGGCGAGTATACCCACACAATGCCTCAAATAAGACAAGACATTACTTTTTATAGCAGATGACTCCTGATGCCAAGCCTTGAGGACCTCAAATGGGGCTAGATTCTCAGTAGCTCAACCTTGAAGCAACGAGGAGGTAGGACACATACTAAACAAAAGATATTCAATAATTTTAAAAGGTTTTCTGAGAGGAACTAGGCTGCAAACAGATCAGTGCCTAATCCGGGGTCATGGAGTCACATACAAAAGATGGAATTCATCTGCAAACTGGACTCAATCAGTGGATTTTATTTTGCTAATGCCTTACATCAGCTATCAGTGCCTTACATTGACAATTTAGCTCTTGTATCAACTAGATTCTTCTTACCAAATCCAACCTATAGACAAATAATCACTACTATCTATTCAAAGGATTTAACTACTTCCTTGAAGTAGACCTATCAACAAATAACACAATCCCATGAAGTATGAGAAGATGAACAAAAACACCTTATGCATTTATTCAAATAATTAAAAGCCTACAAATGTGGAGACAATCTGATGATATGCATGAAAGATAAGCATCTTCATGTGTTCTTTTCTCAAACTGATTGCATTTACAGAGGAAATCAACATTACAGCTTACAAACTCAAAAATGACCCCAGACTAAACCCTAATCTGTCTCAGACTAATCCCAGACTCGAAAAAATGTGGAACCAGAACACCCAGATTTGGAACCCCTAGGTCTGGACCCTTACATCTGGCCAAGAAATTCTCCTTTATAGGAACAGGAGAAGCAACAAGCCAACAGCCAGATGAGATTACATGTCAGCAACTGACAAGGACAAAAGAACAAAAACCAGCACACAGGCCAAAAACATCACTTCCAATAGCCTCACTAGTCTCATAAATGCCTCAGGCCAAGTTGCTGCAGGAAAGACACTCCCGCACAAAAGAAGCTAGGCAATCGATGTCAAATCTGCCACCAAATCTGTGTTCCCATACTCAAGCCATGCCATCCTTGTACCAGAGCTGCGTCGCCATGAATGCAAATTAGCAGAGCCAGCGACCCACTCCATCCATCGCCATGAATGCAAGTTCAAGTCTTCGCGCGCAAACAGACAAAAACCCTAACAGAGATCAGGTTGAAAACTGACCGTTGATCAGTAGAGATCGGGTGGTTGCCATTTAAAATCACTCAACCGTTGAAAACAAGGCCATGCCTGCACATTAGTCTCCAAGTAAACATCGAGAACCTTTAAATCTGAAGTTAAAACATCACCATTGAATATTGGCAAGTGCACACTGATGGTCTTTAAGTTGCTCGGGAGGGCAAGGGCAGAGAAGTCACAGAGACATGGCACACTTGGAAAAACATATAGCAAAGTCCGCATAAGATACCGAAAGATATTTCCTTCATTGAGTGTCGCCAAGACAAATCAGAACCTATGCCGACAAGGAACACACCACATATTCCATCGGCGAGACTGAAGGTCACTCGCTGAGACCTCATGCCGAAGACCCCAGCTCATACCGAAGAGATTACTCTTTACATTGTCAGTCGGTATAAGCACCCATCATTGGTGAGACATCACAGCGACATTACATTGTTATGCCACAAGCCCTTAGAAACTTGTTTGCCGAGAGAAGATAAGACCTTCACTGAAAGCCACACATTGAATCACCGTCAGCAAGACATGACCCCATTGCTATGACATACACCGAAACACAAGTCTCCTCGAAGCATTAAAATCCTTCACCACTGGTCGGCACAACAAGAAGATATCACCGAGACTTCTCAACGAAAGATAACACCCATGTCGAAAGCAAACCAAAAGATACAGTCGGTAAGACCAAGAGGAGTTCGTCAAGAAGTCACCTCGAAAACCAAAGGGGGCCACCGCAGTCAACAAAACACACAGGGGTCGAGGAGACATCGGGGAGAGAAACTGAGGTTGCCAAAAATTATACCGAGCACAAAAGTTACAATGAAGGCAACACAGGGGTGGCAAAAGGAACTCAGGGAGACCAAGGGGAGTTGGGAAGACCTCCACTGAAAGGGAAACGCCACAACGAAAAGAAAGGTCGTCAGCGAGACACAAAGAAGTCGGGGAGACATCTCCCCGACACAACAAACGCAAGCTGAAAGGAAAAGCCCAAGGAGATAGGTAGCGGTTGCCAAGAGGTTACAACGAAAGCCAAAGGTCAGGGCAAAGGTCACGGAGCCAGAGGAAACGGTGACAAGGGGCCGGTAAAGGATGAGAAATGGGGCTCGGGAGAACCACTAAGTGAAACATGAACTGGGCAGACAAGTCACCGAGCAAAAAGACAAACGGGGAGGGAACCAAACAGGGCTAGAGCCAGGACCAGGAAAGAGATGGGGAACAAAAGGACAAAAGGGATTGGGGTCGAAAACAATCCCGCCTCCGCCAAAGAAAAGACCGTGGAGGCGGAGCCAGAACCGACACGAGAAAAAAGAAGCCGCATGGCTGGAGCGGGACAAAACCTGAGATATAAAACATGAAGAAGGTTCCAAAAATGATTCCCATCCCGATGCCGCCCCCACCAGAAAACAAAACAAAAGACAATCCAAGGGACAGAGGAAAAGAACCAGCGACCCGAAACGGTCCCGCCCCCGCCTCCGCAAAAGACAACGGATACGGAGCCGGAGCCAAAACAAAACCAAAAGCCGCAGGGGCAGAGACAAAAGGAAAACAAGAACTTCGCAAAACGTTCCAAGACAAAACCCAACCCGGTTCCACCCCCACCAAAAACAAAAGGAAAACAAAGCAAGCAGAGCTGGGGAAAACAACCAGCGACCGACGCAGGGCAAAAAGGAAAGGAACACCGAACACACAGAATCGGGACCGGGATGGATGCGTGAACAGGAATTAGAACCTCAGAATTGGAGAAGTTCTAGTTCCCCTCAAGCATCCGTTCCACCCCCCATTCTGAAAGAAAAACCAAAGCAAGCAAAAGAGAAATGGGAACCAAAATAAAAACCCAAAAAAGGAAAAGAGAAAAACTAGGAAAACCTAACACAGTCCACCCCTTGTAGATCACAACTAGCACGGTGGGCTCAACCCTTGTGGGAGCCCATTTAACCCACGTGCTAAAATGAAAGACACCCCATAGCTAAAGTTTAGTCATAAAAAACCAGAGTACACAACTAGAACCTGAGAAAACCAGAAATTGCACTAACAGAGGCTCTAGTTGGGGGATGTATGCCCCTGGTGGGCATAGCAAGAATTCAGATCACTGGGAGAGCAGACCAGAACAAAAAAAACCAAAAGCAACGAGGAGCTAACCGAACAAGGTTAGCAGACACAGCAAAACAAAAACCGACCAGAAAAGCAAAAACCTAACCTAATGTTCATGGAAAAAGAAATGCTTCAGATGAAGCACCATTTCGAGAATTGTCCATAAACAAGCAATTCAAGAGTCACATTGTTGATTCCTTTGTTTCATCTGATGACACTAGGCCACCAAATGAAAAATGAAAGCCAGCTTTTACCTCTGTCAAACACAATTCTGCTAAATGAGCTGACATTCCCTAACTTGTGCTTGCCTCTGCCAATCTGCAACAGTATTAATGAATGTACCTCTGCAAACATAAGTGTCAGGTTGCCTCTGTGCAAGTGAAAACTTGCTCTTTGTTTAGTTTTATCTTCAATTGGCAACTAGATCCAATAAAATTTATTATTGTCACACTCTTGATTCTTTGATTCTGTATCTTGTGGCAACATGTGAATATTGATCAGGACTGCATAAAAACACAGTCTGATCACAATTAGCTACCTGAAAAAATATGTTTGTACCTCTCAACAGGCTATCATATTCATCATTATAAACATGTACATGATCCTTGTGCATTTGAAAGTCAGGCATACTTCCAAAATGTTGACTGTTATGTGACAACAAGCTATCATATTCACTATTTACATTACCCTGAAGTAGAAAATAACTAGCTCCAGTGCTCTGCATATTGTCACATTCTGTGAAAACTTCATCAAGTGTATAAAAAGGGATACACTCACCATTCAACACATCTTGCAACTACTCTGTATCATTTTCAGTAGGAGGAGGCACATCATTAGTGCAATGATGGTTTAAACTACTACTCCCACTTCCTCTTTTCACTTGGCTTTGTTCTTCATCATGCTGGAAATGAGAGTCACCAAAAGACTCTAACTCATCCTCATGGTGAGCCTTAAGCATGGTATCATAGCTTGTAGAGGGAGCATCAAGACAACAATGTATCTTGCAAATGAAACCTATCCCTCTACAACTATCCAGTTGCAATAATCAAACCTCCCTTGATGCTAGTGCTTAATCTCACCAAATAAAGGGGAATAAAGTTTTTTTTTTAAAAGCATGAAGAATACCTGGAAATGTTGTAGTCATGGAACTATTCTTTGAATCTTCAATGGGTTTACCTTGACAGAGTCACCACCTCTTTGTAGAGGACAAAACTTCAAATGATATGAAGCTCATTTACATGTAAATCTTTCTCTGAGTTCCACCCGACAGAGCACCATAGATCTTGTAGCTTTCAGGTTCACTGCAACAAATATTTTCTCCAAGCCTGAGATTCTTCAAACTTTGAACCTAACCAACATGGCAATTGATATGACTCTTTGATAAGGCAAGATTCTAGTCAATCCCCAGCGGAGTCACCATCTTGTTGGTGACTTAGATGGGCAAATGAGAACCCACACCAGAAATCAGATTGAAATTTTCTTTATTATATCCCCAGTAGAGTCGCCAACTTGTTGGTGACTCAGATGGGCAAATGAGAACCCACACCAGAAATCAGATTGAAATTTTCTTTATTATATCCCCACCAGAGTCGCTATCTTGTTGGTTATTTTTAATGAGCAACCAGGTTGGTCTCCTATTCTACCTATGGAGTAGCCATCTCCAGTCAAGGGCAGCTCGGAGGACCTAGACCAACTAAAAGGATTCAGTCAAAGACTGAGGTCTTCTACACTTTAGGCTCTTCAGAACCAGGGCGGGTATACCCACAAAATGCCTCAAATAAGACAAGACATTGCTTTTTATAGCAGATGACTCCTGATGCCAAGCATTGAGGACCTCAAATGGGGCTAGATTCTCAATAGCTCAAACTTGAAGCAACGAGGAGGCAGGACACATACTAAAAAAAAGATATTCAATAATTTTAAAAGGTTTTCTGAGAGAAACTAGGCTGCAAACAGATCAGTGCCTAATCCGGGGTCATGGAGTCACATACAAAAGATGGAATTCATCTGCAAACTGGACTCAATTAGTGGATTTTGTTTTGCTAATGCCTTACATCAGCTATCAGTGCCTTACACTGACAATCCAGCTCTTGTATCAACTAGATTCTTCTTACCAAATCCAACCTGTAGACAAATAATCACTGCTATCTATTCAAAGGATTTAACTACTTCCTTGAAGCAGACCTATCAACAAATAACACAATCCCATGAAGTATGAGAAGATGAACAAAAACACCTTATGCATTTATTCAAATAATTAAAAGCCTACAAATGTGGAGACAATCTGATGATATGCATGAAAGATAAGCATCTTCATGTGTTCTTTTCTCAAACTGATTGCATTTACAGAGGAAATCAACATTACAGCTTACAGACTCAAAAATGACCCCAGACTAAACCCTAATATGTCTCAGACTAATCCCAGACTCGAGAAAATGTGGAACCAGAACACCCAGATTTGGAACCCCTAGGTCTAGACCCTTACATCTGGGCAAGAAATTCTCCTTTATAGGAACAGGAGAAGCAACAAGCCATCGGCCAGATGAGATTATATGTCAGCAGCTGACAAGGACAAAAGAACAAAAACCAACACGTAGGCCAAAAACATCACTTCCAATAGCCTCAGTGGTCTCATAAATGCCTCGGGTCGGGTTGCTGCAGGAAAGACACTCCAGCATGAAAGAAGCCAGGCAATCGATGTCAAATCTGCCGCCAAATCTGTGTTCCCATACTTGAGCCATGTCGTCCTTGTACCAAAGCTGCGTCACCATGAATGTAAATCGACGGAGCCAGCGACCCACTCCATCCATTCCCATGAATGCAAGTTCAAGTCTTCGCGCGCAAACAGACAAAAACCCTAACAGAGATCAGGTTGAAAACTGACCGTCGATCAGCAGAGATTGAGCGGTCGCCATTTAAAATCACTCGACTGTTGAAAACAAGCCCATGCCTGCACATTAGTCTCCAAGTAAACATCAGGCACCTTTGAATCTGAAGTTAAAACATCACCATTGAATATTGGCACGTGCACACCGATGGTCTTTAAGTTGTTCGGGAGGGCGAGGGCAGAGAAGTCGCGGAGACATGGCACACTCGAAAAAACATATAGCAAAGTCCGCATCAGATACCGAAAGATATTTCCTTCATCGAGTGTCGCTAAGACAAATCAGAACCTATGTCGATGAGGAACACACCACATATTCCATCAGCGAGACCGAAGGTCACTCGCTGAGACCTCACGCCGAAGACCCTAGCTCATACCGAAGAGATTACTCTTTACATTGTCGGTCGGTATAAGCACCCATCATCGGTGAGACATCACAGCGACATTACATTGTTATACCACAAGACCTTAGAAACTTGTTTGTCGAGAGAAGATAAGACCTTCACTGAAAGCCACACATTGAATCACCGTCGGCAAGACATGACCCCATTGCTATGACATACACCGAAACATAAGTCTCCCCGAAGCATTAAAATCCTTCACCACTGGTCGGCACAACAAGAAGATATCACTGAGACTTCTCAACGAAAGATAACACCCACGTCAAAAGAAAACCAAAAGATACAATCGGTAAGACCAAGAAGAGTTCGCCAAGATGTCACCCTGAAAACCAAAAGGGGCCACCGCAGTCAACCAAACACACGGGGGTCGAGGAGACATCGGGGAGAGAAACCGAGGTTGCCAAAATTTATACCGAGCACAAAAGTTACAATGAAGGCAACACGGGGGCAGAAAAAGGAACTCGGGGAGACCAAGGGGAGTTGGGAAGACCTCCACTGAAAGGGAAATGCCACAATGAAAGGAAAGGCCATCGGCGAGACACAAAGAAGTCGGGGAGACATCTCCCTAACACAACAAACGCAAGCCGAAAGGAAAAGCCCAGGGAGACAGGCAGCGGTCGCCAAGAGGTTACAATGAAAGCCAAAGGTCAGGGCGAAGGTCACAGAGCCGAAGGAAACGGTGACAAGGGGCCGGTAAAGGATGAGAAATGGGGCTCGAGAGAACCACTAAGTGAAACATGAACCGGGCAGACAAGTCACCGAGCAAAAAGAAAAACGGGGCAGGAACCAAATAGGGCCAGAGCTAGGACCAGGAAAGAGACGAGGAACAAAAGGACAAAAGGGATTGAGGCCGAAAACAATCCCACCTCCGCCAAAGAAAAGATCATGGAGGTGGAGCCAGAACTGACACGAGAAAAAAGAAGTCGCGGGGCCAGAGCGGGACAAAACCCGAGATATAAAACATGAAGAAGGTTCCAAAAATGATTCCCATCCCGATCTCGCCCCCGCCAGAAAACAAAACAAAAGAAAAGCCAAGGGATAGAGGAAAAGAACCAGTGACCCGAAACGATCCCGCCCCCGCCTCCGCAAAAGACAGCGGATACGGAGCCGGAGCCAAAACAAAACCAAAAGCTGTGGGGGCGGAGACAAAAGGAAAACAAGAACTTCACAAAATGTTCTAAGACAAACCCCAACCCGGTTCAGCCCCCGCCAAAAACAAAAGGAAAAGAAAGCAAGCGGAGCTAGGGAAAATAACCAGCGACTGACACAAGGCAGAAAGGAAAGGAACACCGAACACACAGAATCGGGACTGGAATGGATGTGTGAATAGGAATTAGAACCTCAGAATTGGAGAAGTTCTAGTTTCCCTCAAGCATCCATTCCGCCCTCGATTCTGAAAGAAAAACCAAAGCGAGCAAAAGAGAAACGGGAACCAAAATAAAAACCCAAAAAAGGAAAAGAGAAAAACTAGGAAAACCTAACATAGACCGCCCCTTATAGATCACAACTAGCACGCTGGGCTCAACCCTTGTGGGAGCCCATTTAACCCATGTGCTAAAATGAAAGACACCCCATAGCTAAAGTTTAGTCATAAAAAACCAGAGTACACAACTAGAACCTGAGAAAACCAAAAATTGCACTAACAACACCCATAGATACCATAAAAGTAAATGCATACATCATCATATAGAATCAACATCACATCATAGGATGCATCAACATCATTAAGTAAACATTTTCATCCATAGCATGTGCATATCATATAGATGATAACATACCATATAGAACACATGCATAAATAGAATATTGCATATCATATAAATCACTGCCATTATCATATATATATATATATATATATATATATCGTTGAATATAAGTGTCATAGTACAAAGTCATAATGTATCAATTAAAATTGAGCTCACAGGCTCTAAGATACTAATACAGTGTCTAAAAATAAATACAAATATGTTCCTAGTTTGAACTCCCAGTGCTCCCATGCAGAGAATGAGGAGGTGACTAATGCAGAGGGGTTGATGATCATTGTGTAGAAGGGGGCCTATCATATGGTCTTGACCTATGCAGTCCAATGACACCCTTTATGCTCTGAGATTGGCTATGTGACCTGCTCCACGACCTATTGCTATGTGCCTATGAATAAATAGGAGCCCATCTCTTAGGAGGCACCTCCTACTCATATAAACCCCTATAGTATCTCTCTCTGTCTCTAGCCCTAACCAACTCCTGAGTGAAGGTTGTAGTTGGCCCAATGTAAAGAGCTATAAACTCCACAAATCTCTACTTTGTCTCCTACTATTGCGCTACTTCCTGATCCCTCTCTAAATAAGCATTGTCTCTCTCCATTTTCATCTTATCTCGCTCTATCATCATATCTCTCATCCACTCCTCCAAGGCCTCTACTTAGGCCTGTAACTTGGCTACCCACTAATTAGTGGGACCCTCCTCCTCTCACCAGGGTCTCTCTCCCTCATTGACATCCCACTCCTCAACAATCCTACATTGGAGCTCCCTCTCTTGATCCCCCATCTCCTCCTCATCATTATCCTAATACCCTTCCAGTAGACCAAGGGCATCTATCTATGCCTCCTCAATAGCCTCCTCCTTGGCATTCTCCTCACTGACATCCTCCTCCATAGCATGCTCCATACCACCGACCTCCTCTCCTCCACCAATCTCCAACATGGGTAAATCCTCTCCCACCTCCTCCTCATGGAAAAGTGATAGATTTGGGCCTCAAACTCTATCGCCTCATCAACCCCATCGTCCTACCCTCCCACCTCCTCTCCCATCACCTCCATCACCTCTACCACTTCAGTCACCTCTACCATCTCTACTTCCACTGGACACCTTCCTCATGGTCCTATCCCTCGTCTCTCTATAGGTACTATCCCATTTGGATCTATCAAAGGCACAAGCCTATGCTACACCCACCAGGCATCATATGCATCTATTGTACTAGGATTTGCATCTCCACTGAACAAGTTGTAGCACATCTATGTTGGCCTCCGCCATCACAATAGGAATCTATGGCACCCACAAAGAAACCTCTCTAGAAGATTGAGAAAAATCAGCTCTACCCCTTGGCACATCCTAAACCTCACCAAACTATCATAGAACTCAATATGATAGGTGTCTCTCAGTGATATGTATTCTGGAAATAGTCCTCCCGATCAAGTATCATGTCTATCGACATAACAACAAGTGTCAATGCTCATTACGCCACTACGCATAATCCATGTAAGGCCTCCATATGAACTAGACAAGAGTGTCAAGAGTATGTCTCCAATAACTAGTATCTCCAAGATGAGTCTAAGTAATGGTTCCCGCATATCAGAAAACATACGAAGACCTATCGTCTAGCTCAAAAACAACAAGTGGGTGGGAAATAACAATGTGCTCCCACACCCATATCATAAGAAGAGTAGTACCATAGTTCATCGACTGCACCTCCTTGTAAGCAATATCATGTAAGTGAAAATACAACATGGCTAGTAAACATGGGCCCCATGCATATATGACATGTTGCTCCAACATCCCTACTAATATCTCACCCCACCCAATGAGAAACCCATGCCCTTTGCGGTCTGGTAGAACAATCTTGCCAATAAATGTGCATAACATACAATCTAATAGTGTATATCTCTCTTCCAATATGTGCCATCTGATCTCATAATGCTCGATCTCGAACTGTCTGATGCTATCATGCTAATACTAATGAGTAATCTCACTATAACCCCTATGGGTATCATAAAGGACTCTCTCACCCCTGATCGGTAATCTCAAAATCCTATAGACATCTTATAAGGTAACAATAGCCTCTCCTATAAGTAGATGGAAAGAGGAGGTCTCTGAGTGCCATCACTCACAAAGAACAGTCAGTAGCTCTCGGTTTTCCTGAATAGTGAGTATAAATGTAACATGATGCAAACCAAGATGCCATATCATCCATCTCTCTCCACTTTGCAACTAATCTTAAAACTCGTAGGTCAATGGCCTCTTGAGTATATATCGGATCCAAAGCAACCTACAAATGTATAACAAAAACCTTGTGTTAGAAATACAAAGGAAATTTTTACATCACAAAACTTAAAAAAATTTGACAAGTAAATGCATCGTTTATTATCAAATGCGTTGCAAAATTTTCACATGCATCATTTAGCATAGTAAATGTGTCATTTAACCATGCAGATGCATTTAATAATGAAAATGCGACAAAGGAGAAAACACATGCATTCAATCATGCATATGTGTCACAAAATGCAAATGTGTTGACAAGAAAACATGCAAACAACTATGCATATACGTAACACGAATACCAAAATGTGGTGCATTAACCTACATGCATAATTGTACTTTACAAATGTGATGCATGACTACAAATGTGATTTAGGACAAAAAAAATGTGTTGAACTAAATTATAACAAAAATGAGCTTGGACGTGTTTTTGCAAATGCATCGTATTGCAACCAAATACGTTGTATACAAATGCATTTGCATCGCACACAAAATGACACATTTGAAAAATTAAATTTAACTACATAAAAATGCATGAAAATCAAAAATTCAAAAGATGGTTTTGGGGTACATACTGGGGGTCCCGCGTCTACTGGTTGTCTGAAGGTCCTAACTTGATATCTACAATCCTCTATGTAAGGAATGGGCGACATGTTTGCTGAGACCTCAGAGCAAAAATCAAGGTTTTCTAAACTTGAGGGATGCAAATGAATTCACTTTCTTGGAGGCTTTATCTCACACCTTTTGTACTGGGCACTCTATTTACCAACTTCAAACAACTAATTCACCTACAAAAATTTTCTAAAACTAATTTCTATTACCACCATCAAACGTCTGGCTATCAAATTACCTAATCGAGACAATTTCCAAATTTTTTTGAATTTTTCAAAAATTTGTCACTTTTCCCAAGGGGGCATACCCTTACCTATTTCACAGTGAGGCATGACTAGGGCATGCTATTTTATTAAATTCTTCGACAAAAATTCCTAAATGACATTATGTCAAAGAGGGGAAAACTGAAGACACTAAAAATTGGTCTAGGCCTACGACTCTAATTTTCTTCATAATTAATATCTTCATCATAATTAAATAATGTTAATTATTTGATTATTTTCTAAAAGTCATTTGTCCTCTATTAATTAAATAACTTTAATTATTATTTTAATTCATTTTTAACCTTTATTCAATCTTGATTAATTAAATAAATATTATTTATTTCATTATGTCACTAATTAAGTTATCCTCTTTCTCAAATTAAATAAATTCTTATTTAATTTACTCTCATCACATTTTCAATTATAATTAAATAATCATTTAAAATTATTTAATTATTATATAACATTTTCTCTAGTCAATTAAATAAATCTTTATTTATTTAATTTAGTCCTCAAATTTCAAATGTTGAATAAAATTATCATTTAATTCATAAAAGGAATTATTCCTAGCATATTCTTATGTGATTGGATAATCTCTTAGTTATCTAATTATTCATTTACCACTTAATTCGAGATTTAATTAAATCAGTTAGTTATCTCCTAATTTAATATTTGATTATCTCTGATGAATAGACTCTTTGTCTTAATTAGTCAGTTATATAGTTTTATTCTTCTATGTGTAAAGTTTTATTAATTAAATAACTTTAATTAATTAATTAATTAATTTGTGTGTTCGAACAGATTGTTTCCTCTATGCTAATCTTTATCCTTTACATGTGATCATTATTCTTCTAAGTTTCAAATAGTATCAACTAAATATTAATTTATTATTTAATATTAATCCCCACCTTTTATGCTTTATCACTCGCATTATTACTGACACTAAGCTCAATGCATGTCACAATATTTAATATTAATCATTCGTCTATCTTTCAATCTAAGCATGTCATTTGAAAACCTCATTTTCTATAAATTGGCTTGACCTTCATCATTATTACTCCTCTTGAAATCTTATGACTTTTGGAAGCAATCTTACTTTCTAAATCTTCAATGTTTTGCTAATCATACTATCATAGGCTATACTTGCACACTTAAGAGAAATCTAAGGGAATTATCATACAATGGAAAAATGGAGAAGGATAATCAAGGTTATGCATGGAATTACATAGATATTCAGTGAGATCTTTCTCTTATTTATGCTTTTACATTCCATTGTTCTTTGTTGTTAGTGTAGGTTTAGATTTGAGTTTATTGCATTGTATTGCTTTGACCTCACTGGCTTTCCTATGTTACACAAATGATTTGAGGCAAGAAACATGTAAAGAATTCATGGAAGATGATTCTTTCATTGAAACAAGGGCATTTAGAGATTTCATGTGGAGAGAAAAAACCTCAAAGTATGTAGAGAGGGTTGCTAATGAGAGAATTTTACATCTTGAGCTACCTAAAAGCACTATCCAAGCCAATGTAAGGAACAAAATCAAGAAATAATTTCAAAATATGATAGCTAAAGAGGGTAGAACCCTTGTATAGAAAAGTGGTGTGTGATTGCTGCCTGAATGGGGCATTGTTGATGCGGTGGTATTGGATACCATTAGGTGGTCTGAAAGAGCTCTATTTCAAAATGAGGAGGATAAATTGGATCTTCAAGGATCAAAATTTAGTGAAGAATTTGATGACTTGGCTATTTGTTCATTGTCGTTGGGATCCAAGAAGCTAGTGGTTGCAAAATAAAGTGATTTTAGTAGACAAATAGTTATAAAGAGAGTGGCAAACACCCCAACATTGGAGGCAACTAACATGACAATAAAATTTTCCAAGTTCACAAAAGAAATAGTGGAGAACCTCACCACTAAAATGGACATGTATAGAAGCAAATATAATGAACTTGTGGACAAATATAATAAGATTCAACAAAGATTTGTTGAATTGGAAATTGAGGTACCATTTGGAAGCAACAAGTGGAAACATTGAGAAATTAGGTTTCGGCCAGTTCAAGTCACACCAAACCTACCCCTCCTCCTCTACCAAAGTAATCTTTAGCAATAGTGCCTTATAATATGGGTCAAGAGCCGTTTAGTGTTGAAGAGCCAAGCACATCAGGTGCAACTCTATCTGATGAGCCTATGAGGGGGAAATTGTCTTAGCAAATAGAGGTATACAATAAATTTCTTGAACAACTTTAGGACACAATATATAAGAACAATTACAAGATTGTTCATACTATTCTGAAGCATTTGAATAAAAATATTGAAGGTAAATTTAACAATGTTCATGCAAAATATTCTTTGATGTTGTGAGCGATAAGGTTATCTCAGAGGGATAAGGAATTGGCTAATCCAATTCTAGAAAAATGGATTCCTAGGGCTGAGAATTTAGGATTTATGGTAATTGAGGCTAAGCAATAGGAGGATAGATATCTAAGGGTGGTCCCAACTTATAAATTTGTTAGTGAGGTTAAGGAACAAAAGTTTCAAGGGTTTGTTGCCCCTTTAGAGTAGAGAATAAAATAATTTAAGGCTAAGTATGATAAAGAAAATTTTAAATTGTTGCATGATATTCAGCATACCCATGATGAGGTAAAACCCCTACAAATGTGGAAGGACTAGGTAGACACTACAATTGTCTCTCAAGAAGCTCTTAATTGTGAGAAGGTTGACATTCATATACTAAAAGATGCTTTGGAGAAAATTTCTTTCATTATCAGTTTTCTTGAGGATTTGAATAAGGAATCCAATTCAATAATGACAAAGTACTCTCCATATAGGAAGAAGATGGATGAAATCATTGATTTCAATTGCCCATCTAATGCTGAATATGAGTAGTGGAAGGGAGTATTTATTGATGAATTGGATTTATGAATACAAGGATGGATAATACATATACTTGGTCAAGTATTGTACAGGTTTGGACTCAAAAATTATAATGCATAAACATATGTTTCTCTCGATTCACGATCTAACAAAAAAATGTTGATTAGTGATGACTTGGACTGATGCTAATGCTGATTTGGACATTGGTTCACCTATGCCACCTTTACACAATTTTTTCATTTCTCTCAATGGAATGAAGTTACTACAATGGTAAGAAGGTTACTTCTTTCCAATAAATTGCCTCTTGGAAGGCAGTTCTATTTTCTTCAATGGATGGATAATCTTTGTCTCATGTGTGTTCCCTCTAATTAAAAATGAAAATATAATTAAATAGGGAATATGTTTTGTAATGGTCCTATTAGAATGTGACATGTGAAATTTTGGCCAAAAGCTTGTTTTTCTCCCTTGTTCTCATAAAATGGAATTCATGGCCATTAGTACAAGTCTCTTGTTGAAATTTGGATCCAAATTATGAAAATTGTAAACACAGAGAGAACATGTTTGAAGTTTGTATCTTAAGTTTTGAGTCTAGCAAGTGAATTTTGTTAATTATATAGTTTCTAAACATACCCCCAAAATAATGCAAATCCTTAGATTTTATCATCTCTCCATCTATACATTGTATTTGAATTATTAATGAAAATACGATTAAGGATCATTTGATCAATCTTCATTGTTATTATGCTTTGTTGTATGTTTTATTTTAGGCTCTGATTCAATGGATCAGTTAAAATGCTTTGAGTAAATTATGAATTTGTATACTTGTGTAGTGGATTTGATAAGTAGTGGTAAAGTCTAAGCATTAATTTGTGAATTGCAAGAAAATCTCACGTAGATTATGGATGTTTAGGATTAAATTCACCATATAGTTCAGTTTGCAATGTTTTGACTCCTAGCCTAGAGATATGGCATCGATCGTACATCTTGTATGCATTTCCCATGGTCCTAGTTATCTAATTTGAGAAAAATATTCATAAATACTTTATAATCGATCTACCTTTCATTGTGGTTGGTGTTGCATGATATTATCACCTTTAGGTGTTAAATTATCTTAAGGAATTGCTAATTTCTTGAAGGATTCCATCTATTTAGCCTCTAATGGGAATATATCTACTTCGTTATACAATGTGTGCAATAATTATCTAGGAAATTTGTATAATATACATTGTGGGATTACCCTTCCATGTCTTGCAAAGCCCAAAGTGTAGGAGAAGAAGAATTATCACTTCATCTCATCCGTTGGCCAACTATCTATCAAGTATTCAAGAATTGAATCTAGCAAGCTCATAGGTACTTGGTGAGATCTGATTGGTTGTTTAAAAATAACCAACACATAGTTCACTGCAAAGGGAAACCAAGGAAGCATTAGCAAAAAAAGTATAATACCCCTATAATGTTGACTTGAGAGAAGCATGACAAATCTATTGAAACTTGTGTATTACCATGTAGTTCATGAAGGAGAAGAAACAACATCTAAAAGTGCACAAAAATATATCTGCAACTGAAAAAGGTGTGCAAAATGAAGCACACATGCATGAGGCAAGAATCACATGGATTCGTTGTTGTCTTGGAGGGACTCTTACTAAAAAATGGTGTGATGGAAAGTAACAAAGGAACTACACAATTCCCTCCATGACACTTTATAGTACAATGTGATTACAAAATATTGCATAACCTTATGTGCAAAATCCCCAAAATACATGTATAATAGTGTGGAAATTTATCTCAATATGTTTACATATAATAAATTGCTTACAAATGATGCTCAAAATGTCTACAAAGTAAAAAATATAGGAAATACATATAAGGTTTCCCAAATGAAGCCATCCCATGCAGCCGTAAAGTTTCCAAGTGCCAAAACATCCAAGTAATTAACTAGAGTGTTAAAACACAAAAATCTGAATTAATTATACTACTGGCCAAATCTGGAAAAGGTACATGAGTACCTCTGAAGAGCTCAAAGAGACCTTTCCAATGTTGCAAGAATCATGAGAAATGGAGGAATGGACCAAAAGATATGAGATTGGGAGTGAAAACTAGAGATTTGAGTTCAATAGGCTATAGATGCTATCAAACAATTTTTTTTGAAAATCACCTATACCACTAGAAAATACACCTCACCAGCTTTTTGAAAATATTTTGTTTGCAAAACTTTTCCATCTGGATCAAAAGTTATCCAAAAAAGAAAAAAGGCCTAGAAGAGGACCTTTTAACACTAAACATGTACAAAAATTATAGACTAAATGGGTGCAAAAGAAGGGGGCAGGGGCTAAAAATTTTGGCACCCAAACCTTCATATGACCGCTTATTAAATAAATTAAAAATGATTACACCAATACCATTAGCGGTGGTGTTGTTGGCGGAGTGGTGGTGGCCGAAGGGTTGCACCACCCCTAGTATTAACCCTTAACTTCACCAATAACTATAGGTTAAGACCACAAGCTATGCAAAATGGTAGGAGGATAAAATATTTAAATATGTAGAAAATATTAATACCTCTGAATATAGAATATAATATTCCCAATTATTTTAAAAAACATTTTTCCTAATATTTTTTATAAAATCACAAAAAATATTTTGAAAAATATTTTTTTGTGAAAATGAGAAAATCATACCTGTTATGCCTTGTATAACCACCCCATTTTATTCTAGAACAAAATGGGTCCCCCCTCTTTCTTTTTTCCCTTTTTTTCTTTGCCTTTGGTTGCTAGGTTTGGTCTTGGGAGTTCTTTTGTTTTCTTCCTGAGTTTTTTTTCTTTTTTCTTTGGTTCTGTTGAATTTGGTTTTGCCTCAGTTGAAGTTAGGTTTCTTTATGTTTGAGTATTTTGTGGCCTAGGATTTAATCTCTAGAAGGTCCGTCTCAAGCTCGTCTCAGGCCTAAATTCCTAAAATTTGTGTTGGATCCATTAAGTTGGGAAAAATTGTGAGAAAATGGTGAAGTTCGGGTTTTCTCCCCAGTTCAGGATTTTCCACCCCATCTGGATTTTTTCCCGAATCTCACTCAAACTTCGGCTAAACATTGTGGTTCGGGGATTTTTGGTCTTCATGGAATTCCACGTGGACCAGATTTTCCCGATATTTCCTTCTCCGAATTTTCCCAAAATTCTCAAGCCTCCGGAGATTCACCTTTTTTGTGGATTTCCTTCTCCTCTAGATTTTCCCAAAATCCTTTGTTCCTTGTTTTTTCTAAAATTTGCAGAATGTCTCCTCCTTCGTGAAAATTCGTCCCGTGCAGATTTTCCCGAAACCTGGTGGAATGTGAACAAATATGGAGTAGTAGGACTTATTAACAAAGGATGGAGCATCTTATATGTAATTTATGTTATTTTGAGATCTCACATGTTGTTTCTTAATTGATAATGATCGGATTAAGTTTCTAGTAGGTTTTTTCATGTTTATTATGCTAGAATGCGCCTAGCTTAGAATTCTCCAAAATTCCTCCTGGCTTGGATTCCATCGGTGGACCTGAAAGCCAAACTCTGATATGATCATTTTATTTGAAGATTTAATGACACCTTGCTTAGCTAGGATTCATTTTAATGATGATTTTGATTAATTAACCTTTGTTTGTGTGATCTTTACTATGGTTTTCTTTGTTGAATGCAAGATTAAATCCTGCATATGATGATATTTCTCAAGGAGCTCACTTGGAAAGTATCCCCCCAATCAAGTTTGGCATAAATTTCCTCTAAGAAGAGAGTTGGAAAGACCTTCCAGATGTCTTTCTGACTAGCAGTGGTTCTATTCATTTTGAAGTGTCCTGGTCGACGAGACAGTTTAATCGTTGTAGGTTTTTATATGTCTCGTTGACCGATTGCACACAAGGTTAGCATCACTGAAGGATTTGCGCTCGATGAAAGGTCTGGCCAATTGGCGTTTGTCTCGTTGAAGGTTTCTCCCTTCAATGTGATGTGTGGCTGACTGCAAAAGGTCTTGGCTACAAGGGGGTATTTCTCTTCCTTATGCTCTCTCTCATCCTGATGATGGATCATGGAGTGTGATCCGAAACGTCGATGACAAAAAACTCAAACACAATCAAAACCAGAAGCAAAATTGATCATAATTATGGATTGTGGAAACTTGATATCTCTTACAAGGGGGTAACGTCGGCATGGTGTCTCACTAACAGGGTGGACTCTTGCCGAAATGAAGTAGCATCGGCGAAGGATTTTGGGTCGCCATGAAGTCTCAGTGACCGAGTGATGTCTTGCCAAAAGGGATGATACCTTTGGTATAGGTTTTTGCTCTCAGGGAAATTTCCTACCAATGTGGGGTGTCTTGCCAAAAGATTTAGCTTTGGCATGATGTCTGGCCGAAGGGGAGAAGTCTTACCGACTGGGCAGAGTCTCATTGAAAGATAAAGGCTCTGCAAAAGGTCTCACCAACCAAGCAAAGTCTCCCTGACAGTTGTTCAAAATATTTTTCTTCGAGGAGAAAGATATATTCGCCATGAAGTGTGGCCGAATGGTAAAGGTCTCACCGAAGGGTTCTCCCTTCAATGTGATGTCTAACCAACTACGAGGAGTCTCAACGACAGGGCCTGAGTTCAAGGTAAGGTCTTCCCGACATGAAGGAGTCTCCTCGAGATGGGTCTGCTTGCCAAAGAAAGAGAGGCTCGATGTAGGGTCTTGCCGAGGGAATGCAGTCTTGCCAATAGCGATGGATTTACAAATAGGAAAGGGATATCGGTGTGACCAATGGAGTTCGCTATGACTTCTGACCGATAACGACTGTCTTTCCAATGGTTTTTGTGGTATCAATATGACTTGCACAGCTCGATGGGAGGTCTTTCCAACAGTCTTATGCTACACTGATGGCTACTATGAGGTATAATCACATTGGGGAGACACGATTAGTGTCTCATCGACATGCGATTCCATTTGAATGACCTTTGACTACCCGAAAATCTTGTATGGCCTATGTTCCACCAATCAGAAGAAGCTAAAGGAGTGGTCCATTGGCCCTTTGACTGATTGACTACCCCTGTGAAGAAGATCAACATAATGCAAATGATATGGACTCATTCTAAGATCAAAAGTGATGGATCGACTCAGGAATGAATGGTGTTTAGATCTAAAGGGAGGCCCGATGTTTCCAGAGATGGTCAACGTGCAGAAAGGTCTAGAGTAGGAAGGGGGCCGAAGGAAAGAAACAACCACAAGTCTTAAGAATAGCTGGGGTCTACTGGAAAAAAGGAAGATCATTATTAATGGTAATACTTTGGAGCATTCAAGGTAGATCTGTGAAGGAGTATGAAGATGGACATAGAGGCATGAAGTTAATGTTGTAGCTACAAAAGATTTGAGATCACCCCCAGAACAATCCTTCACCAACATGGACAGCAAGGATACATATTTAATGCAGAATTAACTTTATCAAAAGGATCTGATGGTCGACCATCTTGCAACCAGCAGATATTTTGTAAACCCTAAAAATAGGGGGCCAACGCATTCTTTTGGGCACATCCTTTATATATGGAATTTTTGCCTCTTTGTAAGGAGGATGTGAGTTTAAGAGAGAGATAGAGAGATTTTTAAGAACAATAGTAATCTTCTAAGTAGTAGTAGAGAAAATTTTAAGAATAGCAATAGAATAGGAGTTAGATCTAGCATAGACAGTAATGTATACTTCTGGTTTTTCTCAGTATAGATGGAAACAATCTAAAGACATAGGTTTTCTATACACTGGTGATTGTGCCAGATTTGTAAATGTTGCTTACCTATTGCACTAAGAGTAGAAGCAACTAGATTTAAAATCTATTTCATATTGTGTTCCAAAATGGTGTTCATCTTGGGTTAATCATTTGATTTGAAAATATTTCAAGGAAAGAAGTTTTGTTTTATGTTTTGTTTAAATAGTAATTTACAATCTATTGATTAAATTAGCACTGTGAATGAATGAAGCTATGTGTCAATCACAAGTTGATTTTGTTCTCCAGTTTCAGTTAGCAATTCCTTGAAAGTTAACAAGTCTAATTAAGTTCTATGAATTATTATTCTTTTTAGTTCCAAGATTTAATCTATCTTTTTCTATTTCTTTAAAACCCCAGTTAAAATAGGTTTGAATTTATGCTTGATCTTAGAAGAATCCAGAAGCTTAACACCAACAGGCCCCTTGAACATTTTAGTTCACATGAATCACTGAGTAAAATCAGCATAGTCGAGAACCGATTACAAAGACCTTGGGAGA
Organism: Sequoia sempervirens; assembly: GCA_007258455.2. Taxonomy (NCBI): domain Eukaryota; kingdom Viridiplantae; phylum Streptophyta; class Pinopsida; order Cupressales; family Cupressaceae; genus Sequoia; species Sequoia sempervirens. The sequence goes on from VDFB02271358.1 coordinate 489,369,853, forward strand.
TAAGATATCCATGTGATCATCTTTCTCTTTTAGGAGAATAGGATAGTAATATTTTGTTTAACTGCAGCTGTGCCATTTGGACCATCAACAGTACCCAACCTAGTCGAGGGCCATATGGCCCTTCAACCAAAAAAATATTGCCTCAAAAAAAACATTCACCAAATATGGAAAATTTTATGTCAAAATTCTTGGAATCAGTCACTTAGACACAGTGGCAAGTTTATTTTTTGCCAAAAATGCTCTTGTAAAAAGTTGCTTCCTAGATCTAAGCTTCAAACCCTTGTTTACCAAAGTTGCAAATGGTGATCAAATTGAGTGAAAAAAATCCAAATCTAACTTTCTTGAGCCTCCTGGATGCAATGGCACAATCCAAAATATTTCCACTATAGCTAAAAGTGTTGCAATCACTAGATCTCACCAAAATGCATACATGCAATATAAGATTAACAATATTTGCAAGCCCTTTCTGATTCTCAAGATCATATTAAAACAAAAGAGAAGAGGATACATGGAATTTTCCAAATCAAAAACTCAAAGCACAATAGAAAACTTGATAGTGGAAACTCTCTAATGAAAAATGGAAGGGGCTTGCAAGATTCAAAGCTTTGATAGCATGTTGAAGTGAGCAACCAAGATCTTCAATCTACAACACAAAATAGCCTACACAAGAAATAGAGATAAGCAACAATGGAAGATGCTATTCCACAAAACAAGAATTAAAATACTATAAAATATACAATGTTACTACAATAAAATGTTATGCAAAATACGCTAGAGATTCCTTTCTTATAAAGGAAAGGATGAGCGATAGGATAAGACAACTAACTCATAAGATTATGACACATGTCAACATCATATTACATACTACATCTCAACCTTTCCTATATGAGCAATGCTTCATATGTACTTTTCCATATTTAGTTTCACATTCTTGCATCTTCAACGATAGCATGATATTTCTGTCATTTCTCTCTTGTTTAAATTGTCAAATAATTTTTTTTCTTATAAAAATTAACAAAAAAATTTCTACAATATTCAATACATGATTAGATGAGATTCGCCTAAATTTTATAAATTATAGTAGAAATCTACATTAATTTACAAATTTAGTATATCATATTTATTAGTTCTTTTAGGACCGCATTTCTAATATTTAGTTTTAACCATTGATTTATAATATCATCTAATGGCCCTTGTTGAATTCCATGAGGTAAAATATAGCCATTATCTATAATGCTCATGAACCCCACAATTTTTGCTCTTATGAACATTATAGATTGTGGGTAAATTTTACCTTACATAGTACAATGAGGGCCATTAGATCATTGATCTAAAATAAATTTTAACCCCCATGAGAATTAAAGATCATGCTCATAGATTTTAACTCATAGAATACAATGAGGGCCCTTATATTATATTTTAAAACAATGGTGGAAAGGGTATGTGTAGGATCATCATGGGAAAAGCAAACCCTTGAGTGGCAATAAAATCAAAAAAATCAGAGTTAGGCAACTTGACGTAAAATTTTGAATAAGTTACCTATATTATTTCAAAATTATGTATGAATAGAATTTGTAGAAAATTGAATGTAGTTGTAGACATCCAAATTTGGACATTTAATTTATCCAAATTTATCACTTTTCATCTAAACATCCTCTTATCCGAGTTAATTAAGTAATATTACTATTATTTAATTAATATCTTTAATTCTGCCAAATCTCTAAAGTTTTTTAATTAATAATTAAATACCTTACCCTCTTTTAATCCTCCTTTCATCAAATAAATTAAATAAATATTACATTTATTTAATTCCTCACATGTCATTTTCATCTAATCCTAATCCTTCTCCTAATTTCTTCATTAAGGATGTGCACATGCCTAATCCTTGATTAGGATGTGTCACATCCTCCAACTTTTGCAAGTTGACTTTTAATCCTAATTAGCCTCTAATTATCTTCTAATTACTAATTAATTAAGCCTAATCATTCTCCAAAGAATTTTTAATTCCTTTTTATTCTTCTTAGATTCCCCTATTTTATATGTGAATTTTTAATTCACATTCCATCCTTCCAAGGCTTCTAGAACCTTGGACTTGTCACAATCTCCACATGTGACCCACCTTGGACTTGTCACAATCTCCACATGTGACCAAGTCCCACCTTTTTGGAGCCCACCTTTTATCCTCTAGACCATCCTATGAATGTGAATTTTTAATTCACATTTATATCCCCAACCACCTTTCCTTTTCTCATGTAGATTTTTGAGGAATTCTAAAATTCCTCAAAAGTCCCTTTCACTCCCACTTGGGGACAAGAAATCTCTTTTTGTGGAAATCTCCTCACTCCTTAAGGTGCATGTCCTTTTCCACCTCATGTACCTTCTTGAAAACTCATCTCCACCTCATATCCCTTTATCCACTTCACCCTCCACATGTCAAGATGTGAGGGCTTGTGGGTTCTCAACCCACCATAGCCCTTCATCTTGGCCTTGTTGGAGCAATCTTGACCATTGAATTCTCTAGAGAATTCAAATTCTTCTATAAATACCCCCTTCTCAAGGGCATTTCCAACACTTAGCCATCTTGCACCATTATGCTGCCAATTTGCATTCTCAACACTTTGCACTCTCATAACTACATGCTGTCCATTTGAATCCTCAAGCCTTTTCAATCATTTAGCCATATTTGCTCATCATCTTGCATATTGAATCTTGCATTTAGACATTCAAACAATCATCTAAGGAGCACACAACCAATCCAAGCAAGGGTCAATCAAAGAGGTATCAACAACAAGGGAGGTAAAAATATTTGTGTTTCATTTTATTTGCATTCCTTTTCGTTGAACCACTCTTTTGGCTAATCTTGAGTTGTCCTTGGTATTTTGTTATTCATGTTTCTTAGTTAGTTTTGCACATTTAGAGCAGTAGGAATTCCAAGGTATCACATTTCTGGCATGCCCGGTGGGACCCACACATGGGTCTTGCATTTAATGTTTCTTTGAGTTAAGATTTTGTAGGAAAAGCTCACAGAGTTGCGATAACGCCCTTCACAGAAGTGCAGTAGCGCCCCTCATAGAGTTGCGGTAGCGCCCTTCACAGAAGTGTGGTAGCGCCCTTTACAGAGTTGCGGTAGCGCCCTTCGCAGAAGTGCGGCAGCGCCCTTCACAGAGTTGCGGTAGCGCCATCGTAGAGTTGCGGCAGCGCCCTTCATAGAGTGGCGGCAGCCCCCTTCACAAAGTTGCGGCAGCACCCTTTACAAAGTTGCGGCAGCGCACTTCATAGAGCGCAGCGCCCTTTACTTGCATCGAGTTGCGGTAGCGCCCTTCACAGAGTTGCGGCAGCGCCTTTTACAGAGTTGCGGTAGCGCCCTTCTGAGTGCGGCAGCACCCTTTCTGAGTTGTGGCTCGCTCCTGACACATTTGGAGGTAAAATGGGCGTTTGGTTCGTTTTTGCTCTATTTTTGCTATATTCACGTGATAACTCTCTAACGTTGTTCTGGCAAGAATATTGCTATTTTTCACTAACGTTTTTGCAGCATATTGTGGCAAAATTTGACCAAAGGCGAAAAAAAGGACAACTAACATTTGTTTGCAGGGGCATCTACATAATCAGACTTCCAAAAATTATCTTTGCTGCTCTCAAACATAGTCTAATTAGGGGAATTAAATCTCATTGTTTGCTGTGGTTGTTTACTTTTGTATTACCCAAGGGGGCATTGATTTGTTTTCACTTTCCCCTTGCACTTTGTGAGCTTGGGGAGTAGTTGGAAGCGAGTTAGTGTGCTTCTTTTTAGTGGGACTGTTGGGATTTCATCACCCTAAGGGACGATTCCAACCGTGTACCGGCGGGGTATATAAAGGGGGGAGAATGAAAGTTGTACCCCAATCTAGTTGCGTCGTAATTGGCGGAGCGTCGAAGCTAGGGTGATACCTAGATAGACGTGAAGAGTTGGTCTGAGCCTTTCAGTATCTCGCTGGGTTCCCGACTCACGCTTGTGACAGACTGGTGTTCACAGTTGTGCCTCACGTACCGAGAGTATATCGAGGACTCCCTAGAAGCCTTGTGCATCCTAGATTAAGACTTTGCTTTGCCATACCCGTAATATTAATCATAGGATTGTGCTTGCTTGAGGTGTTTTCTTGTGGAAAATCTATCAAATTTTTGATACTTTGGACTTATTTTATCATTTTGTGTCCTTGCTATAGCCTTTGCCATCAAAAACCAAGCTTTGTCCCCACAGAAATGTGGTAGCGCCCTACGCAGAAACGCGGTAGCGCCCCCGCAGAAATGCGGTAGCGCCCTGCGCAGAAATGCGGTAGCGCCATCGCAGAAACGCGGTAGCGCCCCTGATTTACTACAGAATGTTGGCTACGCCCCTTTAACTTCCCGGGGCTGTCATTTACAAACCGTGCATCGGATCAACTTCGTTCAAAAACCAAAATTGCTTAATTTTTCGAGCTCTATCTAGTGGTACCTTTTATTTCTTCCTATCTAATAAAAAATCCATTCCTCTGATCATCTAATCAATCCAAGCACACTAATCCAATCAAGTTCATCCAATCACAATTATCCAATCAACATCATCTAATCATTTGATCCTATCCCATCAAACTAATCTAGTACTTTAATCAAATTCATCAAATCATCTACTTGATCCAATCATCTGTCTACCGAATCCTATCAAAATCAAAAGCAATCCCATCCAATCATCCTAATCTAAGCTTTTGTCCAATTCTGATATGATCTTGACCAAAATCTTGATTTGAGCTTTAATCCGTTCCCATCCAAAATCTTTTATCCATCCTCTTTATCCTTTCACCATCATGAATCCTCATCCTCCATCAATAGTAGTCAAGGGAAACCTTAATTACGTGGATGACGATAACGAAAGTCTTGTCAATCAAGAAGAATATGACATAGATCCCCTTGATGATATCATCACTAGTAAGATCTCTCCACCCACTTTCCATAATAAAATCACCCCTTCCAGTTATCCTACTATGTCTTCATCCATGCCTAGTCATGCTCCTTATGCCACCCTTGACAATGGATATCCAGTATCTTCTTCATCCCCATATTTGTCATGTCCTTCATCTACATCATCCCCTTACACAACATCTACATCCTATTATCCTCATCTTCCATCCCAATACTCCTATTACAATTCCCCATCCATGTCCCCCTATCCTAATCCTCTTTTCCAATCTTCCCATACTAATCCTACATCCGCACCCTTTTACCTTAATCCTACATCCGTGTCTCCTCATCCTAATCCATTGTCCCAATACCTTTATTATAATCCATCCCCCACATCCTCTTGTCCCACTAAACCACCTATATCCTCTTGTCCTAATCCACAATCCATGTCCCCCTATCTTAATTCACCACTCCAATATCCTTACCTTAACCCTCCATCCAATCCTAGTCCTCCATCTACTCCTATTCATCCATCTACTCCTAGTCCTCCATCCAATCCCATTCACCCATCCAATTCTAATCCCCCATCTACTCATGGTCCTACATTCAATCCCATTCCTCTATCTAACCCCAGTCCACCAATCCATGATCCCTCATCCATTTCTACCACCCTAGCCAAGCCAACCATATGCAAGTCTCTCGTTTCAGAAGTTCTCCAAGGACTAATTACAAAGAAGCCATCCCCAACTCCACATCTTGAAGCCATGGAACCATGCCATCTGGATCCATTATCCACGGTCACTAGTGATGAGACCCTTCTCCATACCACACCTATTATTGATGTTACCACCCCTAGCACTGATCAAACCATTGAAACCATTGAACCCACTAAATCCATTGAACCCCCATCTCCTACTCCAAGATCCAACCAATCTATTGAAGACACCCAAATCCAATCCACTCCCTCTACTCCTAGATCCACCCAAATCCAATCCACTCCTCCCACTCCTAGTAGCACCAAAATTGATTCCAATGAACCTCATGAATCTTCCATCCCTCCATCTTCTCCACTTGAAGAGTCCCAACAAGACTCCATTACCATGCCTTCTGCACATGATGAGTCACGCCAAGGGTCTAATCCAAAGCATGCCAGCATATCCCCTTCTCCAGATCAAGATCCTCCCATCCCATCTAGTCCGCCTCAAGATCACAGTCCCCCATCTATTCCATCCCATAATCCCCTTGTCATTCAAGCTTCCACCACTCCATCTCCATCTCCATCGCATAAGCCTACTACCACAAATCTAGATCCTATCATAGTCCCTACTCCCTCTCCTGATGCTGCTATCCCATCATCTCCTTCTCGTGATCCCCCATCATTGCCTAAAAATTCTATCCCCACACCGCTTGCATATCCCCTTGGTCCTCTCACATTCCTCCATGGTGGTCTCCTTGCAGAAGAAAAAAAAAGCATATACACCAACCCTCCTCTTCCACCTAATAATGAACTCGCATCATTCTTCCAGAATAATAAAAATCCTATCCTAGATCGAATACTCAAAAAAATAAACTATCAAGGAAAAGGTTTAGGCCTTCATGAGCAAGGTATTATAGAGCCCATCCAAGCTAAAGAACACTTGTATCCGCAAGGTCTTGGATGTACTACTCACGACTCGCAATCCAAAAATGTTGGTACAACCTCTAGATGTCCCCAAGCAGGCCTTTTCAAAAGAAATATGTCGAGCTCTTCCCGCCATTACCAAATCATGTGGCCATCCCTCCTCCTACATCATATCACCTCAAAGACAGCATCCATCTTCCTCCTTCATCACGCTCCATCCATTTGGGTCTTACATCCCTCCATCTACCATGCCCTTGTTTCCTCCGGATCCTACATCTATTTTGGGCCCCTATATCCCAAAATCACCTCCTCCATCTCATCCTATCCATCCTTTCATCCATCCATCACCTATCCATATCACCCATCATAACTATCCCACTCTCATGTTCCCTAATCAGGATCAACAAAGGCACGTACCTGTACATCATCTATCCACATATCATCCTAAAAATCCTACCTCCATCCCTCCATTCATGTGTCCTCCACATCATCCATCCATTCACACCCATCCCATTGCTACTAAAAGCACTTTGGTTGTTAAAAGAAAAATTCATAAATCCAAACATCCACATGAATCTAAGGCTCCCCATGTCCCCTCCAAAAGACATGGTGAAGAAAAGAAAAATCTACATCAAATCTATAGCTCACAAAGAGCCACCAAAACAAAGATCAAAACTATGTGGATCCCAAAGAAAAAAGATGCAATTCCATTACATGAAAAATCAATAAAAACATCCAAAGTTTCTAATCCACAAGCTAATCATACACCCTTTTCATCTCCTACATCTGTTTTGGGTCCCTATGTCCCGAAATTCACCATTCCATCTCCTCCATTATCCCCACATTCTCCGTCCCTTAATCCTCTTATCTTTTCACATCCACCACCACATGTGCCAATGTTGGTCTTGAACGCATCTCCCCATCACATATCCACCCCATCATTCCATCCATACCCTTTGCAGCATCCCATCCATTATCCCATGTATCTCCCCTCTCAAATCCCCCTAATTCATCCTCATGCATAATCCATTTATCCTCATAAGGTTGTACCAACATCCAACAGTCACTTCAAACATGGGCCCTTAACACCTTGATCCTTATCACATGTCCTTACCCATCTCCTTCTACATAACATCCAAAAAGTCAAAAAAGTCAAAAAAAAAAAAAGAGTCAAAAAAGTCAAAAAAGTCAAAAAAAGTCAAAAACAGAAAAAAGAAACAATCCATCCAATGGTGAAAGGCAGCGAAACAAGCACCTTGGATAAAGTACCATGATGAAAACGGCAAGCGGTCATCGTAAATCCCACTTAGGGGCAACTTCACGACATGCCTTCCCTCCATCCGCTATGCTTCTAGCTATGCACCCGCGTCTTCTGTTATCCGTCCTCTTCATAAATCCCCATCCCACCTATCTTCCGCATCCTACCATCATATCCCATTTATCTCCCATTCCCTCCATCCTTCTTGTGATCTTGATCAAAATAGGGGCACCTATCTATGCATGCTTTGGACACCTATTGGTATACATCCCCTTCATCTATGCTCTATCATATTACTTAGTCACCCATCCTATTCTCATCTAGTTATCTCCTTTATCTTATCATCCACTCATCTTACGTCCCTCATGCCTCATCATATATGACATATCTAGAGTGGGGGCATCTGCTTCCTTTGTGACATAGTCCTTGGAGAAATCATCTATCATAACATCCCTTCATCTCTCTATCCATCTATCATAGCATCCCTTACATCTCCCCATCATTATCTTCGTATCCCTCTATTCTAGCATCCCTTTCATCTCCCAATCCTTATATTCCCATCCATCCAAACAATCCCTCCCATCCCCCATCCCTATCCTATATCTTTATCTAATCTTTCATCTTTATCCTCATCCCATCTCATCCCACCTCCCAATCCCTTGTCATTGGTATCTGGCTATAGGCCTCCCCCCATGCAACCCAATGCCATTTATCTAATCATCATCACCCCTACTTCTCTCTTGCACATGTTTGCTCCTATCACTTTTCATCACTCATCTATCTATCACATCATCCCCCCAAGTCATTTTACTACTTTGGATAACTATCCCATCCCTAAGCTTTATGTGATCATCATCATCCTATCTAATCCAACAGGTCTATCCTATCTTGTCATATCGGTCCCATCTTTTTATCGACTTATCCTATCATCATCTTATCATCTTTTATCCATTATTTGCCTTTGGTCTTGTCGAACTACGTTGCCCCTACGATTTCACATAGGCAAGGTCGATCATTTGATCCGCCCCCAGGGTTCCATCATCGATCTTCACTTTGCTCTTCTACCATCGGTCTTTCTCCTTTTGTCCATCCTATCTTTACCATCCATCAAGGTCTCCATCTTGGTCAGTCGTCCACCTTTCATCGAACTACGAGGGCTCTGCGCTTTCACGTAGGCAAGGCTAATTTTTGATCGGCCCTCGAGCCCCTAGGTCTTTACATTTTGTCAGTCCCATTTCTTGTCTTCCTTGTGTCGTGCCATCAAGCTATGCCCTTATCTAGCTGGTTCTTAACAAATAAGATCCACTTGTATCATGAGATCCAATCGATTTTGAACATCCCGCGTCATAATGATATTTTAATATCCATCATCTTTGGTCTCAACAGGATGTATCCTTCCTAACAGACCTCATCAATCCCATCTATCCCTTTGATCCTATGGCAAAGGACATTTGAAAGTGATTGCGATCTTTTGATGTTTTTGACTTTTGTTTATCATTGGAGCTCCTTATCATCACTTGTCAAGGCCGCCATAATCCATCATATTATGGTGTGTTTTGATTGGTCAACATAGGGGCATATCTTGATATTTTTATGTCTATTTGTGTCTTCTTGGTTGTCCCACGTAGTACCCACCAAGATCCCTGAGGTCTTGTGTTATGCTGGGGCATCCTTTTGTGCTTGTAGTTATCTCAATACCTGGCCCGACCAAGGTCTTTGTGACTTTGGGGTGTTGGGATAGCCTTTTTGTCTATTGTGTTTGTTTTATGCATTAGACACTAATTCACCTTGGTTCTTCATACCCTGGTGTCTTGTGTTTGATGCTATAGCAAAAACCAGTGCTCCAAAGATGATAAATTGCATTTAGAATTGCATCTCATTCTCCATTCTATCGTCTTGCATATATCCCCCCATCCATTCATCATTCATCCTTCATCCTTATCTCTATCCAATCTCCATCCATTCCACTTAGCCTGAATCATCTAATCATATCCTTTCTCTTGTCCCCAGTCTCATTATCAGCCTTGACCCATCATCATCATCATCCATTAGTATCCTTCCCTATCCCTTTGGTGTTGTTTTGGGATGTATCCTTCCCTCATCAACAACACTTTCATCATCATCATCGGGAGGTATTCTTCCCTATCCTTTAGTGGTGTTTTGGGATGTACCCTTCCCTCATCAAACAGCACTTTTCATCATCATCGTCGGGAGGTATTTTTTTTCCTATCCTTTGGTATTATTTCTGTCCACCATCCATCATCCTTCCATTCCCTATCCATTATTTCATTCCTCCATTCCCTCATCAATACCACTCAGTGGGATGTATCCTTCCCTATCCTCATGTTGTTTTAGGATCTTTAATTCCCTCATTGAAAACCCTCCATCCATCATCAACCCATTTTGGCTTGTACCTTGATTGGGGCAACATCACCTTTTGTCCTCAAATCCATTTGTGCTTCATCCATCTCCATATCACTTACTCTCTTACCCATCACCTTGCATCATCTTCCTCATCTCCCCTTGCATCCATCATCTATTTCCAAGGCACGCAGTGTTCTCTTCAGCCCGCGTAATGTCCTCGGAGGGGCGTCAGCCATCCTAATTTTCATCATTTTTCTTTTTCCTTCCTAGTCCTCCTTTGGATGGTAGGGCATCTATTCAATCTAACCATCTTCTTCTGGTTCTATATTTTATTATTCTTTGAAATGATACTGCTTAGTAACATCTCAAAGAGGACAAATGTAGACATCCAAATTTGGACATTTAATTTATCCAAATTTATCCCTTTTCATCCTAAACATCCTCTTATCGAGTTAATTAAGTAATATTACTATTATTTAATTAATATCTTTAGATACAGCAAAATCTCTAAAATTTTTTAATTAATAATTAAATACCTTACCCTCTTTTAATCCTCCTTTCATCAAATCAAATTATAAATAAAATGTACATTTATTTAATTCCTCACATGTCATTTTCATCTAATCATAATCCATCTCTTAATTTCTTCATTAGGGATGTGCACATGCCTAATCCTTGATTGGGATGTGTCACATCCTCCAACTTTTGCAAGTTGGCTTCTAATCCTCATTTATCTTCTAATTACTGATTAATTAAGCCTAATCATTTCTCCAAGGAATTTTTAATTCCTTTTTATTCTTCCTAGATTCCCCTCTTTTATATGTGAATTTTTAATTCACATTCCATCCTTCCAAGGCTTCTAGAACCTTGGACTTGTCACAATCTCCACATGTGACACACCTTGGACTTGTCACAATCTCCACATGTGACCAAGTCCCACCTTTTTGGAGCCCACCTTTTATCCTCTAGATCTTCTTATGAATGTGAATTTTTAATTCATATTTATATCCCCAACCACCTTTCCTTTCCCATGTAGATTTTTGAGGAATTCTAAAATTCCTCAAATGTCCCTTTCACTCCCACTTGGGGACAAGAAATCCCTTTTTATGGAAATCCTCTCATCCCCCAAGGTGTATGTCCTTTTCCACCTCATATACCTTTTTGACAACTCATCTCCACCTCATATCCCCTTGGCCACTTCACCCTCCACATGTCAAGATGTGAGGACTTGTGGGTTCTCAACCCACCATAGCCCTTCATCTTGGCCTTGTTGGAGCAATCTTGACCATTGAATTCTCTAGAGAATTCAAAATATCCTATAAATACCCCCTCCTCAAGGGAATTTTAAGAACACTTTCATTTTGAGCACCCTTATGCTGCCCATTTGCCTTCTCAACACTTTGCACTCTCATAACTACATGCTGTCCATTTGAACCCTCAAGCCTTTTCAATCATTTAGCCATCTATGCTCATCATCTTGCATATTGAATCTTGCATTTAGACATTCAAACAATCATCTAAGGAGCACACAACCAATCCAAGCAAGGGCCAATCAAAGAGGTATCAACAACAAGGGAGGTAAAAATATTTGTGTTTCATTTTATTTGCATTCCTTTTCGTTGAGCCACTCTTTTGGCTAATCTTGAGGTGTCATTGGTATTTTGTTATTCATGTTTCTTAGTTAGTTATTTCACACATTTAGAGGAGTAGAAATTCCTAACCCCCCATCTCCCTTACCCCCCATCCCCTATCCTCCCTCCCCCTCCATCCCCCATACCCCCCCATCCCCATCCTATCCTACCCATCCCCCTATTTTCCCTACCCCTACCCCCTAACCATCTCCCCCCCTCTTTCCCTCTCCCCTATCCCCTTATCCGCCTCCCCCTACCCCTGCCCATCCCCCTTACCCCCCATCCCCTATCCTCCCCCCCTCCATCCTATCCTGATCTGCCCTGCCCATCGGCGCCACCCCATCACATCCACCTTCCACCTAGCCCCTCCCTTCCTTCCCCCTCCTTCTCCCCAGCGGCACCGCCTGCGCGGGCGGCCTGCCCGACACGGTGACAACCATGAGGCGGCCGCCCGGCGGCAGGCGACTGCGGCGCCTGCGGCGGGCCGGCGAGCGCCCGGCGAGGGGCCTTCCGCTGGCCTTGGTGGCATGCCGCCTGGCCGGGCGACATTGCCCCGCCTGCCTTGGTGACGCCTCCGCCCCGTGGGCGGCTCCCGCCAGCCCGAGGCGGCATATCTCATGCCAGTGGCCTCCACCCGGCGCAAGGTGGCGGCTCCGCCCCCGCGGAGCGGCGGCACCACCCCGCCCAGAGTGGCGGCTCTGCCCTGCCCCAGTTTTTCCCCCTCAAATTTCTACTAATTTTTGACTTTTTTAAACAAACTGATTTCGACCCAGTTCGTCATTTTTCCTAACGAACAAAACCCATGTCTTCGATTTCTCAAAATTAATTTTTGATTTTTACACTGACACTTCCGGAGGCCATAACTTTTGACTCGGGTGTCCGTTTGAGCTGAAATTTGACGGGTGGTTGTGTTATGAGCTAACGAGTGAATTTCCAACCAATTTTACCCCGTTTTGACCCATTTTTGGGGCCTCAAAGTTTCATCTTGACCCCCAAAATCTTAATTCAGTGTTTTCTGAAAAATTGTTTCCACTTATAGCTCAAAATGCATATCTTGAATCTGGGATGTTTGTTGGCAATTCATCCTATCTCACCAATGGGTATTTTTTGGACAAAATTGGGACTCCCAAACGTCTATCTATGAGGTTTCCTAAAATGGAAAATTTTGACAATTTTTTAAATTTGCCAAAATTGGAAAAAATTGTTTGTCAACACCTTACGCCCTTTAAGCCCCGGAACTCGGTGTAGAATCAATTCAATCATATCCTTCAATCATTTTAGTCTTCAATCCAATTCTCATCTGAGCTTTAATCTCATCCCAATCTGAGCTTAACCACACCCCTAATCTAGGCTTTCATCCATCTGCAGTCAATTTCTTTGGATACCGAACAAAGTCTTAAAATCCCTCCCTCCATCTTCTTCAATTTTTTTCCTATTCATCCATTCTAATAAATCCATTCACTCATTCCATGTAACCATTCATCCACTTAAAACTTTCATCTATCATCTCAAACATTCATGAAACCTCCTTCTATAATTTCAAACCCTCATTCCATAATCTTGATCAATTGTTTACTCATTATCAGTAATCTTCCACCTATTCCCACCCTTCACCTTCTAGTTCCAAGAATCAGTCATTTATCCATCTGGTCACCTTTTCCTCATCCAAATCCTTATCCCTCTAGCCAATCCACCCAAACAATCCTTTTCCTCCCCCCATCCTCTCCTCTCCCCTCATCCCATCTCATAATCCCTTGTCATTGGTATCTAGCTAAAGGCTTTTCCCCACGCAATCCAATGTCATCTATCTTATCATCATCACCTCTACTTCTTTTACACATCTTTTCTATCTCATTGTTCATCACTTCATCATTCATCTATATGGCCTGTCCTTTACCCACTTCATCTTTGATGATTTGGATAACTATCCCATCCCTAAGTTTTATATAGTCACTATCCTCCAATCCAATCCAATCCAACAGGTCTATCTTGTTTCATCGTGTCAGTTCTGTCATTTTAACCCCTTATCTAGGGTTATCTCATCATCTTTCATCCCTCACTTGTCTATGGCCTTTTGTCGAACTACGTTGCCCCTGCGCTTTCACGTAGGCAAGGTCGATCATTTGATCCGCCCCCGGGGTTCCATCCATCATCGATCTATATTGTCCACTTTTCTCCTGTTCTCCATCCTATCTTGGTCATCCATCAAAATCTCCATCATGGTCAGTCGTCCGCCTTTCATTGAACTACGAGGGCTCTGCGCTTCCACGTAGGCAAGGCTAATCTTTGATCAGCCCCCGAGCCCCTAGGTCGCTAGGATGTGTTAGTCTCATGTCTTGTGTCATGTCTCTAGTGTCATGTCGTCAAGCTATGCCCTTATCTAGCTGGTTCTTAACAAATGAAACCCACTTGTATCAACAAATCCAATCAGTTTTGAATATCTTATGTCATATCAATCTTTTAGCTTAGTATCCATCATCGGTCTCAATAGGATGCATCCTTCCTAACAGACCTCATCAATCCCATCCATCCCCTTGATCCTATGGCACTGGACATTTGAAATTGATTGCAATCTTTTGATGCTTTTAGTTTTTGTTTATCATTTGAGCTCCCTATCATCACTTGTCAAGGCCGCCATAATCCATCATATTATAGTGTGTTTTGATTGGTTAACATAGGGGCATACCTTGATCTTTTTTATGTCTATTTATGTCTTCTTGGTTGTCCCACGTAGTACCCACCAAGATCCCCGAAGTCTTGTGTTATGCTGGGGCATCGTTTCGTGCTTGTGGTTATCTCAATACCTGGCCCGACCAAGGTCTTTGCAACTTTGGGGTGTTGGGATAGCCTTCTTGTCTGTTGTGTTTGTTTTATGCATTAGACATGATTCTGCCTTGGTTCCACATACCCTGGCACTTAGTGTCTTATTCTATAGCAAAAATCAGTGCTCCGAAGATGGCAAATTGTATTAGGATTGCATTTCATTTTCTATTTTATCATGCATCCCCCCATCCATTCATCCTTCATCCTTATCTCTATCCAATCTCCATCCATTCCACTTAGCCTGAATCATCTAATCATATCCTTTCTCTTGTCCCCAGTCTCATTATCAGCCTTGACCCATCATCATCATTATCCATTAGTATCCTTCCCTATCCCTTTGGTGTTGTTTTGGGATGTATCCTTCCCTCATCAACAACACTTTCATCATCATCATCGGGAGGTATTCCTCCCTATCCCTTTGGTGTTGTTTTGGGATGTATCCTTCCCTCATCAACAACACTTTCATCATCATCATTGGGAGGTATTTTTTCCTATCCCTTTGGTGTTGTTTTGGGATGTATCTTTCCCTCATCAACAACACTTTCATCATCATCATCGGGAGGTGTTCTTCCCTATCCTTTAGTGGTGTTTTGGGATGTATCCTTCCCTCATCAATACCACTTAGTGGGATGTATCCTTCCCTATCCTCATGTTGTTTTGGGATCTTTAATTCCTCTCATTGACAACCTCCATCCATCATCAACCCATTTTGGCTTGTACCTTGATTGGGGCAACATCACCTTTTGTCCTCAAATCCATTTGTGCTTCATCCATCTCCATATCACTTACTCTCTACCCATCACCTTGCATCATCTTCCTCATCTCCTTGCATCACATCATCTGTTTCAAGAGCACACACGTGTTCTCTTCAACCCGCATGTCCCTTCGAGGGGCATCCTTTCATCCCTAATTTTCATCATTTCTTTTTTCCCTTCCTAGTCACTCCTTTGGATGACTGGGGCATCTATTCCAATCTAACCATCTTCTTCTAGGTTCTATATTTTAATATTCTTTTGAAATGATGCTACTTCGTAACACCATCTCAAAGAGGGGCAAAATGTAGACATCCAAATTTGGACATTTAATTTATCCAAATTTATCACTTTTCGTCTAAACATCCTCTTATCGAGTTAATTAAGTAATATTACTATTATTTAATTAATATCTTTAATTCTGCCAAATCTCTAAGGTTTTTAATTAATAATTAAATACCTTACCCTCCTTAATCCTCTTTTCATCAAATAAATTAAATAAATATTACATTTATTTAATTCCTCACATGTCATTTTCATCTAATCCTAATCCTTCTCCTAATTTTCATTAAGGATGTGCACATGCCTAATCCTTGATTAGGATGTGTCACATCCTCCAACTTTTGCAAGTTGGCTTCTAATCCTCAATTATCTTCTAATTACTATTAATTAAGCCTAATCATTCTCAAGGAATTTTTAATTCCTTTTTATTCTTCCTAGATTCCCCTCCTTTTATATGTGAATTTTTAATTCACATTCCATTCTTCCAAGGCTTCTAGAACCTTGGACTTGTCACAATCTCCACATGTGACCCACCTTGGACTTGTCACAATCTCCACATGTGACCAAGTCCCACCTTTTTGGAGCCCACCTTTTATCTTCTAGACCATCCTATGAATGTGAATTTTTAATTCACATTTATATCCCCAACCACCTTTCCTTTTCCCATGTAGATTTTTGAGGAATTCTAAATTTCCTCAAAAGTCCCTTTCACTCCCACTTGGGGACAAGAAATCCCTTTTTGTGGAAATCTCCTCACTCCCCAAGGTGCATGTCCTTTTCCACCTCATGTACCTTCTTGACAACTCATCTCCACCTCATATCCCTTTATCCACTTCACCCTCCACATGTCAAGATGTGAGGGCTTGTGGGTTCTCAACCCACCATAGCCCTTCATCTTGGCCTTGTTGGAGCAATCTTGACCATTGAATTCTCTAGAGAATTCAAATTCTTCTATAAATACCCCCTTCTCAAGGGCATTTCCAACACTTAGCCATCTTGCACCATTATGCTGCCAATTTGCATTCTCAACACTTTGCACTCTCATAACTACATGCTGTCCATTTGAATCCTCAAGCTTTTTCAATCATTTAGCCATATTTGCTCATCATCTTGCATATTGAATCTTGTATTTAGACATTCAAACAATCATCTAAGGAGCACACAACCAATCCAAGCAAGGGCCAATCAAAGAGGTATCAACAACAAGGGAGGTAAAAATATTTGTGTTTCATTTTATTTGCATTCCTTTTCGTTGAACCACTCTTTTGGCTAATCTTGAGTTGTCCTTGGTATTTTGTTATTCATATTTCTTAGTTAGTTTTGCACATTTAGAGAAGTAGGAATTCCAAGGTATCACAGTAGTTTCTAAATTACTAGGTTTGTTTAAAAAAAAAAGAAATCTATTTGGTGAAAAATTGAAATTTCAATGCAGTAGTACTTAAATTTCAGGGAAAAAATAAGTAGGTGTTTGTTTGACCACCCTAACCACAATACAATGATAATATTTTTTTATAATATTTTAGATATAAGTAGACGAATCATGTCCCGATGTAATGCATTTGTTTTGTAATTTTTTTCCATGTAAATAATTAATTATGAATTTTTTATTATAACTTTTTAAAAAAATAAAAAACTTGTATGTCTGACAACCTTAACTTGGTCAAAACTTCATGAAATTCATTTTTTATTTTTTTAATCCTATAGTATGTGAAGCATAGAATGTGACACATGTTTTAGATTCAAAAAATGTGATACTGTTTGAAAGCTATAGATGTGTTTCAATCAGTGTATCATTTAGGACTTTTGTCATGATTTGAATAGAAAATGAATCATAATTACTTATTAAATTCAAAGTAGAGCATAATTTATATTGATGGAAAGCTAAGAATCTCCTTTAAAAACCCTTTTCGTTATATCAATTTTGGGTAAAAAAAACCCATCAGCCACATACCCACCATATTGCCACTTTTTGGCCCATCATGATCCTGCACCTACCTGAAAGTAAATATTATAGTCTAGCCCTTCAACCCATTGATAAATTTCACCCGTAGGCCCCTAATTTTCTATGAGAATTATTTTTAGATTAGACAGATTTTCCATCATAATTAATGAATTTTCTTGTTATTTTTCAAGATTCGCCAAAATTTTCTACAAAATTTTAGTGATGCCAAAAAAATTCCAATAAAATTAATATTTAAAAATAAATGAAATATTCACCAATAGAAATTAATATTTTTTCCTAAAAGAATGAAATATTCACTAGGATTTCATATCTTTCTTTTAGGGAGGTTTCTTGAATTTATCACTACTCTAATTTCACCAAATCAAAGAAATGAATGGGGAGTTATCTCCCCCCAAGCCTGGAAAAAAGTGTTGTTTCTAGATTTTTACTTCACCCTAATGAAATATTTTTCATTGAATATTAGAGGACTAAATATTCCTCTTAAACGACACAATCTGAAGAGCTCTTTAATAGACCTGAAAGTTGGCATTCTTTTAATTTAGGAATAAAATGTAGGACAACTTTGATAAAATGACCAAATATGTTTGGCCAAAGGTAGAGTATTGTAGTTTTGAGGTAGAGGGAGCATCTAGAGGAATTTTTACCATATGGAACCAAGATAGATTGACTAGTTAGAAGGGTTTCAACAATTATATTTTCTTAGAGATAACTTTTGAAGATGGGTGAGCTGGTGTGAAGTGAAACCTTATAAATGTTTACACCCCTAATACTATAGCAGCCAAAAATCTTATATGGAACTCCTTATCAGTGCTTCTATCTAATAATCAAAATGTGAAGTGGATGCTTGTTGGGGATTTAAAAACCCCCTTTTACCCTTCTAAAAAGCTTGGTGGGGTGGATGATTTATCTGATAGTATGTTGGACTTCACTAACTCTATCTCCACTCAGGGTCTCTTGGATGTGGAGTTTCAAGCCTCTAAATTTACCTGGTCAAATAGCCACCATGGTCAAGATCAAATACAAGTTATGTTGGAAAGAGTTACAATCTCTAGTGATTGGAACATTTTAGCTAAATTACAATTATTTTCTCTTCCTAGATCTACTTTTGATCATAGTTCTCTTATTTTGAAATGGGAGAAACATTGAAATTTTGGTCCTTATCCATTTAGATATGAGATTATCTAGAATCCACACCCAAACTTCAAAGAGTTGATCAAGAAATGGTGGAACCTTCCCTGTCAAGGTACCCATATGTTTTGGGTAGCCCAAAAACTCAAAAGAATACGACTTGATGTTCAAGGCTGGAATAGGGTTACTTTTGGTAACATATTTAAGATAAAGAAAAGCATTCTTCTTAACCTCAAGTCTATCCAAGAGATGATGGAAAGGGAAGTTTTGATGATGAAACCTTTATCAAAGAAAAATAATTAAGGAATGAATGGTTTCTTACAATAAGGAGAAAAGAGATATTTTGGAAATATAAGTCTAGGGTGCAATGGCTACAAGGAGGAGATAGGAATATAAAAAAATTCCACCAATCTAACCTAAATAATTGAAGAAGAAATAGGATATGCTCTTTGTCCAAAGACAATGTTGAACTTCTTACCAAGGATGAAGACCTAGAAGCTAACACTATCTCCTTCAAAAATTTTGGTTCTCATCTTGACCCCATCCTAATTACTAGATGTTATCCCAAAGGTGGTGCAAGAGGAATATTTAAAGACTTTGGGAAAGAAGGTTTCTTTTTAGGAGGTTAAATTTTTTGTTTTCATTTTTGGTGCTTTTAAAGCCCCTATTCTAGATGATTTCCCTTTAACATTTTTTTAGAACTTTTCATAAATCATTTCCCAAGACCTTCTTCTTGCACCTAGAGATTTTTTCAAAGAAGGCTTCATCATCAGATCAATTCAACTTAAATTGTTCCTTTTCCTAAGAAAGAAAATGTGATCTCTATGTTTGATTATCACCCTATAAGCCTTTGCAATACAGTTTATAATATCTTTTCTAAAATAATTGTGAACAAGATAGAGACCCTATTGGATAAAATGATTTTTGGAATTCAAAAAGGTTTTGTGGCTAGACAACAAATATTGGATGCAACTATTGTTTCTCATGAGCTTATCCATTACGTGGACCATTCCAAGAACCTAGGTATGGTGCTTAAATGGGACATCTCAAAAGTGTATGACAAGGTTTCTTGGAGATTTTTATTTGATGTTTTGGAAAAAATTGGAATTAGTGGGAAATTTTTGATATTAACCAAAGAATGTGTTACTACTACTAGCTATGCTATTTTACTTAATGATGTCCCTAAAGGTCACTTTTCTTGTGGTAAGTGTTTTAGAAAAGGTGACCCCTTTTCCCTATATTTATTTATGATTGTTGTTGAATTTCTGGGCCATAATCTTCAAAAGAATGTTGATCATGGTTCCCTTAAAGGGATTTGTGTTGCCTCTTCCCTGGCTCCTTCTCATCAAAAATTTGTTGATGGAACAATCAATTTTGTTGTTTCTTTTATTATGGAAGAAGCTAAATGTAAGGTAGTCCTAAATGAGTATGCTAAGGCCTCCAATCAATGCATTAATTATAACAAGAGTAAATTGAATTTCTTCAACACCAATCAACATGTGAAGGAGAGGGTTCTGATAATCTTAGGATGTCAAGAGGCTTGTCTCCCTGATGTGTAGCTTGATTTACCTTTAATCACTAAAATTCCTCTTAATTCCTTTTGGAATAGCATCATTGAGAGAATTCATAAAAATATGGTTGGATGAAAAGGTAAACTACTTATTCAAGTTGGTAAAGTTCATATTTTGAAGTCTTCTCTCCAAAATATTTCAATTTATTACTTATCTCATTTTTAGATGCCAAATTTTATTAAGATAAATATTTGAGAAAATACAAAGGACTTTCTTGTGGACTGACACTGAATAAAAAATAAAAATTTCTCTAGTTAGTTGGGAGGTGTGTTCTCCATATTAGGGGGTTTAGGGATTCATAGATTAAAGATGTTTAATAAGGCTCTCCTAACGAAAATGGGTTGGTATTTGATTCAAGGAAGGAAAGACTTGACAAACATCCTTAGTGGTAATATATGGGAAATGGTCCCCCTAGTTCTTGGTTGTCCTCTCAAGAATGGCCTAAAGGTTTTTCCTTCTAGAATAATGTTCTTAAATGAAGGAGTATACTACAACAAGGTGTTAGAAGAAAAGCTAGGAATGGGAGGTCCATTAGTTTCTGGGAGGATGCTTGGGAAAGTGAACTTGTTTTGGATTTGGTGGCCCAATTAATTCCTTTTAGACAAGACCTCCAAATATTATATGGAACTTCACTTCACGATTATGTTGACTTGTCTAAAGGAACACCCAAATGGAGAAATTTTAAACATGTCCTTGATTTGAGAAGAAGTAGATGAAGAAATGTGTTGGCTTGTTTTGAGATTTTTTCCACTCTTAGTTCTCTAATTTGAGAGTATTTTTTGGCCCTTCAAGGAGGAAAATATGATTCAATTTGGTGTGATGATTCCTTAGGAAATTTTTTAGTTAAAGTGACTTATAATAAATTGGACCATGTTCCTCTTAATGATCAAAATTTTAATTGGAGTGAAATATAGAATGCCAAGATAATCCAAAATATTAACTATTTTTGGTGGTCTACAATGCATGGTAAAATCATCACTGTTGATATCCTTAATAGGGAAGGATTTCAAAATTTTAACTGATTTTCTCTTTGTGTGGTTGTTGAAGAGATTATTCCTCATCTAATTCTTTAATACCTTTTTGCAAGAGAATTCGAGTATTTCACACTTTAGAATCTACTAACTAATTAGGTGTTTCTATCTGATTTAAAGACTTGATTAACCAATGGGGTTCTCACCCTTTTTCACATCCTTGCGAATTCCCCATTTTTTTTCTTGGAACCTGTGGAGAGAGAGAAACAATAGAATATTTAGGGAAAAGAAAAGGAGTTGTGATGATCTCTTTCAATGCATGAAACAACAAATCATGGAAAATTTAAACTCAAAATTTTTTGGTTTCTCTAAAGTTATGCCAAATTATAAGGACCTTAGAATAAAGCAACTATGGGGGATAAATCATGATCTAACTAAGATTAATTGGGATAACATTCTAAATAAGAAAATGATAGTGTGGGAGCCTCCACCAGTTGATTGTGTCAAATTAAACTTGAACAATGATTCTTCCAAAGGTAGTTTGTGGGGGTTGCTAAAACAAGAGGTTTGATTAGAGACCATAAAGGGAGATGTTAAGAAGCTTATTCTAAATATTTGGAAATAACTACTAGTGTTGAAGTGTAAGCCACTACTTCCTAGAGAGGTATAAAGAGAGTAAAAAAACTCAGATTTACCATAGCCATAATAGAGGGAGACTCTAAATTGATAGTTGAGTAACTTAGTGGTTATGTTGAGCCCACATGGAAGATAAAGAACATGATCCAAGATTCAAAAATGGTTATCAATTATTTGGACCAATACTATCTACATCATGACTTTAGAGAGGAAAACATATCTAACGACTTGATCTTTAATGTTGG